>JADLZN010007819.1:95681-263719 GCA_018155175.1 Sinocyclocheilus anophthalmus
AGCTCTTCCCACACTGATCACATTTGAACGGCTTCTCTCCAGAGTGTATGTTCATGTGATACCTAAGGTTCACTTCTGTTGTGAAGCTCTTTTCACACTGATCACATGTAAACAGCTTCTCTCCAGTGTGAATCTTCATGTGTATCTTAAGGTTTGATGACCGAATGAATCTCTTGTCGCAGTGTGAACACGTGTAAGGTTTCTCTCCAGTGTGAATTCTCATGTGGACTTTAAGACTATGTTTGTGAGCGAAACTTTTTCCACACTGTTGGCAGGTGAAAGATCTCTCTCCATTGTGAGTATTCATGTGGTAATTAAGGGTGTTTTTCTTTGCAAAGCTCTTTCCGCACTGAGTGCAAGTGTAAGGCTTCTCTCCAGAGTGAATCCTCATGTGATGCTTAAGGTTTCTTTTCGAGTGAACTTCTGACCACATTCTTGGCCGGTGACAAGTGTTTCTCCAGGTGGAATTTCATGTGATACTTATGTTTAGTTTACTGTGAAGCTATTTCACACTATGACAAGTCTACAAGGGCTTTCTCCAGTGTGAATTCTCATGTGATTCTTAAGGTTTCCTTTCTGTCTGAAACGCTGTCCACACTGTTGGCATGTGAATGGCTTCTCTCCAGTGTGAAAGTTCATGTGCATTTGAAGGTTTTGTTTTAGTTTGAAACTCTTTCTACATCGATGGCAAGTGAAGTAACTGTTAGATTTGGTCTTCTGAGCTCTTTTTTGTGAGGAAGTCTTTTCATTTTGATTGGATTTCTCTCCAGTCACGAAATCATGTTTCTCATATTGAGTTTTCTCTTCTCTTTCATTCAGTTCTTGACGTTCCTCATTCAACACCATCTGGTCTATAGTAAAAAATAAATAAAAGTTAAACACAGTTTAATTGCACAAAGCAACAGAAATCCAAACCAACATAAAGCATCCTAAGCAAGAACATGAATGCTAGACCCTACAGGCAATAAGTTACTGAAACAGGAGAATATCTTCTCAATATTGTTAACTTTGTTTTCTTTAGGACAGGTCCCCCCCCCCCCCCCAAAAAAAAAAAGTAGTCCACAAAACCCCTTTATCACCTGACTCATGAGAACTATAGAACAATTACAAATTTGTGATTCATGTATAAAATTTCTACTATACACAGTTTTGCAGAAAAACAAAATTTCAGTCAGGATTTAAGCCCCACCGTAGCACAGAAACTGCTTACTAAAGTTACATATTTCTTCTAGAGCTATTACATTAGGTCCTGTCTTTCAGATTGCTACCATTTGTACTGTATATAAAGAAATATCTCATCAAACACAAGTATGGTGTGCCACAGGGCTCAGCATTAGGTCCTCTGGTTTTCTCCTTGATTATGCTTCCCCTGAAGGGGACATTATGATTTGATTTCATAATTGTGACCACAATACTCAGATTTATACACTGCTATCCATGGCAGCTTTCATTGGCCAAGACCCGCCCATGAGGCCGTCAAACAACCAATCACAGTTTGTTCAATTCATCGTCACATGTCGGGGCCTGGAAATGTCCCCACAATAACAGACTGGTGTGTAAAACTCTCGGACGTATTTTAAACATTCTATGCCGCGAACTTTAAATATTTCACATACTTTTGAAAATCCAGCGTTTAGTTGATCCTGATAAGCGCTCGTCTTCACAGTTGTAAACACGACGGCTTTCTTTTTTCGTGAGGGGGTTTGGCGCCACGGCATCTTTAGCCCCTTTTCCACCGCAGGAACTTATTATTATGTTGTAAGAAAATTATATAAAGCTGTATTTTATTTCTGATGGCTTGAACAACTGTGTCTTTGAACCATGACAAACTTAAATGCTAAAAGTTTACATGATTTTCTCATCATGCGAATTGAGTTTGCTCATGTGGTACATTGTATGCAACAGGTTTTTCAGCAAAGGATCACAAGCCAGGTTTCCATCCAACATTTTTACCGATTATAGCTGATGGAAATGCCATTTATCGATAATATTTCTCATGTGTCGACATTATCTTTTTCCGTTTAACTTTAGCGCATTAATTCTATATCAATACTTCAAATGTCGCAAAAAAGTTTTTGTCGAGAAAAGGGGCTTTAACACAAATAAATGTGGTGTCGCATGACAGAATTAGCCTATAGGCAGCGTCCGTGTTCATGGTGTTGCTCACGTTAAAGCACTGTTTCTCTGTAGTTCAAAAGCGCATTAAATCATATTCATATTATTGTTTCTAATATTATTTTATATATGGTAAGAAAAAGATGAGTTACCTCTCAAACATACATATCTTAATTTAATGTTACTTTAATACGTTGCAAGTTAAAATGTATTCATTTTGTTCCGAAGATGAAAGTTGTCGAGTTAGTAATGCTTAGCTGTGTGCGTGAGGCGCCGGCACGATCACTTGATTTTTTTTTCCCCTTATAAAAGTGTGGAAACAACTTAGGCCTACAATACTCGTTCATTTGTGGTCATATAAGAATAAGACATTATTCGAAACGATTCTAAATATTTCTTTTATTTGTGTACATCCACAATAAAAATAAACATTGTGCTTTTGTAAAATAAAAGAAACAAACAGGATGCCGCTTTCTCAGGAGCGCATCACAAAAATGAGACGAAATTCTGCATTTAGGCTGTTACTTGTTGAACAGTTTTTTTTTTCTTTCATTTTCTTAATTTATTAAGTAAAAATATATTTCTCATATAGGCCTATTTATTCGTTATATAGCTGTATAATGCTTTTCTGCAGTTTCGCAGAAGCGTTCGGAAGCTCACGTTCTGTTGTTTTTGCTGCTTTTTGCGTGTATAAAATTAATCCCAGAAAAACAAATTTAGGTATTTTTATTGGGTCACACACAACGTCTCAATTGAAATTTCATTTAATTGTAATTTAACAATCTTGTCGGTTAACGGTTAATAATCGGTTAACGAGCGTCGGTTGTCGGTTAGGAGAAATAAAATAACCGAAATGAACATTCCACGTATTTCCAATACGGTCTAATAAAAGTTTATCAGAGAAAAAAATAATAATACAACTGCACCTGCTTATGAATATTGCTTGATGATCAAGTATCTAAATACCGTTACCATGGAAATGGTACTTTAAAAAAATTTGATGGTCTCCTCCCCCTTAGTGGGCAGTGTCAAGTGTCATATTACAAAATGTATAACGATATTTTACAATCAAAACTTTTTATAATCTTGACAAAATACATATCATTGGAAATGTCTGAGTCTCAGGATTCCACATTTAGTGGTATTTTGAGATAGAAGTAATATTGACAAAGAAATCTAGACATATGTGACAGACAAATGCATAAAAAAAAGTTCAATGGAGTTTGGATGGCACCCGGTGGCTGTTTGTGGTATGACGCCCTAAATAAAATCTCACAGGAACTTCAATTTTTTTCATATCAACTTCAAATTAGGAACATAACTTATTCAGACATAAGGCTTTAATTTTTATACCAATTTTAGAGTAAAACCATTTATGTAAAATATTTACTATATATAAAATAAAATTAGTATAGCGCATTTTCTTTACAGTAAATTTAGACGTCTATAACTTTTAGATACATAAAAAAAAATTCCACATTTGCAATAATCTGCTGATTTTCTTCTCTGGAATACAGACCTACGGTTGGTCTCTTTTTAAAGTGTTCATAAATTACAACAATTTAAGTTTGGATAGTGCACTTTATTGCCTATTTTAAAAAATGGGGGGTGACAGTTAAGGGGTTAATAACAGGCTATATAATAAAGTTTTGTTTCAAATGGATGAAAGAACAGGCTTCTAGCCTTTATAATTTACGCAATAGGTGAAATTATGTATGGAAACAGCTCAAGGGCAATTTTTTTTGCGATACACCAAAACTTATGCGACAATTAGTTTTAGTTTTCAGGGATGACGTCGTCACGCACACCATTTTATCGGTAAAAGGCCAGTTGGATGGAAACGGGCACCAAATTTCGCAACATCTTTTTTACGCATATTATCTTTGTTGATAACAAAACTGCCAGCGCAAAAACTGGATGCAAACTTGGCTACAGTTATGCTTAGCTCCTTTCACTGTTTGCTTTATGCAAATTAAATGTTTTTGTTGGATACTGTTGTACAATTAAGTGATACACATGAACGGTCTTCATTGTTTTCAATGCAGGAGTGGATATTGTTTTTTTTTTTTGTTTTATTTATGTTTTAATGTTTTTGTCATATCATTCCTGTAGAGCTGGACATTTCAGTAAAGATCAAATGAGTGAGTTCAGCTTTGAGTATGAAAACCAACCTGATTGTGTCTCAGTATCTTCATGTTTGAATGCTTCTTCAATCTTCACGTCTTCACTCTCCTCTTTAATAACCTCCATCTTTATTACAGTGTGTCTCAGCTGCTTCAGCAGGAGTTGTCTGTGTGCTGAAGATGAGAAAAGGTAACAGACAGAAAAATGAATGCAAACAGTAGTCAGCACACTGGTGAGGGAGTCAGATTAGCCCAAAAACATAAACTATCAAAACCAGCATTGCAAATTAATTAATGAATGTACATTATACAGAACCACAATACTTAGTTAGGTCTTAAATCTGCTATTCAATAACTTCTTAATTATATTTATTACATTCTACTTGAAAACACGTGCTGTTGTTTGTATTAGTGGTCCTCGCACACGTGCTGTGTCGAGCAGGAGTCGTGATTCAAAGATTCGAATCACTGAATCGTTGGGTTCAGTTGATTCGGATTTTCAAAAGCTCGGTTTCTCCAAAACCTTTTCTGCTACTCGTGTGCTGATGCGCTTAGCTTACGAAAAATAGCGGTCATTAACGTTAGAGAAAACATTAGGAAGTTACATTCAACAGTAATCGCTTCATTTACATAAAACCGGCTGTATCTATAAAAATCCACGTATGGATATGCTTAAAAACACAAACCTCTTCAGCTACTCGAGATCAGCAGGAGCCAGGCGCAGCCTTATGACGTCATAGATCCCGTCACGCGCTGAAATCAGGAAACGTGTACATGACACGCAATAATACTCAGAGCTATTCAGAGCTAAATAAGTGGTGAAATACATCTGTTATCAAATGTGCTGAAACCAGCTGCCAATGAAAGAGTGTGTAGCGCATCTAATGTGAAATATTCTGTTTAAAAAGAACATTTTTTTACATTTTTGATTTGATGCATTTCTCCATAGCAAAAGACAAGAAAATAACTATTTCACTAGTGTATGTTAAAAAACACAAATATGCACCAATCGGCAGGTAACATGTTGCAGTATGTTTTTAGTAACTGAACCGTGATGGGATCATCAGCCAATCAGCACGCAACACTGCCTTCTGTATCTGGATCTCACCAGGGGCCATAAAACAAGTTTAGCAAATAAGCCAGGCTTATTTCAGTTAGTCTGACTTATTTTGAACCAAATCAACTGACAATAAATCAGACTAACTGAAATAAGCCTGGCTTATTTGCTAAACTTGTTTTATGGAACAGGCCCCGGATCTCTTGACTTTATACTTTTAGGTTCACAAACATAAACACTGATATTTAATCTGGTGGAACGTGGAGAGCTTTTCCCAGCCGTAAGTCTCGTGCATTTCCGTCGATGTTTTGCAATGAAATGCTGTAGTCTGCAAAAGTCTCAGAGTTCTGTTTTATTGCAACACTAGTCTGTGTTTTTTGTTTTTATACTTTTAAGGTGACAGAAAACATATCAGGAACAGCCCTGCCTCTACTGTTGCTGGGGGATCCCGCTTGGCTCATTAAATCTTATTATGACGATGGAAACCTAACAAGGGAGCAGAAGTACTTCAGCCAGCGGTTCGAGCAGATTTAAAGCAGTGCAAGATGCCCATGCGATGAGTGGTGACTGGTGGCAAAAGCATTCACAAAGATATCAAAGAGCCTTAATTCATGTTCATGTTGCTCCGCCTGCATTTCAAGCTGTGTCTCGGCTTCTTGTGAAAACTGGCTTTGGTCAAGGCATCAAAGGCGGCTTCAATCCTCATTCGCTTTCTTTTTCCACTGCAACATCCACCTTTCAGATAAACAAATAAAGGAAAGTTATATACACAAACATATCAAGTGAGCGGAGAAGTAAAATCGATTAATAAATAGTCGTAACTACACAACAACCCAAGTTCTGCATTAGGAACAAATTTGCTTAAAAATACAGACGGCGACTTGTATGCTCTCTGCATCATGTAATTTTGAGACGTGCATTTAATCAATTATTTCTATAAAAATCTGTCCCAAATATGGAAGCCAGTTTCCCCCGCAGTGGATATAACAGTGTAATCTTCTAGTATCTCTTTTTGGAAAACCCTCTCATTACATAATGGCTTTCACTAAACAAAGAGTCTCAGACATAATCAACACTCACACACAAAACTCACTTCACCACTCTCACTCTCACACACACTCACACACACACACACGTGCGCACACACACACACTCACTCACTCACTCACTCACACACACACACACACACACTCCGCACGCACACTCACACGCACGAAAAGCACACTACACGCACTCACTCCCCACACTCACAACAAACACTCACTCACACACACTCACTCACACACACACACACACACACACTCACTCACTCACTCACTCACTCACACACACACACACACTCACACGCAATCACTCTCACACTACGCCACTCACTCACTCATCAAACACACACACACTCACTCACACGCACTCACTTTCACTCACTCACTCACTCACTCACACTTACTCACACTCACACACTCACTCACACGCACTCAGTCTCACACACGCACTCACTCACACACACACGCACTCACTCACACACACACACTCTCTCTCATTCACTCACTCTCACACACACACACTCAACACACACACTCAACACACACACACACTCACTCACTTACCCACACACTCACTCACTCACCGCACACACACACACTCACTCACTCACACACACACACTCACTCACTCACACTCACTTACACACACACACACTCACTCACACTCCCACACACACACACACACACGCATCACACACACTCAATTACACACTCACTCACACACAACACCACACTCACTCACTCACTACACGACACTCACTCATACACCCACACACTCACCCAACCTCATCCACTCACTCAAACACTCACACTCACACACTCACACCCTCACCCTCACACACCCTCACACACACACACACCACTCACTCACACACATCCACTCACACACACTCACTTACACACACACACTCACACACACTCACTCACAAACACACAAACACTCACTTCTCACTCAAACACTAACACACTCACTCACTCAATCAAACACACACACACACACACACAAAAACGCGACCTCACTCACACCACTCACTCTCACACCCACACTCACCACACTCACTTCACACGCACACACTCACTACATACACACTCACTCACACACACACACACGCACACTCACTCCACACTCACGCACCAACACGCACAACTAACGCTCACACACGCACTTCACACACTCACACTCACCAAAACACTCACGCACACACAACTCACTGCACTCACACTCACTCAAACAATCAAGCTCAACACACTCACACACACACACACAAACACAATCACACACTCACACGCACACACACACCACTCTCACACACACTCACACACACACTCACTCATACACACAAACACACACTCACTCACAAACACACACACACACACACACACTCACTTACACACACACTCACTCACACACAAACAAACACACACAAACACACTCAATATACACACAGTCTCACTCACTCACACTCACTCACTCCCACTCACTCACACACACCCACACACTCACTCAACACCTCACTTACACAACACTCACTCACACTCATAAAACATCACTCCACTCACTTCAATCACACAAACATCACTCAACGCAACTCACTATCACACACGCCTCAATCACACACGCACAACTCACCTCCTCCCCAAACTCACTCACAAACCCACACATCCACTCCAAGCACTCACTCTCACACACAAGCACGCACGCGCACACACACACATCACACTCACTCAACACACTACTACACGCACTCAGTCTCCACACACGCCTCAAACACACTCACTTACACACACGCAAACACTCAATCACTCACACACTCATCACACACATTCTCACACACTCAAAACAAACTACACAACAACACTCACTCACACACACACTCACCACACCACACACACACCCTCACACGCCGCACACACACACTCACACCACACACACTCACTCACACACACTAACACACACACACTCACACACACTCTCTTACACACACACACACAAACACTCACACCACTCACTCACTCACACACACACACTCACTCACTCACGCACACACGCACACTCACTCACACACAAACACACGCACACACACACTCCACCACACACACACTCACTCATTCACTCACACTCACTCACTCACACACCACACTCACTCACACACACTCACACAAACAAACACACACACACACTCTCACACTTCACTCACAACACTCACTCATACACCACACACACTCACTCACTCACTCACTAACACACACACACAACACACACACTCACACACACACTCTCACCCACACTCTCACTCACACACACACTCGCACGCACACTCAACTCTCACTCACTCACTACACTCAACTCACTCACAACCCACACACCACACTCACCACACACCACACTCACTCACACACATTCTCACACACCACACACACTCACTCACACACACACTCGCACGCACACTCACTCACACACTCACAAACAAACAAACAAACACACACACACACTCTCTCACACACACACACTCACACACATCACATTCATCTTCTCCACTGACACACACACACTCACACTCACTCACTCACTCACTCACTCACTCACACACTCACTCACTCACTCACACACTCACTCACTCACTCACTCACTCACTCACTCACTCACTCACACACACACACACACAACAGTGCTGCGTACAAAGTCATGTCACAGTAAGAAGGGTCTAATGATGCCCATGTGTGACTTATTTGTGATTACTTCAAGTAATTAATTGCCACATTGTGCAATTTATTATATGAAACATTTTAATCAATTGAAAGCCCTAGTAATTTGACATCTTGACATACATGACATCTTTATGATGAGTGGAGTAAAAAGACCAAGGTTTATTGTATGGGACCATTTTGAAAGCTTGGAGAACAGCTTTTCTGTGACGCACCATGAGAAAAACAGTGAGAATGGCTTAAAATAAACACAATTTGCATATTGGCTTGGAGTTGGACTACTGTCAAATATGTAACACCTGAAGAAAAGCCAAAAAGTGTGGTGTGTCACCTGTTTCTTAATAACTGCAGCATGCTTTAAATGCCACACATTCATCTTCTCATCATAACCAGCGGCTTGTGCTGGAATGAGGCTAAACGCATGTGATCTCAATGTAATCATCTATTGTCTGCTGCTTTATTTCTCAACACCACAGATCTAAACCAGAAGATGAGTCTTACATGTGTGAAAATGTCTCATGTCCTGACAGCAGATCAATAACACAATGTAACAAGACTACTGAGTGTTAAATTTCTGTCCAGCTCCAAGAAATGACCGGAGTGTCAAGAGAAACATCTGATGAAGGAACACATGATGTTAAGGGCTGTATTGTACTTTTAGAGGTGTCACTGGTTAAGCAGACACTACTTTTATTCAGAGTTTAGCAGCTGTCTGTGTTCTTTAGCAGCTGCCTTTGACGAAGGACACATTTGGCTTCATATCACTGATCTGTGCATCATACTTTAAGCATTTCCGTCATTTATGTATATATGAATTGATATCAAGAGAACTGAACATTTTAAAAAGCTCAGTTGAAAAAGCTTCAAAAGTGAAAGTGATGTTGTACTGGAGCTCAGTAAACTCTATGAATCAACCCAAATCTGCAACCTTCTTTATAGCTAAAAGGAGTGCTTTTCTTTCAAGAGATGTTTTATTGAATTATGTTTTAAATCCGGTAATATTCTAGAACTGTAAGAACTCTGCTCTGACGCCTCTTGGCCTTGAGGGTGCACCTTCATGGCAAACTGCCACATCTGTCTTGTTTATCTCCTGCAGGAAGGCAGAGAATGAAGAGGGCGCAGCATCTTCTGTTTCACAACGCTGTATTACACAAATGACTTCATGCCATCATCAGTAAAGCCACCACACATGGATCCCCCTTCATTGTTGTTCAGTTGACTTACTCGATTCTTGTGAGCAGGTAAAGCTGTGCCAGGTTTACTGTGGAAATGCATCATCAGAGTCTATGAAAAGGGTCCATATCCATGCTTCCATTGTCATTGGACGGTCGACGGTCGTAGTCACATTTCACACTCACTTCTGGGGCTTGATCGTGACTCCGCTGGGCTTCCTTGAGGTGAAGGCCCACCGAAGTTAAGAGAGTGTTGGTGTTGCTTCTTGTTTTTCAAATATTTAACTATGAGCTAACGCCAACGTTTCTGTCATGACTACTCTCAGAGTGTTTAGCACGCTAATGGGTATGAGCTCATCCAACAAAAATTATTATGTTCTTAGAATGTTTTCACATGAAGTGATGAAAAAGTTACTTGTGAATGTTTTTAAACATTCAAAGCATCCCAGATTTAATGGGGTTATATATACTCTCATTCTGGCGTAATAATCAGGGAACTTTGCTGCGCGGGAATGAGAGTATAGTTCCTAGCCGTATCGGCCTAGAAAATCACAACTTTTCATTTTCCGTCGGTCTTAGTACACGATGTAACTACAGAAGAGTCAAGTTTCAAATAGGAAAAATATAGAAACTTGGTCATTTTTGTGCGAGATGCTAACGGTCTAATCAGATTCAATGATCTATGCTAAGCTACAGCTAAAAGTGCTACCGTCAGACCCGGAGATCGGCTGAATGGATTCGAAAACGGTAAAACTCAACCGTTTAACTCTAGGGGAGTTAATGAGCCTATTTTCAAAAATAGTTGAGTGTTCCTTTCAACAGAGCAATGCGTGAGTCTGAAATATTTAAGTCAATTCCAAAATGAGCTGTCATTTTCATTTTTCAATCAAGCCAGTTTTTCCAGTCAGCTTCAGGGGAATGCCGTGCGGTGGATGAAGCTTAAAAGACTCTCTCTTCACACTTGAACACATACCGGTCTCATTAGTGACTGGAAACTGGTAGGTGTCCCTCTTTTCCTGAATTAGTGGTCTTCTAGTACATATAGCTACATTAAATTTAAACAATGCCTGCAGGTTTCTGAGTGATAAGATGAAAGTTTGTCAATCACATGTGCTCATTCTGATTTCCAGTGACAATGCATCCATGTGCTTTTCTTCTGCTGATGGCTTTGGCTCTTCATCATGCTTTACCTGCGGTAAGTTAGACAGTCATTGATGAAGCAATATACAGCTGATTTTTTTAGACTAATCTATTTTTCCTTTTAACTGAGCATTGTGTTCATATCTCATGTTCTCAGGTCACATATGAGGTAACTGGTAAGTTCAGTTATTGTGATCAGTTTCCAGGGCGCAGGATGTTCTGTACCCTGTTTTAACTGCTCGTTACTGCCTGATGATGTGATTTATCATTTATCATTTCACTTTCATAGAGTTACATTTTCTCTAGCAATGCACACAATACTCATTCCCTCTCTTTGTCTTTTGTTGATTTCAATATAATTTTCTCAAAGTCATTTTAGAGAAATGGAAGAGCATTCCGGATATAAACACAGGTAAAACTAATATATTATCTCAAGAACCCAAATACATTTATATTAGCGGTATGGTAACTTTTTGTTTAGAAATTATTTTATTCAAAAATGTATTTACTGAAATACCTTTATTCGTGCATATTTACTGTGAACTGAACTCTCTTGTGGCATTAGGTTTGAATCTCACAGAAGGAGACATCATGGAGGTGTGTGTGTGTGTGTGTGCGTGTGTCTGTGTGTGTGCGCATGTAATCAGAACACTTAAATTGATCTGCTTTAAAGCCTAGGCAAGGGAGCGCTATTGGTGATCAGTCCTTGTGGGATATTCCTGTCCCCTATGAGCTGAGAGTAAATCTCAGTAAGATTTCAGATTTCTCAACTTTTAAATATTGAATGCAACTTTTCTATTGTTGTCCACTCAGTTTTGTTTGTTTTTATAGGTATGAACGACAGAGGAGTCATTCTGAGAGCCTTCGAGCAGTTCAGACTGAAATCATGTGTTGACTTTAAGCCCCGAGCAGCAGAAGAGTTTTACATCTCTGTGGAGAGTCATGAAGGGTACGGTATGGTTCAAGCTAATAATCAACAAATACTAATAATATACTATACAATTTCACTATAGCACCTGCCATATCAGAAGAGTCTAGAGTAAACTATTTGAGTTACGTCAAAAGTTCAGATACTTCACTTTTCCTCATAAAGGCTTTTGTCAGATAAGGTGTTTAAACACATTGTTCAATGGTAATTAAATGGCAGTGGTGTAATGTAACAAAGTAGTAATACTTTGTTACAGTACTTAAGTATTTTTTGGGAGTATCTATACTTTACATGAGTTTTTATATTTCTGCCAACTTTAACTTTTACTCCACTACATATCCTAATTAAAATGTATACTTTTACTCCAAAACACTTCCCCGAAGCATATTCGTTACTTACAAAATAGTCAGAAGAACATGGACTGCATATATTCATATAGTACATAGTTAACTTAATCTATATCACACAAATGCCACAAGTGCCATTTTCCCCCCCAGATAGGCTATCAGCATAACAAATGTAATATTCATTTTATAAAAGTTTGATAAAGGTAGCAGTAGTATGGCTTGCTTTTGCTCAATCACACAGTAAAGGCTTTGTTTCTGAATGAATCAGCTTTTTGAACAAATCAGTTGAATAAATGAATCAGTGATTCACTCAGTAACACGGTCAAATGCCTTGTTTCTGAATGAATCAGTCGTTTGAACAAATCAATTGAATGAATGTTCAGTGATTCACTCAGTAACACGTCCACAATGCTTTGTTTCTGAATGATCAGCTGTTGAACGAAGGTTGAATAAATGCTCAGTGATTCACTCATAACACAGTTCAAATGCTTTGTTCTGAGACCAGCTTTTGAACGAATCGGTTGAATAAATGAATCAGTGACTCACTCATTAAGACATGTCAATGCTTTGTTTTGAATGAAGCAGCTTTTTGAACAGAATCGGTTGAAGAAATGATGCAGTGATTCACTCATTTAACACAGTCAATGTTTGTTTATGAATGAACGCTTTTTGAACGAATCAGTGAATAAATGGCCTCAGTGATTCACTCATAACACAGTCACACTGCTTTGTTTCTGAAATGAATCAGTTTTTGAATGAATCTGTTGAATAAATGATTCAGTGATTCACGCATTAACACAGTCAAATGCTGTGTTTCTGAATGAATCAGTCGTTTGAACAAATCGGTTGAATAAATGATTCAGTGATTCACTCAGTAACACAGTCAAATGCTTTGTTTCTGAAAGAATCAGCCATTTGAATGAATCGGTTGAATCAATGTTGGAAAAAGACTAAGTACCGGATGAAGTGCTTCTTATTCTTATCCAAAAATACAAAATGGAAGAAAGAGATCAAACTGAACACAATCTTGCTACTATGAACATTAATATATATATATATCGATAATATATATGCTCCTTTTCCATTTTGCAGCTACTTTCACTACTTAAGTACTTTTAATATTTAAAAAATACTTTCCATACTTAAGTACAATAAATATCAAATACTTTAAGACTTTTACTCAAGTAATGTTCTAAACGGTGACTTCAACTTCTACCAAAGTCATTTTCTGGTAAGATATCTGTCATTTTACTTGAGTATGGTTTTCAGGTACTTTATACACCACTGTTAAATGGAGATCAAATAAAATGCACAGTTTTTATAAAGTTTGTTGTTATAACATGCAGGGGCCCCCATTGAAATCTGGTTGGCCACCCCAGATGCACGTTCCTAGCAGATGTAAATTTATACCTGCATCTGGCAGTGGTAGATCTTGGCACGGGCATTATAGGCAGCTAGGACGGCTTTCTTCTCTTCTTTATATTTAATTTTAGCGGATTTCTATAGCGTTTTGTTACATTAATGACAAATGGCGAGAGCGCAGTAATCTCTCCACTCGCAAGCGGATTTCCTTCGCTTTCACACAAAACTGGACGTGCGCTTTTAAATATACATTGTTCTCTCATGAATTGGCTCTGCTCTCTCAGATATTGAGCACGCTCAAAATTTGTCCTTGCATCATTGAAGACCAGAAGAGCTTTTTTATTTCAGGTGACGAGTATGTCCCACTGCACGCTGATTATAGTCAGCCTTCTCTAGTTATTTTATTAGTTAATACTTATGAGTTAAGTGCTTAATGCAGTGCCACAGCCCCCCAAATTTAAAATGCTCTAGACATGCCCCTGATAACAAGTACAGACAATCTAATTTGTCTGGTAATGTTGTTACCTTTATGCAGCTATGTGTTGTGTGACTGTGAGTTATTCCGCAGGTGTTGGTCATATATCGGACGCTCGTCTCCTGGAGGACAGACTCTTTCCATTGGAAAGAACTGTGGAATAAAAGGCATTGTTGAGCACCAGTTTCTCCATGCACTAGGATTGAACCACGAGCATTCGAGATATGACAGAGACGAATACGTGACAATCAAATATGAAAACATTGTGAAAGGTTGCTTTCCATACTGACTCTCAGTATTACAAGCCATGCCTTATAAACAATCACCTTAATGACTGCAATATTCTTTATTTTTAGGATATGAGAGTTATTTCAATAAACACATTGAGAACGTGTCCACTACCCAAGAAACCCCATATGATTATTACTCTGTGATGCATTTTGATAAAAATGCCTTCAGCAACGGTAACGGATCCACGATCATCACCAAGAGTCCTGAGTTTCAAGACGTGATCGGACAACTAATGGAAATGAGCGAACATGATGCGACTGAGCTCAACAAACTCTACAAATGCAGTGAGTATTTGACCGATTTCATTTAATGTGTTGTTTTCTTATTTTGTGGATTCCAAGACTCTAATGAACTCGCGGTTGCAGTATTTGAGACCAAGGACCATTTTAATGAATGGAAATTCATCAGTGTTTGTTTGTTTGTTTGCATTACAGATTCCTCCGTGTCTTTCCTCGACCACTGTAGTTTTGATGAGGAATCTCTGTGTGAGATGAGTGTCAGTTCTGCTGCTGGTGACGGCTGGCAGAGAAAGAAGTCAGTGAGTGGCATCAGTGTGACCGACCTCACATACTTGGGCAAAGAACAGAACGGTGAGATCTGTTACAGTCAGTCGGCGAATGGAAAGTGTCTGCTTGGACATCAGAGAAAGAGACTTCACTGTTCCACCATAAACAGCTGTTCTGATGCCTGCAGGGACGTCTTTCTTCATGCACTTCAGCACTGAGGGCAGAAACGAGGGCGACGCAGCCAGACTGGAGAGCAAGACACTGACCCCTACGAGAGCCTGCAAAGTCCAGTGCCTGCAGTTCTACTACTATCACAGCGGTCACAAGTCCGACCAGCTCAACATCTGGATTCGAGAGCTGCAGAATGAAACAGACAGCACAGGAGCTCTCAGACTCATGGGTCAGATCACAGGTCCGTCTCTTCCTGCACAACTGGACACACCACACAACATATAGTCCTGTATTTCAGTGTCACTGACCTTCGGTTTCTTGCAGAAACCCCTGGGAATTACTGGAAGCTGCATCATGTGCCGCTGAACGCAAATAAGTCTTTCCAAGTTGTGTTTGAAGCGCGTAAAGGAGCTGGAACCTCCAGTGGAGGCTTCTCACTGGACGATATCAATATTTCAGAGACAGAGTGTCCCCTCATATGGCAGATAAGAGACTTTGAGAAGAAACTGGACAGTGGGTTTGATTTCCTTCTGAGTCCAATGTATTACTCCAGTGATGGGTATCGCTTTGTAGCTCAGTTAGTGTCATCAGAGGATCAACTTCAAATATATGCTGCTTTCGTATCTGGTGCATGTGATGAGCAGCTGCAGTGGCCTAGTCCATGGAGGCAAATCACCGTCCAGATCCTGGACCAGAATCCACACATACAGAAGCGCATGTCCTTTGAGCAGAGCATCACCACTGACCCTGATTTGATTCGTAATGGTTAGATCTTTAATGCAATCTGATTATTTTTCTATGCAACATTTTACTCGGATGAGAATCAAAGTTATTATCTGTAGTTTTTAAGGTTGTTTTAAAAGCCATTGTTTTGTTCTAATTAAGGCACCTATTTCTGGAACAGACCTTATAGAGGTCCAGTCTTCATCAGTGATGAGTTAGTATTTTATAATGGACCTGCCGTTGTTGCGCTCCTAACAAAAGAAGATCTGGCTAGAAGAGAGTTTATCAAGGGTGGAGACCTCATATTTCTCCTCACCATGCAAGGTGGGATTTGTGAAGGAACCTCAGAGAACTGTTTCAAGTTTAACTGCTATATTAAGAGCAAACGGAGCATAAATGTTGTTCATCATTCCAGATATCTCAGCGCTGCTTCAGAATGACTCTCTACCCTGCCCTAAAGTAACCGTGAAGAACTTCAACGTTTCTGCTGACGCAAGCGCCCAGCAGGGACCATGTGCTACAAGGCGAGTTTCCTTCTAACCTCTGCTGCACTCTTATTCAGAATACACAACTTAAAATAAGATAAACACTATATTTATATATGTATAAATAACGTAGGAGAGACATGCTGTATTGTGCGAATATAGTCACACATGTAAGGCTGGAAGCTTATGTTACTGTTTTGAACTGATAATCATAACAAAATGCAGGTAACGGATGACATGCATAATTCAGTTATTTATCTGACTCCAATATAATTAAGTTTTTGTTATTCTTTAACCTCCTTTAAAGGTAAAAGCCTTTCTGAGAACTGATAGGAAAATACAGTATTGAATCTGAACGTTTGTATAATGAAAGTCCCAATCGCTTTAGCTTTCAGCATTATCAGTCATAAACGGAAAGATTCTCAATGCCTTTAATGCAGGCAAAGATATAAAGTATATTAATACACAGCCGGTAGAATGAAACGACATACTGTATAGAAATATATTCAGTGACCGGTTCTCCTCAATGCATGTTAATAGTTCCTAGACTGTACATTAGCATACACTGTAAAAACAATTCCGTAAAATTTACGGTAAAAAAACGGCAGCTGTGGTTGCCGGAATTTTACCGTAAAAAAAATACGGTAGCAACGTTTTAGGTTTTACAGTTTTAACTTAAATTTACAGTTAAATAGCGTAATTTCATTAACTGATATAATGTTAATATACCAAACTATTGAAGTACTGAAATCTGTTTTGTAGCTTTGTAATACACTGATAACCACCAATGCAGGAGGTGATGAGAAAGTCACATGATGAACCAAAGCCCATCACAAGCAGCTTTTAGATAATAACATTATATAGAAGGAGCACAGTGTGTCATTCACACAAACACTAAACACCATCACGGTAACACACATGAAACTGAAATAATGCAATAAACATTCATTTAACAACATTAGGTCTAACACGCAATCCTAACATACAAACCTGATAAGAAAAAACTAAGAAGAAACATAGTTATTTAAAAAAAAAAAATCAAATTGAAAGTAACGAAGGGACTGGTCTGGGAATCGGTAAATGTGACGTTATTCACTGTAAATTATACAGTCTTTTTCACTTCCAAAAACGTCCAATACAGTTTTTCACCGTATATAGTAGGGAAATTTAACGTTAACCATTTAACAGGTTTTTACTGTAGCATTTTTACAGTTTTTTACCGTTAAATTCAGTCATTTTTTACAGTATACTTTAATATCTCTGATTAGTTCACCACAATTCTGTTCAGTTTATAAACCGTCCAACAACTGGTACAGATGTGAGTCAGAGGTGCAGGCGACTCCTGTGATCCCGACAGTCAGCATATTATGCTATATCATATAACATCTAAAATAATTTTGTTGTGTGTCACACAATATCCAGCAGGTGGCGCATGAAACAACATTCTGTAGCTCAACAGCCAGCAGCTGCTGTAGATCAGGTCTTGAAATATGACTAGTCTTACAGATTGTTACATTATATAGACCTATTTAACATAGAATTAACATTGTTTTATGATAGTGTCTTGATCATTTGTTAACTGGACGTTTAATGCTGCGATTTTGAGAAAATATAAAATAGCCTATTTACAATATAATATGAATTTTAAAAAATTGATACAAATACTTAGTAAAAAGAACTTGGGAAATCCATTTACATTGTTGTTGTTGTAAACATTGTGCTTTCTAGAGCCATTCATAACAACAATATTTATATAAATATTACTCATATTACTTTTTATTACTTTTTCCTCATCCAACTGAAGCAAAACTATAGGCTATAATATGATAATATCGTTTAGGCCTACAGAATGTTACATTTGTGGTTTTTATGTATACTATAAAGAAACATTCAGAAACGGGTGCAATTTTATAGCCTTCCATTTTATTTTGTGTTTAATTGGCCTCAAGGTTATTTGTTCTGTTAGTGTAAACGGCCTTTGCCAGCAAGACGGGATATTTGCACAATTTATTTTAAATTAAACTGAATGTACATTTCACTAGGCTACATTGATTTTAGATGAATGGCTCAGTTTGACGATAAAAACCTAATAGTATTTTTGTTTGTTGTTTAGAGTTCTTCCCACACCTCAGCCGATCTCAACACCTACATCAACTCCCACTGAACCTACAGCAGAGCCCATTGAGGGGTAAGACTACAACATTACTTCACTTTACATTACTTTTAAGTCATTAAGTGACATCCCAGCTAACTAACTATTAATAACTAGAGCCCGACCGATATGTTTTTTTTGGGGCCGATACCGATATTAGGGAGTAAAAAAAAGGCCGATATATCGATATATCGGCCGATATTCTTTGTGTATATTATAGTACAGTATCAGTCAAAAGTTTGTACACTTTCCCATTTGTGTGTCCAAACATTTGACTGGTACTATATATAGAATACAGTATATACATAAACAGAATATATATACATAAACACTGTAAATATATACAATATAAATTCACGTCTCGCACGCTTTAATGCCCTTTGAATGTAACTTGTACGTTCCCTTGGACCTGGAATCATGGTGGAATATCATGTGAAGTCCACTTCGCAGGGCACTTACGGTCGAATAAGACCGTGCGTGAATGCTGCCTGAACAAGAGACCTCCTTACTGAAGGGAAAGTGTCGACTGGTGTCACTATATCGCGAACGTGCAGGCGGATCTTCACCAAATTCGGGGGATCCCTTCAGCTCAAGGAGCCTCTCGAACGCCACCCTCCGCATGTCGGTAGCCCCCCAGGATCGCTAGATCGGTCGGCGCCGGACCGCGAATTTAACCACCCGTAACTCCCAAACCCCGGGGGCTATCGACGCGGTGGTGGTCTCATTCGAAAGAGGGCCTCAATACGTACACTCGATTCACGTTCGAGAGAGTTCCTCGAGCTGAAGGGATCCCCCAAACTTGGTGCGGATCCGCCGTGCCGTACAGAGATAGGGAGGTTCAAAGTTTCAATGGGGTCAGAGACTTAAGCTTTAAGAGTTTCATCCCAGGTCACAGTAGCAAACCAATGGAGGCGCGCATGCCTGGACAATAAGTTAATTACACAATTTCAGCATTTATCCGCGTTATGCTGTATGTTCTGTAAAGAAAAAAAATCATATCAGCGGCATATTCGCCGATACCGATATATCGGTGACAGGCTCATATCTTTTTTTTTTTTATTTTTTTTTTTTTTTTTTTTTTATTTGGCCGATAATATCAGCAGAACGATATATATCGGTCGGGCCTTATTAATAACCAGTAAATTGGGAGTTATTGAGGCAAAAGTCGTAAAAACTGAATATGTCTTCCTCATATAAAGTGTTACTGCACCAAACAATGAGTGTGATTTTGAACTAAAGTGAAAAATATATGTTGAGGGCCAAAAGCAGGATGTAACCTCCAAATGCATCGGCATAAACCCGCAGTGTCACCATATAATAATGCCAGATTGTTTAAAAACAAATCCTGAAACACAAAATCCAAAACCTGCCATTCTGTGGATCAGGATCTGACTCAAATCAATGTCTTTCACACAACTGCTGATTTCTGTCGTTTGTTTGTGAACTTATTTATTGCACGCACCTTACAAATGTACATTATTAAAATATATGCAGTTAAATGAGTGTTTTTCTGTTGCATTAATAATGTTTATCTTCCCATTTGTACCTCTGCTCTTTCAGTGAGTGTCTGGACATATTTTGCAGTTCCAGTGCCTCGACTGCTTCCTCTCTGATCATCTTGGTGCTTTGCTTTCTTTTGCTAGTCAGTTAATCGTGACAAATCGCTATTATCACTGCTCTATGTCTGACTGTTCAGTAAAAACTACATCTCTCTTCAGTCGTCTGGTATATCATAGCTAAGTGTGTATATTCTTGCATGGATTATGTGCCTATCTGTATTAATTTATGTATAATCAATGTTAATCTTAGCTTTAATCATAATAGTTATCTATATATTGCAATGTTAAGCTCTTATTGTAATCATAATGAATGATTCACACATTCTCTGTAGAGATTAAGGTAAATAGTTACAATATTTCTGTGATAAATCACTGCCTGAACACTATTGGTAGGGTAAATCAGTTTTATAACCATGACTAAAAGGTTCCAGTGTGTGAAACATGACTTTGAAACTAAATTAAATGGATTGCATTAACACTGCTGGCATTTGAATACATTGTATTTCCAGGGCTTGCATTTTTGGGTCTGAAATTTAACGTTTCTGTATTTAAGCTATTTTAAATGAATACATTTATACACAATTTCATTATTAAAAATGCACTAATCCATATTCACCTTCCAGATTTCATTTCCAAAATATGTAGTCTGTTTAAAAATATATATATATATTACCTATAATATTGAACGGGTCATTTTCAGTCATTTACAGATTCAGCGGTTTAATAATCAGGAAGATGCATCTCCATCTGAACTGCAAAACATGCTTTTCTTACTCCTGTTGTCTTGTTTCCAGTCCAGAAAAGACCTAAAATACTTAAATCAAGATGCATTCAATCTGTAGTGCACTACAGATTTGCGTTATTTTTGATTTACAAAAATTGTGAGCCCATATGTCTGTTCTGCTGTGTTAATGTTAAAATTGATTTAAAAACAATTTGTGAACAACATGAAAATTGTTTAAGGGCAAGTAAGTAATAATAGTCACAGCAACACATTTTGTGAAATATAGTATTTATTAATTATCAAATTAATTTAGTTAATGATATAATAATCATTTACTAATGATACGATCATTTCTTGACATGCAAAAACATTTTTGGATGACTTAAAACATCACTTATTAATCATCTATAAATGTATATTATTGTTTAAATGATTAGTTAACCATTAGCAAAGCATTTTTGAATGACTTATAATTGATCATTATTATAAAGTGTCACCAAAAATGTCATTATAAAGTCTTATCAAAGTCTCTACTCACTCTCGCAACCAAACGGTGTAAAAACTGATATGTTTTGGGGTTTTTTCAAACATATTTGGCAACCTTGCTGATGTGGGAATTTACATGTAGGTAATGCAAAACCAAGGACATTTTGACAGCTTGTCTAGTAGCCGAACATTTTGATCAAAGCAAGTCTTCAGCTGTGGAGCACAAAAGCACTTCCTCATTAATGTAAGTATAAAATACTGACTTAATCATGAAGCACTCAAGACACATCATTAAATATGGACAAATAGGGATTGTGGCATGTTTTACTCTAATGTTCTTTAAATACTTTAAAAAAAAATGATATCATTGATATAATGATCAGTGTCACTGAAAGTAGCTACTGTTGTTACCCCATAGTTTTTTTTAAGGTTGTGTTTTACACTGTAAATAAATTTAAAGTCTTAGATATTACTCATGCATTGCCTTTTTAAATTAATGTAAGGAGAATGTCTCACCTCTATGTTCTCATGGTGCATTTCATAAAATAATGACAATAGATAAACCCATGATATTAGTCCAGACTGTAACACTGGATTTCCCGTAGTTGATGACACTATACAAATGTTAATTTTCTAAGGGAAATTTCTTTTGCACAAAGCAAAGCTAACAGCCATCAAACCCAGTTTTAGATTTGTTTTTATACATATTTAAAGATGTTTTATGACTCATTATGAATAAGAAGTATTGGACTACATCTGTTCTATTGAAAGGACTCTAATAAAGCAGTTTTATAATTTATGCTGAACTTGATGTTGTGTAATGTATCCCTCAGGTGTATTTATGTTCAACATATCATTAATTGCTCCAGCTCATTAAAAAGGTGTAGTGTTTATACCCATTACACAAATCATCATACATATGCTAATAGGCACACCAGGGTATCATGTATAAAACTTTGCATAGATTTCATCCTAAAAATGTGAATACACAGAAAAGGCAGATTTTGCATTTTTAGATTTGTAAAACTGTATATGGCACACCTGTGCAATAATCATGCTAATCAGCATCTTGATATGCCACACAAGTGAGGAGGATGGATTATCACGGCAAAGGAGAAGTGCTCACTAACAAATTTAGACATATTTCTGAAAAATATTTGAGAGAAATAGGCCTTTTTACATAGAAAAAGTCTTAGCTCTTTGAGTTCAGCTCATGAAAAACGTGGACAAAAACAAAAGTGTTGTGTTTATAATTCTGTTCAGTGTATATATCTATATATATATTATATTATACCATGTGCAACAGAAAACTGTGAGAAATTCCATTTAGAAATCCTAGTCAGCAGAAGATTGTGCTTACATGCATCCGCACCCTGTATCCTCCCCAAAATAACCATATATATAATTTACGAAGAATATACCTAAAGCTTGGGTGACCATACGTCCTCTTTTCCCCGGAAATGTCAATGCGTTCTGGCGGGATTTCTAAATCACCCAAATGTCCGGGGGATTCGGACTTTCGGACTTTCTACAGTCGCCATTCGTTGTGTGCGTTTTTGTATTAAAGCCTTGCGTGGGACTATTTTCTTGCTCCCGCAAAACATTCTTATATTGAATATAATTTTCGCGCATCAGGGAGTCGCTATCAATATGCAGAGTACTTAAATTGCTTTGGAGGTAGCTCGTGTTGGATGTAGGGTTGCCAAATCCGCATTGTTTGTTCCACGGAATTGGGCTGGTTTTAAACCGTTGCGGCGGGTTGATTTTCTCCCGTGGGTTAAAAGGTTTAAAATATTGCATAAATTACGTTTGACTAAAATGCTTCTATTGAAAGTTACCTATGATAAAACTGTAGTAGATATAAGTTTTGTGAAGGATGGCCACTGTGGTAGGAAGCCTTTTAGCTGTGTTTATGATCAATCAGCATAACGGTGACTGTAAAATATGTTGTTCAGGTATGGAAATATTAGTTTTTTCAACAATAATTGAAAATTGTTTTTGAACAATTTCAAAAACGTCCTCATCCTCTATTTTGAAAAATAAAATATGGTAACCAGACAGATAGAATTGATTCTTTACCATAAAGAATTGTGTTTAATAGAATGATTTATAACGATATTAAAGCCTTTCCACACTGAGCGCGAAAAAGTTAAACGAATATCGGATGCGATGATGCGCTGGAATAAAACAATTGATTTCTATGGATGCTTCCACATAGACCGCGAACATTCGTGCACCGAAAATGCGAATGGTTTTTTTCCAACCAGTCCGACGAATCTTTTCAGTTTCGCAAAGCGACAACACGGGCTGTCCAATAAGATTTGAGCAAGCATCACGTGACCGGAGCAGCTGCTGTTGCACAAAAAAACAATGTAAACAAACACCGAAGATGAATACCCCGGATAAGAGAAGAGAGTGCATGCTGAGTTCTTGTTATCGTTGGTATTTCAGAACAGATTTATTCTCGCATGTTCTTTATACAGAATAAAATTTCTATTAATTCTCCACTGAATCACTGTGATCTATAGAGCACTGTCCATTTTCTTCCATGTGCGCGAATGTTATAGATATATAGACACGAATAGACGTATGATTATGACGATACATTTTCTGTATGTGTTTTGTATGCATCTCATGGTATTTTAATAGCAATGTTTATGACAAATATTAGCAGTGTAACGTTATTAAACATACAAAGAGTGCATATCTACCTATTATAGAATCAAAATCAACTATAGATCACAACTGGAAGTTATTACAAGCACTCGATGATGGTTTAATGATTTTAAGCAAATACATTAATAATTACATTTTCAAGTGTAGCTTGATGATAATTGTACTTCTAATTATATTTTAGGATGTAGCCTATTCTTGTAAGCATTATACATAGTTTGTGTTTCTGGTGTAGAACCGAACTTTGTTTATGTTCATTTAGATGCTAAATCCATTTACGCGATAAATATCTGAGGAAAAATGCATTGTTGGTCGGCGCCACCTAGCGTGCAGGCGAGAATTAGCAGAAGGTGAACAATCGTTTCGCGTTCGGTGTGAAAGCACCGTTTGTTGTCGCTTTTTCGCATCGCGCTCAGTGCGGAAAGGCCTTAAGGCTGTTTAATTACTGTAGTTTTTGTGATTGTGTCTTTCATCTAGAGTCAGTGGAGATCAAACTGTTCAGATCCATCATGCACGAAACTCAAACATCTGGAGATGAAGATTATTTTCCAGGATTCAGGTACTTTGAGTAACACATATGTTATGTTGTGTTGTGTTATGTTATAGAAAAAAAAAAATTCTCTCAAGTTTTTATATGGAAAACAATAATACCATAAAAACTCCTTGACAAGTTTTCTTTTTTATAAAAATACTTTTTGAAGTATATTAAAATGATTCTAAAGGATTAAATCTGTTCTGTTTTAGTTCAGTTGATCAGAAGAGATCAGAACCAGAGCCCAGCTGTGTGTCTATGAAGAGTGACACGTCTATGGATCAGCCAATGCACTTTAAGAGTGGAGATACACGGCCTGCTCTCAGGTATAACATTTGTATAAAATTATGATTATAGCATGGCATTTTATAGTTTCATACACTATCACAGTTATAACCAGTTTATGAAATGATTATAAAGTGCTATTAAAATTGAATTTGATTATGATAAATGTATAGTTGATTTATTGAATACCGTAAATTAAAGAATTGTCTTAAATCTCTTTCTGTTTTAGCTCAGTACAACAGAAGAGATCAGAGTCCAGCTGTGTGTCTGTGAAGAGTGACAGGTCTATGGATCGACCAATAATGTTTAACAGAGGAGATTCAAGGACTGGTCTCAGGTATAACATTTGTATAAAAATATCATTATAACATGACATTTTACATTATCATCATATATTATCACAGTTCAGTTCACCATTTTTGTATAAACAGTGTATGAATTGATTACAAAGTGCTCTGAAGTGAATTTTACGTAATAAATGAATAGGTAATTTGTTGCAACCCGAAATTTTAAAGATTAGCTTAATCTCTCTCTGTTTTAGTTCAGTTCAGCAGAAGAGATCAGAAGCAGAGTCTAGCTGTGTGTCTATGAGGAGTGACGTGTCTATGGTTTGTCAAGAACCATTCAAGAGCGGAGATTCACGGCCTGGTCTCGGGTATAACATTTCTTAAAGAGATATGATCTGTAGATATGGTCAGAATACATAAGACATTATTGTGCCTTTTAACTCATGTAATAATGTGGTATTTTTATTTTACAGACATGAAGCCCTCAACATGTTTAGATCAAATCTGATGAAGAAGTTTGAGTGTCTGTATGAGGGAACAGCGACGCAGGGAAACCCAACACTGCTGAATGAGATCTACACAGAGCTCTACATCACAGAGAGTGAGAGTGGAGAGATCAGTAATGAACATGAGGTGAGACAGATTGAGACACAATCCAGGAGAGCAGCGACAGAGGACACAGCCATCAAATGCAATGACATCTTTAGACCTTTACCTGGACAAGACAAAGCCATCAGAACTGTGCTGACAAAGGGAGTCGCTGGCATTGGAAAAACAGTCTCTGTGCAGAAGTTCATCCTGGACTGCGCTGAAGGGAAAGAGAATCAGGACGTCCAGCTCATATTTCCACTTCCTTTCAGAGCGCTCAATCTGATGAAGGATAAAACACTCAGTCTTTCAGATCTTCTTAATTTCTTTTTCCCTGAAACTAAAGAAATGGAGATATCCAGTGATGAATATAAAGTGTTGCTCATCTTTGATGGTCTGGACGAGTGTCGTCTTCCCTTATATTTTCAAAGAAATGAGATTCTACGGGATGCAAACAAAACAACATCAGTGGACGTGCTGCTGATGAACCTCATTGTGGGGAATCTGCTTCCCTCTGCTCTCATCTGGATCACCTCCAGACCAGCAGCAGCTGATCTCGTCCCCTCTGAGTGCGTCCATCGAGTGACAGAGGTACGAGGCTTCAATGAGCCACAGAAGGAGGAATACTTCATGAAGAGGATCAGTGATCAGAGTCTGGCCAACAGGATCATCTCACACCTGAAGTCATCAAGGAGCCTCTACATCATGTGCCACATCCCAGTCTTCTGCTGGATCTCAGTCACTGTTCTAGAGAAGATGTTGAGTCATGCAGAGAGTGGAGAGATTCCCAAGACTCTCACTCAAATGTACACACACTTCCTGATCCTTCAGACCAACATCAAACATGAGAAGGACTATGAGAAGAACGTGACAGATGAAGACATGATCCTCAAACTGGGGAAACTGGCTTTTCAGCAGCTTGTGAAAGGCAACCTGATCTTCTATGAGGAAGACCTGAGAGAGTGTGGCATTGATGTGACAGAAGCATCAGTGTACTCAGGATTGTGCACTCAGATCTTCAGAGAGGAGTTGGGCTTGTATCAGGGGAAAGTCTTCTGCTTTGTTCATCTCAGCATTCAGGAACATCTAGCAGCTCTATATGCACATCTCTCCTGTACAGTCAACAACATATATGTGTTTAATCAAACCAAACAAAGGCAGTTGCATAAGATTATTAACCAGAAGAAATATAGTTTATTATCTGAGCTGCATCAGAGAGCTGTGGACGAGGCTTTACAGAGTAAGAATGGACATCTGGACCTTTTCCTGCGTTTTCTTCTGGGTCTCTCAGTGGAGTCCAATCAGACTCTCTTACGAAAACTACTGACACAGACAGGAAGCTGCTCCTATAACAAAGAGGAAACAGTTCAGTGCATCAAACAGAAGATCAGGCAGAATCGCTTTCCAGATAAATCCATCAATCTGTTCCACTGTCTGAATGAACTGGGTGATGATTCACTGATGCAGGAGATCCAACATTATCTGAAATCTGGAGAAATAAGAGAAACTAAACTCTCCTCTTCACAGTGGTCAGCTCTGGTTTATGTGTTGCTGACATCAGAGCAGAAGATGGATGTGTTTGATCTAAAACCGTTTATTGGAGCACAACATGCAGGAGATAGAGTTCTTCAGAGTCTGTTACCTGTGGTTAAACAATCCAGATCAGTTCGGTGAGTAACACTGAAAACAATCACTGCACTTTCAAAACATGATCACATTCTTACCAAAGCATCAAAATGGGTGAAATCTCACAGAATCACATTACTGGTGGTGAGCAGGAGAGGTGTGTGAGACAAACATACTGAGCCGAGGAGGTTTTTGTGTGTCTCAAGTCAAGTTGAGCTTTAGTGTTATTCCGCTACATGTGTGGACATACAGTGGAACGAAATGTCATGTCTCGCAGGACCACGGTGCTAAATAAATAACATAAATATAAACAAACAACACTAGACATAAGAACAACTTTTAGACCTACATAGCTAACTTTATGAAGTGGTAGTCTAACTATACATATACTATAAATAGTTGACTATGCATACACTGCAGTTCCCGTACCAGACAGTGATGCAGCTGGTCAGCACGCTCTCAATGGTTCCCCTGTAGAATGTGGTGAGGATGGGTGGAGGGAGACTTGCTCTTTTCAGCCGGCGGAGAAAGTGTAGGCGCTGTTGTGCCTTTATGGAGAGTGATATAGTGTTGGTGGTCCAGATGAGGTCTTCTGTTATGTGCACCCCCAGGAATTTAGTGCTGCTGACTCTCTCCACAGTCGAGCTGTCGATGGTCAGTGGGGGGTGGTCAACAGAGTTTCTCCTGAAGTCCATCACAACCTCCTTTGTCTTACTCACATTGAGGGACAGGTTGTTTGCCTCACGCCATTCAACCAGTTGTGCCACTTCCTTTCTGTAGGGTGTTTCATCACTGTTGCTGATGAGACCTACCACAGTTGATGTGGTTGGAGCTGAACTTGGTAGTGCAGTCGTGGGTCAGCAGCATGAAGGGCAGCGGGCTGAGCACACAGCCTTGTGGATGGAGCACCTGTGCTCAGTGTGGTAGTGCTGGAGGTGTTGTGGCTGACACGGACTGACTGAGGTTTTCTGGTTAGAAAGTCCAGGATCCAATTACAGAGGGAGTTGTTTAGGCCCAGCAGGTTTAGTTTGTTGATGAGCTGTTGTGGGATTATGGGTGATGCGGTGATGAGATGAAGTCGCTAAATGAACAGCATTGTAACATAAGAGTCTAAGTGGGTAAGAGCCAGGTGGAGGAAATGGCATTGTCCGTGGAGCAGTTTGGACGGTATGCAAACTGGAGCGGGTTTAAGTGGGTTGGGTAGATGGCTTTTATATGGTGCATGACTAACCTCTCAAAGCACTTCATCATGATTAGGGTCAGTGCTATGGTACGATAGTCATTCAGGCAGGACACAGGTGACTTCTTTGGTACTGGGGTGATGGTGATGGACTTGAGATATGTGGGGACAACTGCTTGGCTTAGTGAGAAGTTAAAGATGTCTGTTAAGACATCGGTCAGCTGTTCAGCACAGTCTCTCAGTACCCGGCCTGCTATGTTGTCAGGACCTGCAGCCTTGCGTGGGTTAACCCTAGGTAGGGTCTTCCTTACATCGACTGGAGACAGACAGAGCGCCTGGTCGTTGGGACTTGTGGGTAGTTTTTGTGCAGGTTTGTCACTCTGCATTTCAAACTCATTGAGTGCATCTGGAAGGGATCTGTCATCATCACAGACCTGTGGCGGGGGCTTGTAGTCTGTGATGGTCTGAATAGCATGCCACAGACTCTGTGTGTCCTTGCTGTCAGTGAAGTGATTATTGATTTGTTTGTGCATACAACCGTTTTGCTTTCTTGATGCCACAGGACAGGTTGGCTCTTGCTGTTTTGAGGACTGCTTTGTCTCCCGATCTGAATGCTTCATCTTGGGTCTTTAGCAGCCCACAAACCTCTGCTGTCATCCCTGGCTTCTGGTTGGCACGTGTGATGATGTTCTTGGTGACTGTCACATCATCAATGAACTTTTTGATATAAGCACTCACAGTTTCAGTGTACTCCTGCAGGTCTGTGTGGTTGATGTAGGTGGCTGCCTCTTTAAACATGTTCCAGTCTGTGTCCTGGAAGCAGTCCTGTAGTGCTGAGGTAGCATCGTCTGGCCATTCTGTGATTTAGCATAACAGAGATGTGGTCTGAGTACCCGAGATGGGGGCGGGGTGCAGCTTTGTACGCATTTTTTTCTGTTGTGTAAACCAAGTCCAATGTGTTGTTTTCTCTTGTTGCAAAGTTCACGTGTTGGTAGAACTTTGGCAAAACTGTCTTTAAGTTTGCGTGATTAAAGTCACTGGATATTATGAAAAAGCCATCAGGGTTGTTTGTTTGTTGCTCACTGATAGTGCTGTACAGTTCGCGAAGTGCGTCTTTAGCATTTGCACAAGGGGTATATACACAGCAACGATAACAATAGCCGTGAACTCCCTCGGCAGATAGAAGGGTTGGCACTTCACAATTATAAACTCCACCAGCGACGAGCAGTGTTTTGACACTAACACAGCATTGTTGCACCATTCTTTGTTAATATACACACACAAGCCGCCTCCGCGAGTGTTACCAGACAGGTAGCAGGTTAGCCCATGCAGCTGAATGGCGGAGTCTAGGATGTTGTTGTTTAGCCACGCTTCAGTAAAAACAAACACGCAGCACTCCCTTGACAGAGTTGAATTAGGACCAGTTTATTTTCTAGTGAGTGTACATTTGACATCAAGATTTTTGGAATAGCTGGTCTTGTGTGGGTCTTGTGTCCCAGTATAGTGATGGGGGGAAAAAAAACAAGGTACCGTCACAAAGTTCTTTTTTGGCAAAATTAATATAAGCTATTCTGTGTCTTAAGACAAGTTACGTTAGAACAAGGTCAATAAAACATCTTTATTTTATTTCTATCGGTAGAGGAGAATAGCCAAACCAAAAAGAAACAAAGAAAACACAATGTAACATTTATAAAATTGTACTCATGCAAAAAATAATCCATGCATATGTGGATCAGGTGACACGCGTGCATTAATTGACGTCTAGTTCAAGTCTGTAGCGAATCAGCTCATGGGAAATATGAATAATTAATCATAACTAGTTATAATTATTTATGAATATTTTAGATCCGCTGTAGTTATTTAGCTGACCACTCAGGGTCAACGTCTTGTCAATTCTAAGAACGTTATTTTCCTGGTTAAAGGAAATAACTTTCTTAATGTACAAATCTACACAGAGCCTGTAGCATAAATCTGCATGATCAAGGGACTCCAGTTATGAGCAAACAATGAACAAAGTCAAGTGTGATACAAGTAAGACTTTATTAACTACATAAACACTTAAACTGGTCTAACATACACATACACACACTCACACACATACAGTTGGTATAGGAAAGGGTTAAAGCTTAAGCAGTAAAGAGGAGAGAAATAAGGAATGAAGTTATGGAACCATTTGCATATTCAGCAGAATTACACCTGAGGGAAGCGTCAGATTCTTAGTTCAAACACACCTTTGTTAAAAGGGCAAATTATACAATCTGAAGGTTCAAGTTGATCTTTGCTGAAGTTGGTTGATGAAAAAAAAAAAGTTTTAAGTCAGAGAATCTTGATGAATGGAAAAGTCAAGGCCGAAGCCTGGCACGAACTTAGGGTGTCCTGGAGCGTTTGCTCACATCTTCATCTTCTCAGAATTCAACCAAAACCACCGACTCGGGGCGGGTCACTGATGTGAGGCCTTTAAGGTCTGAGAAGATTCACGCCTCTCAAGATGGGCTTGTCCAATGAGAAAGTCTGGAATCCCAAGTGGGAGTTTGGAAATACTGGGGAGTTTATGACCCTTTGTGTGGAAGCATGGTAATTTGCATATGGAACTTGAATCGAAATTACTAAAGATTCTCAGGACACTAATATATTGCCTATGTACCAACATATAATATATACGCTCGTTTAGATCATCAGAAGGCAAATTCAGTGTCCTGGGCATCGTTCACAGACATCTTGGCACCCAGTATATTTATTGGGTGAGGGGTCTGTGACGATTTGGTAATCTAATGAATAATTGATTTGTTAAATCAAATGAAAAATGGTGTGTCTGATTGGTCCAGACGCTACAAGTCACTCTTGTTCGGTTCATTTGGATTTTGAGACTTCATTTTCGTAGGAACGCAGTGGAATATTCTGGTCTACTTTCTCAGGTTTGGCTCCAGTATATTGCATAAATGCTAAAAACACTAATAGGCCATATGCCTAACAATAAATATTCAATAACGTGTGTCCAAGTGTTTTTAGCCAGACTGAAAAACTGTCAGGTGCTCTTCTAAAACAGCCAGATGGTGGTGCTGGACGCTTTGGTGGCACAGAGTTTTTCTGGCTGAGCCTGAGAGACGCTTTGGTTGCTATGATTTGAAATATCCACAGCAGTAACGTATTACTAGGATCTAATTTTCAAGAATATTACTTTATATAAAAATGCAGTAACCAGCAATATTAACTTCTCTATTGTTGTTCAGTTGTTGTACAAGTAGGATGATTGGTCGGTGTAGTATTTGTCCCCGCCTCTCCTCCATTGATTGGACGGCTGGGTAAAAAGTGACAGTGACAAGCATCAACTCCCAGATACCAAAAAAATAAAAATAATCTGGGGCAAATGAACTTGTAAAATATTATGATGGCAGTGCATCAAATTCGTGTCTATCAGTTTGCCAAAAAAGAAAAAAAGAACGTGTAGCACCATTTACACGGGTAAAGGAAGCAGTGTACATTTCTTTCGTACAAACTAACATTTTGAAAATACGAACACTTTCATGAATCCGAAAATTTACGTCAGAATGGCTTTATGAATGATTTACACAAAAAATTTATTCTGCTCGTGATACTAGACTGACCTTACTTGCTGATTGGCTGCAAGTGTGTTTTTCAAATATTGCTTAGTGCACCTTTAAAAGTAGCTCCAACAGGTTAAATAAAAATCTGATGTATTCAATGATTCTTGAGTTTACCTTAACTGTATCACTACAGTCAAATGTTTTTGCAAGTCAAATGTGTTTCAGATTATAAGATTGTCACTACAAGTGCGCGATAAAACATTATATTGTTTGTGGTTGGGATCCTCAACACAGCTTTTGTGCGCGTTAGTTTGCAGAGAGTCTCAGGATGCGAGCTCCATAGAGTGAACAGTTTGTCTGTCAGCGTGCGTCAGTCATCAAAACTGTGCCCTGAGAAGAGCGAGAACTGAAGTAACAATGGACCTCAGGATTCAGGAGGGAAGCTGGCTCACTCTGATGGAGCCTGAAGAAGTAAGCTGGAGATACTGAGGTAAAATGTTCGGGCGTTATCCATTAAACAAAAAATTAGCCAAACGTGACCCTGGGTAACGAGACCAAGAGATGTGGGGTCTTGTGAATGTCTTTCATCGTAGAAGGATACTATTGCAAATTTGACATTGATTATATAGAGTTCAAACGAGTAGCCTTAACTAAGACATTTTAGTAAAAAATTGTCCATGTGACTGTTTAGAGCAAATTTTCGTTAAGCCCGAATGAGCTAAAATCAAAATTACAAACTAGATGGAACAGTCGCGCATCTCTGAGCAACACAGCTGTGTTCCATTACTGAATGATTCTGCATGTTGAATTAGTCATTTGAGTCAAGTACGATGGAATCAGTGGAACAGTTATGAAGCGGCGGCATGCTTCATCGGAAGGAATGCAGCAGGATGTGGATGATGTGACGGTGTTTTGTTCTCCAAACAGGCTACAGTTCTGTAATCTCACTTCTCAGTCCTGTGAAAGTTTATCTTCAGCTCTACAATCCTCAAACTCTGAGCTGAGAGAACTGGACCTGAGTAACAATGACCTGATGGATTCAGGTGTGAAGCTGCTTGGATGAAGAAGAGCTTGTAAGCTGGATTGATTAATGAGGGTAAATGGTGTTCTAGTGAAAAAAAAAAGAGAATATACTTCTATATATTATATCCAATTGCTAACAACAATAAATGACTGTACGCATTTGTGCACACCAATTATGTGTGAATCTGCTCTCGTTGGAGTGCAATGCCAGAACACGGGCAAAGCATTTGCCCGCCTAGGGGATAGGGGATGTGAATTTTATCAATGTTCAATAGCAAAGATTGCCAGTGTGTTGACTGTGATCTTGTGTTGGAGAAATATAAGATTGAAATTTTAAAATGGCCTGAAAAAATTGCTAAAGAAACTGCAAAATACATTTATTTCATCTCAGCCGGGCCCCCCAAAGGACATTGTTGTGGGCCCCTCTAAGCCTCTGGGCCTTATGCACTCTGTCCCGCTTTTCCCCTGTTTATGACGCCCCTGCAACTGTGTGTGCATTGTGTACTTTGCATCTTAGAAAGGGTCCAAAATTACCACTTGCCAAGTGCCAAATATAAGTAAAATTGGCCTTGGCAAGTATATGTAACTAGTGTTGCTTGCCAGTTAGGCTGATAACTTTTTTATGAATTCTACGTAAAAAATGAATAAAAAACAATGCATGGTTGTAAGTACATGATAAGGTTTAGTTCTTGATCCAGTGTTTTCAGTGTCTTTCATAGTAAATGCTGCTCCACACAAACTCCATCTCATGCAAGTGCTGTGAGTTTGGGCCACTTATAACATGGATGTGAAAACCAACCTTCCTTTATTTGATTGGCCATCTCAATCACTTTGACCTGGATAAGCACTGTTCGATTTTATTATTTTTAAAAATACATTTTCAATTTTTATTTTTATAAATTTATTGAAAAGATACATTCAAAACTTTGGCAAAAAAAAAAAATCCATCAACTAAAAGGACAAAAACCATGACAAAGAGAATGATAACAGTAAGGAGAGTTAAGCATGACATGTATTAGCTTGAAAAAATGCATTTTACAGCTACAATACATGTTGCAAATCATGCTATACTCTCTAAAGCAGGGCTGTCCAAACTGGGTCCTGGAGGGCCGGTGTCCTGCAGAGTTTAGTTCCAACTTGCCCCAACACACCTGACTGGACGTTTCTATCCTGAAGACCTTGATGATCTTGCTCAGGTGTGTTTGATTAGGGTTGCAGCTAAACTCTGCAGGACACAGGCCCTCCAGGACCAAGTTTGGGCACCCCTGATCTAAAGTATGTAATTTTTAATTCTCTTATACTAAATAGATTACACAATGAACCAACTAAAAGCCTTGTTTTCAATGGGATTGCCGCATTTTTTAAAAATGGCAGGAGCGTGATGAGGCACTGAGTGTTTTTTTCACGCTGAGTGCTGTGCGCTTGGCACTGAGGGTTGAAATGTTTATCTTTAGGTAAAACGGAGCACTCATCACTGTCACTTTTTAGTCAGCTAACCAATCACAGTAGAGAAGAGGCGGGACTAATACCACACAGACCAAACATCACACCCTGCTTGTACAATGACTGAACAACAATGCAGATCGTAAATTGCTTGCTGATGACTATGTATGTCTTACCAGGTAGAATGCCAGATGACATAATATTGATGAAAAAATATGCTTAAAGAAATTTAAAATCGCAATGTGTTGTGCATATACTACAGCAGTATATGCTGTTCATCGTAACCACAGCGTCTAAACTAAAAAAAAACGCTTTTTTTTCAGTGCCTGGTTTTAAATGCTTTAGTGGACACACAGCTAAAATGTGGTATCTGAACAGGAGGCAAGACCAAATTCCCTTGATCTTTTGACAAATATGAGGTCATTGTACTATATAAATATCCTGTAAGCTTATATTGAAGGCAGTCTGCCAAAAACGACAGCTTGTGGAATGTGCCACTCTATAAAGTAATAGTGCGGCTAAACTCCGCCTCCGCAGAAGATGATCAACGCCTGCTTCTACATCACTTCCTGTTTAGCCCCACCCACCGATTCACACATGCAGTGTTTAGGAGAGAGGGGAGATGGCCTAGGTCTACGCACTGAAGAAGAGAACACAAACGACTATAAAGATGCTCCGAAGACAACAAGACGCAGGTGCAGTGCCAAGTTGTGGAAAAACATGGTTGTGTTCCTTCGCGGAGATCCCAAAGTGTGAAAGAGATTACAATTAACTTACTGAAGGTTTAACCAGATGAAGATCCAGACCCTCAGTAAGGAACTCCTGCGATAGAGAGGGCCCCTCACCCCCACCAGTATTAAACAGCCCGGCGCGCGCAGCACTCGGGCGCAGGCTCACTAACAGCGAGGCGAGGCAGGGCCGCGCATGCGTGACGGTGTATCGGATGCCGGGAAGGATTTGCAGAAAGAATTAAACTAACAAACGAAAGGCACCGATGCTGGACGACTACATTGGATCCGTCAGTAACTGTCGCCAACACAAGTGGTGAGTACACTGTTTTTATTAGTATTGGAGTTGATGCGTATTTGAAGACTAAAATCACAGAGAAGGAGCCATGTGTGACGGAGTCCTAGGCTACGCATCAGAAACACACCAAGGCAAAGGGAAGGAGGGTTACATTAGCACAATCATACGCATGGGGCGTTTAACTTCCCAGTCTAGGAACGTTACTGCAGCCTCTTCAAACAGAGCAGTTTGCTGAGGGGGGATAGAGCAGAGAAACGCAGTAACTAAAAAGAACGGTTAGGGGTGAAGAGTTAGTAAAATAACAGGACAGATAAACCCCTGGATTAAGACTTCGTAAATTATGTTTTTTTATAAGGTAGAAATCTTTGGATAAACCCCAAAGGCAGTCAGGTGACCCTTTAAAATTGATGTGAATGAAGTGTCAAACGGATATGTCATGTGGGGTGTTTTGAGGTTGTTCGGGGCTGTATGGTGACAGAGGAAGGCTTAGTTATTTGCTCAGCAGCTGACTGAGTTCATATTGGCAACACTCTGGAAACCTGAGGCAGAGGAGGAGCTGGTGACGGATATGATGCTACAATTCGACCCAGCGAGGAGAGTTTCAGGAATCGAGTCAAGGAACAAGACAAGTTTAGGTTTTATTATTTCAACTACTTGTATATATATTTAAAAGTAGTCATGTGATATAGCTCTATATCTGCATGTCTGTGATTTGGCAGCATCAAATTCGAGGACCAGAACGAACTGGTGTGTGTGTATGTGTGTATACACACACACACAAGGGGGGGCAAGAAAAAATAACAACGACGTGCTGTGCAATAAATTCAGACCACTATTTGCTTACACGGAATGTTTGACAGCCGTCAAACATGTTATGTCTTCTACTGATTAAATCAACACGAGGAAGTACGTTGTAACTCAGATGATGCTCTTTTTAATATCCATATGCAACAGCACAACCAACCATATTTACCACTTCAAGTCCTGCACACTCGCTCCTGGTTCTGTAACCACGCCGAGCGAACACTAGAAACACACACGAAAAAGAGTCAACATATAACATATTCAACATTTCCTCAAGAACACTTGTTCCCTATGTAACACGACTTCCGAACTCAATTCGTAACATTGTCAAATTATAAGACGAACACAAGAAACGTCACGAAATTCAATTATTTGTGTATTTAGTGCACATAGTCTTTTAACCATCTTGGAGGACACCTCACCCTCTGAGAACGGGGTGAATTACAATCACGAGGTCCAGATCTGTGTATTGCTCGTGAGAAAGCTGCGTAAGCCAAACATCGACTCTTTTCGATCACGCAGAAGACAGCGCCAGTTATGAAGCATGCCATTTCCTTCCATCTGAAAGAATGAAAGTATTCTTTCCCACCTGCTTCCTGATCTCTTTTGGCTGTGAAAATCTTGGGTGTCCTTTTGGTACGTGCCACGGAAGCTTAACACGCACTTTGTCCCCTTGTTTTAGAACAGTAGTACAGGCTCTGCGCTTCGTGTCAAACCACCGCTTCATCTTTGCTTGCTGTGCCGGGACTCGCCCGCGCACCACATCCGTAAGCCCTTCCGACGTTAAAGGGGACAAGACATCCAGGCGAGTGCGCATTTTCCTTCCGTGCAACAATTCAAAAGGCGTCACGCCAGTAGTGGAATGTGGCGTCGTTCTATAGACGTGGAAGAATTCTGTAACAGTGGTTTTCCATGGTTGCGACTGAAGTATTGCAAACTCTTGAGCACTCTATGAAAGCATTCGATTGCCCCTTTGGCAGATGGATGGTATACTGGCATGCGCACATGAGCGATGTCCCTCGCTCTAAGAAAGGCAGAGAATTCAGCGGCTGTAAACTGGGGTCTGTTATCCGTCACTATACATTCCGGGTTCCCATGACGACTAAACACGGAGGCGAGGAAATGAATCACTTGCTTTGCACTCACTGAAGACACAAAAGCAACTGGCCGGCCTTGCTGAACCTGTGCGTGCAGCTTGCACAACTCGGGACTGGAGGAAGAAGCAGCTGCAAACTCTTTCGGAGTCACGGCTGTCAGCGCAGAGGTAAGCAAAGCTACTTATTCTGGCTCAGTATCTGAATCACTTCCCAGGGGTTCATGAGGGAGACGGGACAGACAATCGGCAGTGAAGTTATGACTGCCTTGTCGGAAGATCACTTCATAATTGAAACACAACAAGCACGCGGCCCAGCGTGCAATACGCATTCCTGCGCGGTGATTAAAGTGATTAAAGCCTGATGATCTGTATGCAACTTGAATCTTCGACCCCATAAGTATGTCCTCCATTTCTCGACCACCCAAACGCAAGTGAGCGCCTCCTTTTCCACGATTGAATATTTGCGTTCGGCTGGGGTAAGTGTTCTTGATGCAAAAACCACGGTGCGTTCAGAATTATCAGGATGTATTTGTGAGAAAACGGCCCCGAGGCCATAATCAGATGCGTCAGTCGAGATGAGTGTAGGCAGATCAGGGTTGTAAAGGGTCAAAGCAGGACTATTAACAAGTAACTCTTTGACCGAAGCGAAGCTGTTCTGTGCTTCTTCCGATTAAGAGAACTCTGCGTCCTTTCGCAAACCGGCACGTAATGGCTCAACCACAGAGGCAAAATTCTGAATGAATTTACTGTACCAAGACAGCAGGCCAAGGAACGAGCGCAGCTTCACGGCATCTGTAGGAGCCGGAGCTTGTAAAATTGCAGACAGGTGTTGTTTGTCCGGCTTGATACCTTGCGCTGTAACTGTGTGGCCTAGGAACTGTAAGCTGGTCTGGCTGAAGTGACATTTTGATGCATTAATTTTTAGTCCAGAATCCTGCAAACGTTGCAGAACGGCTTTCAGAGAGCGTCCGTGCTCCTCAGCAGTGCGTCCCCAGATTGTAATATCATCCAAGTAGTTTGCCACGTTCGGTATATCTTGCAATATAAGGTGCATCATTTTCTGGAACGCAGACGGAGCCAAGGCCAATCTGTACGTAAATCCGTACATGTGCACCATATGTAAAAACAATTACTCATCAATAATAGGCCTGCTTCGTATTCTCTACATGTGTCCATTCATTTATAATCCTAACTGTGCACTACCCTGACCTTGAAGATCCTAACTGCTGCTTTGACTACTGGACAGGATCTGAACTCTTGTTCTGCTTCCTCCACTTTTTACACTGCTGACGCTATTCAGTCTATTCCATGACTGTGAAATGATCTAAATTGATAAAGATCAGGGGCAACGATTTAGAGTATTGGGAAGCCTTGGGAGTTGAAATTTAAAAAAACGTCGAGAGGCAGCAAGAGCGAGTCACTGTATGCTGCTCAGAGAATCTGGTGAAATTGCAAAAACAGACAATATTGTGCCTAAAATGTGTCACTTAACAATTAATTTTTGGTTTAATCAGAGATAATTGGGGCTCTCAAAGTAAAACCCCCCTACGTCATTCATCAGGAACGGTGTCCGCACAGCAGTCCTCCACCACCCCCTCCCTCCCGGACTCCCACCCACGCACAGTGTTATATTTTGACATGGAGAAAGAGGATGGAAAAGTGTGTGGGTTGTGTTTACTGACTGACTGTAAGACGTGTCTACGAATGTCGTGTCGGATTCTGAAAGTGTGGGGATCAGTGGAGGAAAAGAACGGGGATCCTAAGAGGGGATACGAGGCCAAAGGAATAAGAACGGGAAATGTATGTCTACATTTACATTACATTTGCATTTAGTCATTTGGCAATGTTTGATTCAAAAGCGACTAGTTAAAAAAGGATGAAGAAACGTAGAGTGAATAGAAAAAGAATAGAGAGTGCTAGAGTTAGAGGAGTCAAGTGGGACAGATATGCGAAGGAAAAATAAATACCATTTGTCCCTTTAAACAAAAAAGACACAGTGACGTATAGCGACAAGAACTTGAAAAACCTAACTGGCATTGTTAACAGGGCTTGCATTTAATGTCTATGTATGCTATGAATTTTTAGGTCTGAAATTTTACCATAGTTGTTACCGGGCAGGTTAGAAACTGTGAAGTGATTCTGCAGATTAAAAAATATTTCCGCCCACACATATTATAATTCCAAATTCAGGGTAAAGATCACGTATAGGTTAACCTTTCAAGAATTCGACTCCGGACAGGCAAGATTCTAGGTCCAAGTTCATTTAACTTCCGCAATTCGCGCGTCCACAAATTTCAGTCGGTATAACATCGTAGGCAGAAAATTCGCCGATTGCAACTCCGGGCAGGCAGTGGGAGGAGCAGATAGCAGTAGAGCACCGGATGCATGATCTCCCAGCTGCTGCTGACAGTGCGCCTCACCAGCAGTGGGGGGCGCAAGCGGGATGTTCAGAACGACCAAAAGGGCAAACAGGTGGGATCAAAGTCATCATTAGCCACGTCCAGCGATGAATTACCATCGGAGAGCAATTGAACAGAAAGAAAAAGAAGGAGAGCCACTTCAGGGATCTTTTATATGTAAATAATTGTGTACTGTACTGTACTGTATATATGAAGGGAGGTATTGACAAAATCTCACCTGTAGAAAATCACTATGAGCAATACAAGATTTAGAATTTGACTGTGTTATTTTAAATGTTAAAAGTCATTTTAATTAAAATACACGTTTTAACTCAGTCGTGGAATTGTCTGATGGTCCCTTGGGTGCGATAGCGCGTCAATGCGGTTTTTAACTCCTTTTTTATGTCGATATAAAGTGGTTGCATATTGATAAAACTAATCGTGGTATTGATATCTCTGTAGGACTGTCGACTCTATAGATCAGTGGTAAGGGAAAGCAATTATAAAGAAAATGCAGCACGTTGCGTTCTTCTGGCCTCATTTGCTTGCCTGTATATAGTTTGCATAATCATCAATGAAGTGTATTCTGATATCCGAGGTCTTATATCACTGTTTTAGTTCACTGAGACGCGTTACCCATCGTTGGGGAATCCTGGAGTGTGACGTATGAGGGTAACCACAGTATTACAGCACAGCGCCACACAAGCCATGGAGAAGGAAAGGAAACTAAGCAACCGAATAGCATATGCATTCTCAGATGTAAGTTAGTCTGTAATAAGCGTTGGACGTAAAAATAGAATTATACAGTCTTCTTTGTTCGGGTAGGAGGAGAGCTGCTTACATGGAGCTACGGGAAACAACTGGGCGCCAATAATCAAAGAATTTCTAACTTAGCGCTTGTCCATTATCTAGGCCGATCTGTTTTTGGAATGACTGATTGATACACCTGGCTTTGGTCTGCACGACACAGCCGCTTGCGCCAACATGTGGGTGAAAGCGAACGACAGCAGCTGGAGATAATGCATCTGTGTCTACTTGCTATGAGTGCATCTCCCCACCGGATTGTGCAATGGCGAATTTGTGCTGAGGTTTTTTAACCACTGAGTTTGTGGAAGCGAATTTGGAAAGTGAAATAAAATGAACCGAAATTTGCCAGTCGAATATTATAAATTTAGAATATTTTATACATCGTATAATTCCACAGCTTAAATAAACAACCTATGTTAGATGTCGGATCCGAAAAAATGCAAGCCCTGGAAAATACAAGGCATTAAATGCAAGCCAATGTTAAGGCAATGCATATTTTTTTCAGTTAGTGCTATTCAACGTTTTTTTTGTTTCAGAGACATATGGCATTATTTTTCTTCCATAGCAGATGTGTCTTTAGCCGTTCACTAACAGAACAAAAGCTTCTGAATTTAGGTAAAGGGCTGCAGAGCTAGTGGTTGTTTTGTAGGCAAACATCAATGCCTAGGATACACGCACACACACACACACACCCACAGGAAATTGTATAGCTATCTTTGTGAGGACATACATTGACACAATGCAATCTCTAGCTGCTTACCCTAAACCTACCCATCAGAACTAAGTGCCTCAACCAAACCCTTACCCTAAACCTACCCTTTACCAAAGTATAACCTGACCCCTAAAACCAAGTCTTGAACTTCAAACAGGCCTTTAAAGGGCTCTCAGAAAGTGAGGAATGGCCAAAAAGTCCTCACTTTACAAGATTGTCTCACACTCCATGATCTAAAACTCAAAACCGGCCCACAACAAAGATAGCTGTACAAAGTGCATCACTCACAACACACCTACACCACCACACACGACACACACACACCAGACGCTGTAGTGATGTTGTATGTTTTAAATGTCCGAGGCTCTTAGTGTTCAGGATGCGTTCTTCACATGGATACCAGAAGCACAGCACACACTGAACATCGATTCTGTCGAGGAGAACAGAAAAGGTGGACACGGGGTGATGAGAGTACAAGTGGATCATCCATATCAATTCCGAATCATCAATGATCATACAGACAGCTGTAAGTGTGGCAGTTGTTGTGTAGAGAGAGTGTGTGTGGACGTTGTTACTGGGAGCTGGAGTGGAGTGGAAATAATGGTGTGCGTATATTAGTGTCATATAAGAGCATCAGCAGGAAGGGATGGGGTAAAGAGTGCTGGTTTGGAAATAACGATCAGTCCTGGAGTTTGTACAGCAGTCACGTATTCAAACACAATAACATATAGACTGATCTCCCTGTAGAGTCCATCAGCAGCAGAAGAGAACAGGGAGTGTATGGGGGAACATAGTAAGGGGGAGGAATAGGTGGCACTACATGGTTTGTGGAGAAATTCACAGTGCAGGACTAGTGGCGGGCTGTCCGTTTGGCGGAGGGAGCAGGTTTCTCTGGATCCAAACTTACAATCGGAAGGGGCCATCGAGCTCCACAAGACAAGTCGGCAAAAGGGGACCACATTCCTGACACTTTCAGCGGCTCTATCATGAGGGTTTAGTGATTTAATAGTGATCTGGGGTCAGCGCAAAAAAAAACTGTGTTGAGAGATCAGCATAGGGACTAATTGAGGACGATTTTACCCCCGATAATTGCTTTGAGCAAAAGCTGTGTCGAAATATAAAAGAATCAAGTGACAGTGGGAAGTGTTATAGTATCTTCATCAACGAATTTTTAAATAACCGTGCAGCTAGTGCTGGCACTGAACAAAATAACAGAATAAATGTTTGTAATAAATCCTCATATATGTGTGTGTGTCCTGCTGAGTGACGATTCTTTGTTTCTGTGCTTTTGTCAATCTGTTTGTTTCTATTGTAGCATCACATCAATTATTTGTATTACTGCTATCAAAATTATCTTTATAATTTTAATCTTTCATAAACAAGATTCATGAAGAACATGTCACTCATTTTCCTCTATTGTTTGTGCAGCAATAATAAAACACAATGTCAGATCATCTTGAGATCAGATTGTAATAGATGATGTAATTGTATGAATCATGAAAATAATCGATTTCTCACAAGATTGAAATGAGCTTCAGTTTCTGAGATGATCAAATATGACATTAACCACAGCACTTATTAAAATAGCTTTACTGTAGTTACAATAAATATGTTTTATATTATCAAGCCGTGAAAGAATATTTTTTTATATAATATTTTAGAAAATATTTTCAGAGCTTTAAAATGAGCGTAATGAAAGCATATTTATGAACAAGAAATTCATTTTATTCAGTACAACATGTATAATGTGTTATAGAATGTACAAACTACTGAATTGATTGGAACAAGTATTTCCTTTGATATACTGCAAATACAACTTCAGCCGAAGTATTTGTATCTATACTGGGGCCCTTTTTATTAACAATTATTATTCGAGTTATAGCAAATAACTAAATAAATATGTATTATAATTTAAATAATAGGATTATTGCAACTGTAACACATGTAACGTGGGAGTCGTGAAAATGGAGCTGGGGATCCAAATGCCGCATTATTCATATAATGTCGTCAGACAGGCAGGGTCAGTAACAGCAATCAGAAACATCCAAGGTAATCCAAAAACAGGCAGAGGTCAGGGCAGGCAGCAAACAATCACAAAAACAGACAACAGTCCAAGATCAAAGAAAACTAGGGCAAGGCAAGGCAACACAGAAGTGTCTAGCAATCAACCGCGATGTGAGCGTGTGTGTGCCATTCTTATAGTGTGACATTGATGACGTAATGAGAGACAGGTGACTGCAATCAATGAGTCCGGGCAAAGGATGATGGGAAATGGTCCCTGCGTTCCATTCGGAGCCCTAATCCCGTCAAAGGGTTTACCCTCCAGAGTGAGAGCTTCGAAGGGTTGAAGGGTGTAGGGCACCAAACAACTGTTTCTTTAAGTGCCCCCCCCATCATGACATGCTCACACGGAGGCGCCGTCATCATGCAAAGAATCTGTGCAAAGGATCATGGGAGCCTGAAGTGTCCATCAGTTGTACCCTTTGAAATCCTCTTCATTCCGAAGGGCCCTTTGAAGTGGCCAGTTTTGAGCACTTCGGTTTGGAACGACCCTTCAATATGGCGGCCTCGATTGTTTTCACTCCGAAGTGCCCTTCGGAGGGCGATATATCCCGTTTGGAACGCACCGTGGAACTCATGGGCACTAAAGCTGGTGATCGTGATAACATAATTAAAGAAATGTGTTAAAATTGCAATAATCCTATTTTACTGTAAAATGTAAAGTATTTTAAAGTATTTAAAAATAATAATAATATCAACCAAAATATGAATTTTTATTCTATTATTTAATAGAAAAATTAAAAATACATTTTATGATTGCAATAATACTATTTCCTCTGTAAAATTAAAAAGTCAGTATTTCTTCTCCCCACAATATTAATACACTGTACAAAAAAACAGTATTTAATAATAAAATAAGATTATTATTTTGGTTAGTATTATTACTACTATTACTATTTATTATTATTACTATATTTAAAGTATAACAAATCAATTACGAAATATGTTACAATTGCAAAATTCTTATCACACTGTAAATAAACAGTGACTATTAACATAATAATAATAGTAACCAAATTAGTTATTTTTTATTTAAATTGTAATAAATCAATAAAGTCATGTTATGATTGTAATAATACTATTGTAACTGTAAAATATAAAAAAATATTTATCTCATTAGTTTCAATTGATATTGGTATTATTTATTTATGATTAATAACTAAGAGCCATTTTACCTCACCGAAATATTGATGACAAAAAAAATGATCAATATGAATACTTTTACAGCAAGGAGAAACAATCACAAAAAACAGACATACTGTGCAAATACAGTAGAAGTAGAATTAGCAATATGAAAAAAAAATGTATTTACCTTATTTGCAAACACAGCAATAAAAGGAAACAGGCTTTTGACCTCTTAACGTCACGTATACAGTCTGTTTTGAGGTGCACTTTGGTCCATAATTATCTACTTACTGTTCCTACATTTAACTTTAACTACAAACGTGGTAAAATATCTATTTAGATCTTAGACCTTTTCCCACGTATATAGTTTTCATGATTTACTTGTATATATTGAAGTAAACTTAGCTTCCCGTATACGACGTTGACAGTTATAATATTAAAAATTATATATTATTATTAATTAATTAATCGATAATTTTATTAAAAGACATATGTTTATTTACTGAAATATACTTATTATTTACATAAGTCATCTCAAATTTCATGAGTGATAATTTAGAGGATTCACTCCTGCATTTAAATGCGGCTGCATGAAAAATAAAGGTTTTACTAAAATGGAAAATGGATTGTATGAAAGTGAGAAAGGGAGGCTCCTTTTAAAATCACAGAATTTGTGAATTATTTAACTATAATTAATGAAGCTAACTGCACTATGTGTCACGGTTCATGGGTCCGGACGGTCTTTCTGCGTCTTGTCATGTGCTGTATGTGCGTACGTCACTTGTTAGTGGTTGCAGCTGGTGCTCAATCAGAGCGTGCCAGCTGCAACTCATTAGCGATTCCTTTTATAGGACACCCTGTTCAATGTGTGTTTGTTATTCTCATGTTCCTGTCTCCCTGTCAGTTTTCTGTTTCCAGTTCTCGCTCAGTCTGGGTATGGATCTTCAGCCTTCTCCTTGGTTTGGTCAAGCGCAGTGGTTGATGGGATTTCTCTGTGGAGCTCTGATTCTGACCAGGACCGAGGATTATCACCTTGTGTCTCCGTTATTGTGATTACAAAAATAAACCTTACCTTTGCACTCGCACTTGGATCCTGACTCTTCTCTGCCGTGACAGAACGAACCAACCATACTCATGGATCCAGCAAGTGCGGCAGAACTCAGAGACTTTTTGTCTAACACAAACATTCGCATGGAGCATCAGGAGGATCAGATGATGGCCACGGGGCGGGCCGTCCAGACCCTGGTGAGTCAGCTGTCTGAGCTCACCACCCAGATCCAGCATCTGAAAGCTGAGCAGGGTTCAGCTCAGCAACCATCCACCTCATTCCCGTGTCGGTGGTCCGAGTGTCCGCACCAGGTAACCTCGGCTACCACTCCACCTTTTATCCGGGAACCCCAGTAAGTCGTTTCTTTTTTGGCGAAATTCCTCTTGTTTTCCCTCACACCATCCGCGTTTCACACGGAGGAGGCTAGGCGGTCGTCATAACGTTGCTCTCTGGTTTTTTTTTTTGTCCCGACCACTACGGGGGACCACGTGTGGGAACGGAGTTGCCTTGTTGCTCGCCTTTCAGGCTTTTTCCGAGGAGCTACGGAGAGTGTTTGATCATGCTGCTTCGGGCAGAGAAGCAGCACGACTTCTTGCCGAGTTACGTCAAGGACAGAACACTGTTACGGACTATTCTATAGAGTTCCGCACATTGGCGGCAGAGTGTGGGTGGAATGCAGAGGCACAGTGGGACATGTTTTGGTTTGGCTTGTCTGATGAAATTAAGGATGAGATAGATTCATCAGCATTACCGTCTGGGCTGGATGAACTCATAGCTCTAGCCATTCGGGTGGACACCCGATTGCGGAGGCGGGGTCAACGACAACTCCGAGAACCGCCGTTCGCCTCACAGAACCAATTACCGTCACTTACTAATAAGACTGTTTTCCCTCTTCCAGACTCCGAGCCCATGCAGGTGGGAAGGTTCCGTCTCCCACTACAGGAGAGGCAGAGACGCAGAAGAGAGGGAGTGTGCTTGTACTGTGGCGGCCCCGGACACATCGCTGCACGGTGCCCAGCAAAAGACAACGCCCGTCAGTAGGTGGGAGGTTATTGACGGGTGCCATTAAGGGACACAAATCCTCTTATTCAAGCACTCATCTTTCTGTGAGGCTGGAGGTTCGGTCTGTTTTTCATGACTGTGAGGCGTTAGTGGACTCTGGAGCCGAGGGGAACTTTTGACATTGGTTTCTCTCTGAAAAATCCCCGCCGATTCCTATGGTAGCTTTTCTCAGCCTGTCTCTATGCTTTGCACTCAACGGCCCGGCATCCCTGCTGTCACTCACACCACGGCACCCTTAAGACTCATCACTTTGGGGCAACACTGAGGACATTCACTTTCTCCTCACCGACACACCCTCGGCTCCCTTAGTGCTGGGTCACCCCTGGCTGGTCCTCCATAACCCTCACATCAACTGGAGTAACGATACTGTGCTGGGTTGGAGCGAATATTGTCATGCCACCTGTTTGTTGTCCGCGTGTTCTCCTGTTGTTTGTTCTGTGTTTCAGGAGGATCCTTCGGACCTGTCTAACGTGCAACAGGAGTACCTTGATCTGAGGGGAGTTTTCAGTAAGTCTCGGGCTGCTTCTCTCCCTCCTCATCGTCCCTATGACTGTGCTATAGATTTATTGCCAGGTACGTCTCCGCCTAAGGGCAAGTTATATTCACTCTCCAATCCGGAGAGGGAGGCTATGGAGAAATATATTTCTGATTCTTTAGCAGCCAAGATCATCTGCCCCTCTTCATCTCCGGCCGGTGCGGGGTTCTTTTTCGTGAAAAAGAAGGACGGCTCTCTTCGTCCCTGTATTGATTATCGGGGCTTAAACGACATCACGGTGAAGAATACTTACCCTTTATCGTTGATGTCGTCGGCTTTCGAGCGTCTGCGGGGGGCGTCATTTTTCACGAAATTAGATATCCGCAATGCTTATCATTTGGTTCGCATTAGAGAGGGGGATGAATGGAAAACCGCTTTTAATACCCCCAGGGGGCACTTTGTATATCTTGTTCTTCCTTTTGGTCTTTCCAACGCTCCCGCGGTTTTCCAGGCACTCGTTAATGACATTCTGAGAGATATGCTAGATCAGTTCATTTATGTTTACCTGGATGACATACTGATATTTTCTCGTTCTCTCCAGGAACACGTTCAGCACGTCAGACGAGTGCTTCAGAGGCTGTTAGAGAATGGGCTTTTTGTCAAGGCGGAGAAATGCGCTTTCCATGCACAGTCTGTTCCTTTTTTGGGGTACATCATCTCGGCCGAGGGGGTGCGCATGGATTCTGAGAAGGTTCAGGCTGTGGTGAATTGGGCAACCCCAGATTCCCGCAAGGCCCTGCAGAGGTTTCTGGGCTTTGCCAATTTTTACCGCCGGTTTATTCGCAATTTTAGCAAGCTAGCCGCTCCTTTGACTGCCTTAACCTCCACCAAAACTCCATTCAGGTGGTACAGTGCAGCTGAAGCTGCGTTTGCCAAACTGAAGAGCTGCTTTGTTTCAGCTCCCATCCTTGTTGCCCCTGATCCGTCCTGGCAGTTTGTGGTGGAGGTTGACGCGTCTGAGGTGGGAGTTGGTGGGGTACTATCTCAGCGTTCCCCCACGGATGGCAAGGTGCACCCCTGCGCGTATTTTTCTCACCGGTTGTCCTCCGCCGAACGTAATTATGATATTAGTAACAGAGAGTTGTTGGCAGTCAAGCTTGCCTTGGAGGAGTGGCGTCATTGGTTGGAGGGTTCGGGGGTTCATTTGTCGTCTGGACAGATCACAAGAATCTTGAATACATCAAATCCGCTAAAAGATTGAACTCTAGGCAGGCTCGGTGGGCTCTTTTTTTCGGCCGATTCGATTTTTCCATTTCTTACCGTCCTGGTTCTAAGAACATCAAGCCGGATGCGTTATCCCGTATTTTTGATCATTCGGAGCGCCCGTCCCTGCCCGACCCCATTGTGCCAAGGAGTCTCTTTATTTCTGCGGTCACATGGGAGATCGAGTCAAAGGTCCGCACGGCCTCTCAAGCGGTAACGCCCCCGTTTCCCCCCCCCGTCCGGGTGCCCACCGAGTCGGTTGTTTGTGCCAGATTCCGTAAGGTCCGACGTCATCCGATGGGCTCATTGTTCCAAGGTAGCCTGTCATCCTGGGGTGAGACGTGCCATGTTTCTGGTTAAACAACGGTTCTGGTGGCAGTCTATGGCCCGTGACATAAGACTTTTTTGTTTTGGCCTGCTCTGTCTGTGCTGTTTCTAAGTCTTCCAATCGCCCCCCCGCGGGTCTTCTTCAGCCACTGTTGGTTCCTTCGAGACCCTGGTCCCATGTTTCGCTAGATTTTCTCGGGTCTTCCCCCGTCTCAGGGGAACACGGTGGTTTTGACCGTGGTGGACCGTTTCTCGAAGGCAACTCATTTCATTCCTCTGCCTAAATTACCCTCAGCCAGAGAGACAGCAGTTGCTGTCATAGACCACGTTTTTCGTTTACATGGCCTCCCGGTAGACGTGGTCTCTGACAGGGGGCCCCAGTTTGTGTCCAAATTTTGGAGAGAGTTTTGTAGATTGTTGGGGGCGACGGTTAGTCTTTCTTCTGGGTTTCATCCCCAGAGTAATGGTCAGACAGAGAGGGCCAACCAAGATTTAGAACGAGTGTTGCGATGTTTGGCTTCTCAGAACCCCTCCTCGTGGAGCCAACAACTCTCATGGGTTGAGTACGCACAACTCGTTACCAGTCTCTGCCACGGGTCTATCTCCTTTTGAGTGTAGCTTGGGGTACCAGCCACCACTTTTTCCCAGTGTGGAATCCGAAGTCGCGGTCCCCTCTGCCCACTCATTCGTCCAGAGGTGCCGACGCACCTGGAGTAAGGCCAGGTTGACCCTCCTCCAGGTGGGGGCGCGCACCAAGGTCCAGGCCGATCGCCACCGGTCGAAACCTCCCGTTTACGTCGTCGGTCAAAAGGTGTGGCTTTCAACCAAGAATATTCCTCTCCGATCCGTCAGTAGTAAACTTGCTCCCAAATTCATTGGCCCGTTTACTGTCACCAAGATTATTAGTCCGGTGGCAGTCTGCCTCAAACTTTCTCCAGCGTACAGGAGAATTAATCCGGCGTTTCGTGTATCCAAAATTAAGCCTGTTTTTCGTTCAGCCATTAATCCGCCAGTCCCGGTTCCTCCACCGCCGCGTCTCGTAGACGGGGAACCAGCCTATTCGGTAAAGCGTATTCTGGACTCAAGGCGGAGGGGAAGAGGATTTCAGTACTTGGTGGACTGGGAGGGTTACGGTCTGGAGGAGAGAAGTTGGGTACCTGCTAGGGACATACTGGATCACTCTCTTATCGAGGAATTTGATCGACAGGTAGATCTTCCTGGGAATGTCAGGGGGCATTCCTAGGGGGAGGGGTACTGTCACGGTTCATGGGTCCGGACGGTCTTTCTGCGTCTTGTCATGTGCTTGATGTTCGTACGTCACTCGTTAGTGGTTGCAGCTGGTTCTCAATCAGAGCGTGCCAGCTGCAACTCATTAGCGATTCCTTTATAGGACACCTTGTTCAATGTGTGTTTGTTGGTTCGTTATTCTCATGTTCCTGTCTCCCTGTCAGTTTTCTGTTTCCAGTTCTCGCTCAGTCTGGGTACGGATCTTCAGCCTTCTCCTTGGTTTGGTCAACACAGTGCTTGAGGGGATTTCTCAGTGGAGCTCTGATTCTGACCAGGACCTGAGGATTATCACCTTATGTCTCCGTTATTGTGATTTCAAAATAAACCTTACCTTTGCACTCGCACTTGGATCCTGACTCTTCTCTGCCGTGACACTATGATTCTCTTATTTACATTGTGTGCATTTTGTTCATTATAATCAGAGAACTTGTGAGTTTATAAGTACATATACGCACATAAGTACTTATTTGCTTTTGTGAATATGAATTATTTTAACTACAGTGGTTTCTCGTAGATTTTCTCCTGAAAGCCGTAATTCTAACCCAGCGGCAAGGCAAAGCTGACTGCTGTTTGAGAAAATGCGCTTCGATGCGTTCGCTTGATAACTTGTGCACTCAGCAGCCAAAAGCTGCAAATACAGTTTACAGATGCGGCGGTACCCGTGGCAGTCAAAAAGTTTATTCTGGTTGAGTATCATCTGTACCTGCACTGCAGAAAGTGCTTGTTTTACTTAGTATCTTTGTCTTGTTGTTTCCAGTCAAAATATCTAAAGATTCTTTAATCAAGATGCATTTTCTACATATGAAAAATGGCAAAAAAAATATTTAGTCTTGTTTCCTGAGGGGTAAAAGAACATAATTTTAAAGCATTTTTCTTATAAATACTTTTGTTTTCTGTTTGCATGAAGATTATTTTTCTTACCCCACTGGCAGATCCTTTTGCTTGTTTTAGGCAAAATGCTGTTTTTTTTCACCAGGAAACAAGACTAAGAATTTATTTTTTCTTATATAGAAATGCATTTTTAGATATTTGTATTTTAAATAATACTAAAATTTTGCAGCATGAATGAATGAATGAATTAAGTATTTAAGCATCGCTTACACTTTAAAAAGGGGGAGGAGACCAAAAGAAACTCTGGGTTTACCGAAAACACCTGCTTCTGACCAGGTTAGTTTCACAGAGTAAATTACCACGGTAACTGAGTATGAGTTACCTCTCTTTCAGAAACAGGCTTGACTTGCTTTCTCGGGTTTGACAAACCTTAAAGCTTATGGCCCGCCCAACTCGGAAACTCTGGTATCAAAATTATTTCAGAGTTTCCCAGTAGTAAATACGACTTGAGAAGCGCTCACGTCTAATTTCTGATTAGGAAACTCGTGTTTACGATAATTCTGATAGCACGAGAAGGCACGAGATGATTCACAAACGTGCAAAACTGCACTTAATAGAAACTCCTTCGCTTTCAGCGGTGAGTGAGTTCTAACGAACTAAACCGTTTCTGATTGGCCATTGCTCAATGCTGCAAAAACATGTTGGATAGTTTCCAGGGGCCCGTTCTTCGTACGTCGCTAACTCTGGATTTGATTGTTGATGATTTGGCCTGATCTTGGATAGTTTGGTTCTTCGAAGCTCATCCCGGATTTGCTGTCATAGCAACAGGTCCGTAAGATTAAACCTGCTCGAGAGCAGCTTATTTCATGTAAACGGGATTAGATCGCATCTTTGTAAGCAGAACTGATACTTAAAATCTGTCCTCTACCACTGCTACTTTATTTCAAGAGTATCCTACTGATCCAGGGACAATAATTAAAAATAATAATAATTTAAAAATGTATTTAAAGATAATATAATATTTGTTAATACTATAGACTAGGGCTGCCCCCTAATAGTCGATTAATCGTTAGTCGACCAGAAGAAGCTTGGTCGACCAAAATTTTATTAGTCACAGAAAAGAAAAAAAATCCACAGGCGAAGTCCTCAGATAATTAACGCGAGTCTATATGGTAATAAAATTCATCAGGCCTGCATCCAAACGCTCGTGCCTACATTCAGCCGACCTCAAATATGGCTATCATCGGAAATAGTCAAGCATTATCCTTTACATGGCCCGCTCCATTCAATTTAGCCTATAGAATGTGCGCTATATCAAGTGTCCTGGGTCACTGTCCTACACTGCATTAGCGCTCATGGCGAACATATGGAGGCGCCGTGCGGTCACGTGCTCTTATAATACTCCGTCATTTTTGGTCATACAGATAAAAGCAATACATCTTTCAAATCTGTAAAGAATCTACGTTTATTTGTGTCCACCCACTAAAAACTAATCGCGCTTTTGTAATATAATGAAAGCAAACATGAAGGGGAAAGAAAGGATGCACTTTCTGCCGTCTCGGTCTCTGTGAACTTGGGCGTGAAACTCTGTGTATATCTTTGCCCTACAGGCATTAAAATATATATCTATAGAGAGTGAAATGTCTACTTTCAAATGAACCAATTCAAATGGAAAACAAATATTCTCAGATTATGTAATCCCTTATGAAGCGTGCATACAGGCGCATCCTCTACTGAGAGTGACGATTGTCACCGACTCATCTCTTAAACGAAACAAAGAACGCACTAGTTTATCAAAATATTAAAATGTTAATGCAGTCTCGTTACTGTTTTTCACTGACACATTCATAATCATTACTTCTGTCGGAGCACTGTGGCAAGCTTTATGCGTCCTATTAAGCTCATAGGCAATTAAAGGCTCATAATAATGATTTAAATGGTTTATTAATAAACGTGCGATTAGTCGACTAATGCTTCAAATGAACGACTACTAGTCGACCAGAAAAATCCTTAGTCGAGGGCAGCCCTACTACAGACACAGTGTTTTACTCACTGAAAGATTTATTCCTCATAAAATTATTACTTCATAATTGTATTGGAGTCTTACACACATGCTATACAGATAATGTAAAGCCGTGCATTAATTTGAGTGATGACAGATATTATGGGAGGGGCTTGATGGAGCGCAGCAGATGCCGATAACATGAGCTTGACCGTTAAGAAACTTTAAATAATGCTGTCACGTAACAAATCTGTTAAAATATCAAATTAAATGAATTGCTACATTGAAATAAAAATGTAGAGCCTGTACAAATATTACAAATCGTGAATATAAATAATTGGGAATCATGTAAAAAATAAAAATAAAATAAAAACAGTGCACATTTCATTTATCTATTAACATTTATGTAGTTTTGTTCGCTTGGCTGTTTCCTTATAAAAGTCCAGAAATTGGTCAAGTTTTTCGTCAGGTGTCTTTTTTTAATTATTTTATGTCATTACGTTGCTGTCTTGCCGCCAGCCAATCACTGCACTGCTGATCGTGGTTTCGAGTATTGATACATAGCCCCTTTTAAACCAACCCATGAACAAGCAATTATCTCAGATAACTCAATCCAGCCATACTAATCATCAACAACAGCTGCGTTCGAAGAACCCAATTAGCCAGATCCTGATTAGCGTGATGATATCATCTTGGATGTGACATTTGATCTCGGATGTAATAAGCGACGTACGAAGAACGGGCCCCTGATCTTCAGTTGCATGTGTTTAAGTACGTTTAAGCATCAAGTTTATTTTTATTTTCTTATATAGCACATTTCTACTGCCACAAGAGCAGCCCAAATTGCTGTACAATGCATTCAAGAAGACCAAACAAAGACATTAACAAATATCTTAAAAGAAAGAAAAAAAATCTTACAAATATTAAAACACAGGATCTTAAAAGAAAAATAAAATATTACAGATATTATGTCTCTCCTAAATTTTGCTTAAGATTACCAACACTGCAACAGACAAAAAGCACAAATTCACAATGGAGTTTGTTTTGATGATGATGGAAGAGATGTGTTTTTAGTCGTTTCTTGAAGATGGTTAAGGACTCAGCTGCTGGGATTGAGTTGGGCAGGTCATTCCACCAGGAGGGAACAGTTAAAGTAAAAGTCTGTGAAAGTGATTGTGTGCCTCTTTGGGATGAACAATAATGCATCGTTCACTTGCAGAACGCAAGCTGATTTTCTTGATGTTGAATAAAGCAAATCTGCAGGACCGGGCAGTTTTAGCAATGTGGTCTGAGAAAGTCAGCTGATCATCAATCATAACTCCAAGGTTTCTGACTGATTTTGAAGGAGTTCTGGTTGATGAGCCTAACTGGATGTTGAAATTGTGATGAAACGATGGGTTTGATGGAACCACAAGCAGTTCTGTCTTGGCAAGGTTGAGTTGAAGGTGATGTTTTTATAGGAAATATTTTAAAGTTTGTTATAAAAAAACAAGTTATGCTCAAAATCCAGAGCCTCGATCATAACATTATAACAGGCACCTTCCGAGTAGAGACCTGCACTATCGTGGGACCCAACGCAAAAGAGTGCAGTGCAGGACAACACTTGATGGGCGAGTGCGGGTGCGGGCGGGTAGAGACTCGTGTTTGCGGGATGTGGGAGAATAAGGGTGTACTCACTTTAGGCAATCTTAACCGTGCCGATAACCCCCGTGTTTGACCCCCAAAGTCCGGTTCATTTGACTAGTGTGATCGCTTTGTGCCGCGCTCGTTTAGCCGTCCCTGGCTCGGTTGGAAGAGGTGGGCCAGAGCGCGGTTCAGTTATATATGAACTCAGTTATATCAACGCTTAGAAACCAAACAGGTCACTCGAAGTTGGAAATGGGAAATGGCAACGCTCAATATGGCCACTTGTCAGATTTCTTTGGTGATTTCAAATATAAAATTGAATCATAAGCTTAGTGAACAGTTTTGTAGAATTTGATGTTTTCCCATTCAAAGATATAGGAGCTGCACTTGCATGCCTGAGAGGTGTTTCAAAGATGGCCGCCGAGTGACATGACTTGTCTTAAAGAAACTTTGGTTATATTCAGCGAGTGTGAGCGCTAACCGCGCCGAAGTGCGGAACTTAAGCTACGTGCAGCATGATTGCATGAACATTTCTGAGCAGCAAAAGTGATAGATCTGTAAAGCAATATATTGTGAGAGGGCCGTGTGTCACCACGTCCCAATCTACTCAAAATAATAAACCACAAAGTTAAAAAAACGATGCACTCCACTGTGCTGAGCGAGAGGCTTCTCTGCAGTCTTCACATGCTATCGGAAACTTCCTATTTCCCACTTATGAAGTCGTGATTACGAGCACGTTTTCTGTTAAAAATAACAGTGAACAGTGGTTTGTGAATGTTGATGCTTAGCCTAAATAATTTTATTGGGAGTGTTTATGTGAGCGCTGCTGCAGTCTTACGCCCGAGACACACAGCACGATTTTCTGCTATCCCAGACGAAAGATAGGCGTCGTGAATCAATCGTGGCGATTTCTGTGATCGTGGCTCCTAATCGGTGGTCCTATGTCGTACAGTGAGAGAGGTTCAAAGACTGGCGTTTTTTTTTTTTTCCTGTTGTCACGGTCTTGCGACCAAAGATAGTCTACGATACGGCATGATCATCGCACAGTGTGTTTGCTGCTACGATCCACGTTTACTGACCAACCAATAAAAATGTGACATGAAATCAACTCGGCAGGGCGCTAAAACATAAACTGCTTACCTCAAGCTCTTATCCCTTCCTCTTTTGCCACTTTCACTTTTTTTCAGCACACATAAAAACTACAACTGCTAAAGTGTGATTCATCGTGCTCTTTTTGTTTACCACTAGCATATGCTGATGATGTTTTATTCTTCTATAGTAGCGTCCGTCGTAGCATACGAGTCAATAGGTGTCATCATCGTACAGTCTACACACACGTCTTAGCCAAGTTTATTAGATCTGTTGCACAGGGGGGGGGGGGGGGGGGGGGTGTGACATGCACTATCTTATAGGTTGCTAAGATCGTGCAGTGTGTCTCGGGCTTTAGGCCCACCCCAAATGCTCTCATTGGTTGAGACGCATGATGACGCCCATCCCAAGCCAGTACTGATCAACATCCCACCCCTCCTGTGACCCATGGTTTGTCTGTATGTGAATTCAGAGCCAATGAGCAACGGACTTTCATAATAATAATAAAAACTGCATTAATACGCGATAAGTAATTGTCACCGTTAATTAATTAATGCGTTAACGCGATAATATCCCGTTAACTTGCCCAGCCCTAATATATATATATATACTTGATTTAGTGTATTATGGAGAATACGACTCTGCTTGTCTGTCATCTATCTCGTCATATACGAACATCTCTCAGTGCTGTAATGAAACGAAAAAAAAAAGAAAAAAAAATTATTATCAGACTGAACTGAGCAAAGGCAATAAATGATGAAGTGTAATGATTTAATAGAGGATGTCAAACACTCATTAGGTTCATCTGCATCCAGCAGCACATTCAGAGATGAGATGTGGTCTATACAGATATTTTTTTACTTTTCTGAAAGATGAGCCAATCCCACCCGATTTTGACCTCTGTCATAGATGCTGTAAAACTGAGAGAGGAAAACGTCTCCTAGAATCCAGATGGGTCCAACTGGAGACGGGACATCTATGGACTGAAAGCCACTGAAGCAGATCTCCTTATTGTTCAACGTCTCCTACAGAGGAAACCAGAGGAATCATCAGACTGTAGAAGCTGAGAAACTGCTTGAACTTGTGAATGTAAGACAGCGGTAATCCTATCTGAGAAACAAAGCTACAAGCAGAAATTTCAGCTCCAAGCACAGCAGAGACACAACTGTCAAACTGGGAACATTTTATATGATTGCATTCTGTAGACACAATACAAATTAGTAAAGATAGTAAAAGCTATTAGCAACTCTGTATCTAAATGTTTAGGATCTTGAGAGTGTGATTTTTTGAAAAACACAGAGTTCTGGCATGAAACTCTAGATGGCGCAGTCCGATAGGTCTAACTCAATCTGACCTAATGACATCATTATCACATGGCAGCTGATTGGTTCTCTTCTGTATCGGTAACAATGAGCTCGCTGCTTAACATTCAAATATGACTAGTGCTTGCCGTAGCAGTTGCATCTTGCTTCAGAAACCCTCCACCTTCCCCAGCTCCACCTGTATAGATCTGCTACGAGGTAATTCATGTATGCTATATGGGGGTTATTTCATGTATGTTATATTTGCAGCAGCAATATTTCTTACATGCTCACAGCAGCATGTTGTGGATGTATTGGCAGTAGCAAGTCTCGGTACTTGCTCTGCAGCAGCAGGAGCGTAGCAGATCTATTCCGTCAAGACCAAATACATTAACATTGTCATGTACATTACCATGCCAATCCCTCCGAGAGTTGTCATGACAAAAATATAAGTTATGAGCAAAAATATGCATTTTTATATCGTGTGACCAGTAGATGGTGCTGAAATTGTTCAGGTAAACTCAGGTCATGGTTGTCATAACACACACCAAGCTTGATCTGAATACATGAAGCGCTGCAAAGACATATACCCTTACGTTCATTTTGGTGCATTTGTCCACACATTGTTCAAGATTGGTTAGTCGAATTAACTTGAATTAAAAAATGTTGCCAGTGTTTTGAAGTTTGATATAGTAAATTTTTCACAAAATTCAAAATGATGTGGACAAAATGTATGATGTCACAGGATGCATTAGCTCAGGAATCAGGACAATATTTTGAAGAATTCTGTTTCTAGACCTTAAGTTTGAGCTGTTGTTGGCGCTAGAGGGATTGAGATAGAGACTCCAAATATACTGTGGTAAATGTTCAAACTGTCTTTTATCTGTGTGCAAGATTGAATAACTTTCCTATGTATTGTTCTTTGGGCCGAGAAAAAAGCAGAAGAAGAGCAAAAATGAAATACAATGTTTCATTACTCCAAAGCATAAAGTGTCCTGCAGCAGGATAAATCTATTTGTGGTTGTGTTGTACTCACCCTCCTGATATATTGTTCTCCAGTGAGAGAATACTCCACATTATTGATCAGGAAGGACACTACAGGAAGACTGCTGATCCTGACACAGTCTACAAGATACTGAAACCCACAAGCAAACAAATACAGTTGAGGCTGTAGTGTCTCTTCTCTTTGATGAATCAGAAGGGTGATCTCTAGAGGCCAATCAATGAATTTTGAAGCTATCGATAACTATGTATTAAACTGAATGGGCCGTTATATAGGACAGGGTCTCATAATCACCTCTCCAACAGCGGTGGGTGTTGCTCCAATATACTGCTGGAGGAGCAGGACGTCTCTGGCTGGGCCGCCGATTAGAGAAGTTCCTGTGTCCACTACAGCTTGACAGCTTTGAGTACTATGATAGCAGAAACTCAGGGCTCCCTGAACCTTCACACTAGACACAGCAAACACAGCTCACTCATCTCTGGTTGGGTTTGTCTGTGTCAAATGAGTGTTTAATGGAAGTGAGCTCACTCACACATCTAATCTGATCTGCCAGTATCCCTTCTGAGTGACGGGAACCCAGTTGATGGGAGAAACAAACCGGGTTTCATCCACACCTCCAAACAGCAGCTCCCCTCCAAAGCTAGAGCCATTGTTCCTGTAATAGTTGTGAGGACATACAGTGAAGGTCACCATCACAACCTCAGTAAAAGTAAACTAAAAAATTAACATGAATTTGTCTGCTTCAAGGTTGAGGATTGTCTATTACAAATAAAAGCACAAAAATTATATATAAAAGTTATCCTCAAACAATGCTATCCTCACTGGTGGTCAGTGCCAATACTCAGAAAATTGTGCTTAATAATGTTGCTTTATTGTCCATATTACCCAACTCGAAACTGGACTTGTACATGGAGGCATTCATTTTTATATCATTCAATTGTGCTGTAACTGTTTCCCACGACAAATATCCTGTTTATGTTGCAGGACATTCTTTCTCTGTTGCAGAAAGCACCAATAGAAGTACTTTCTTCTGCTGAAAGAGAAAAGGGTTTTACAGACAACATTTTTGCCCCCAAAAAGATGGTGGAATTAATCCAGTTTTGGACCTGAGATGGTATGATTTAACTAGGTGGAAATGCAGATCCAGGATGCTGACGCAGAAGCAAATTACTGTATGTCTCATATCCAGCCAGGGCACTGTTTTGTGACAAAAGATCTGAAGGATGCATATTTTCATTATTCAAATAGTGAGAAGGAAAACTTGGATTCTTAATTTTTTCTTTGAGGGGCAAAACGTACCAATATCAAGCCTTGGCTTTCGATCTTGCTCTTGCTCCAAGCACATTCCCAAATTTCATGGATGCATTTTTACCTCCTTTGAGGCTTCAAGGCATCCATTTTCAAATCTTGCTTTTAAAACGGGCTCATAATAGCACAGTCGGAGCACCACAATATAATTCTTAGGCCTGGATTTATCAAGTATCAATCACAAACCAAAGAATGCTGTTTTGTTACTGCAGCAGCAGACCATGTTTCTTGGGATGGAATTCATGCATGATGCAGATTGTCTTTCCATGGATCAGTTCAAATAAAAGCATTTTCTTCCTGTGAGCAGACATCCTTCGTCATTCCTCTCGCCCATTACTTCACATGAGAACATTTGTGCTGGCAAAGGGTTCACCCATTACAACACACCAACACATCAATTCCTATTGTGGAATCAAGTGTTCCAACGGATCATGAGGGTCACTCTTGCTTATGAAGGATGAGAGGATGATAAATGGCCAACATGATGATGAGGTTATACATCTACAGGTTATAAATCTGAGGTTTGTTGTGGCACACACTCTTGTGGGTACAGGACAAAATCCTGTCCATCAGGACTCTTCATGTTCTGGGTCAGCTGAAATGGGGTGTAGATCTCCTTTTGAGACATTGGTTGAGACCCAACGGATGGAGACTGCATCCTTATATTGTGGACCAGATTTGGGAGGTTCGGTAGAGCAGAAGTTGAGTCTGAGCCCCCCACAGGGCTTTTGCCAGTTAGGCACTTGTACACCCATATGGAGGATTCAAAGTAAAATGCAAGGTTGGATTAATTTTGTCCTGTTAAAGTTGAACAAATTTACACTGACTGCACTACCCAGTGGTGTAAATGCGAACTGCTGTTTGTGTGCTTTAGTGACCTTAGTACAGGTTTATCTGGAGTACAAGAATACAATTTAACTTACTAATGAGGCACATTGTTTGACTTCACCTCTAGCATTTGAGCTCATTGAACAAGAAACACTGCCTCCTAAAGCTTTGGTGCATCCTTGAAAGATATTTTCATGGCAGCAAACTGGATCGCTCCATGTACTATTCTTAGGTCCTAAAATTTGGCTCCCAATTCCCAGGTTCTTTCTGTTTGTTGGGGAGAGTTCATATGTATTTTGGTAAACAGTCCATTGGGCCTTTTAAGGCACCAGTTATGTGGTGTTTCGAAGCCATCAGCCAATGAACTGGTGCATTTCTATTTGGGCTTCAGACAATGCGCAAAGGTGTTCCCCTAGCATCAGCTACTGGTACAGCATCTTGTTCCCTACTTAGGGAACCAGGGTTACATACAAACTGAGACATTCTCATACAGAATATCACATTTTCAGTGCCCTCAGTATTACCATCAGATTAAGTGGATCTGTAAGTGATGTTGTTGTGGTTTCTTACTTGAGATAGAAGGAGAAGACGGGTTCATCCAGCAAGCCCTGCTCTATCATACTGTCAAACACGGGAGAGCCCAGCTCCTCTGCCAGCTGAGGGAAACCCAGACCCAGAACCCCATCAAACTGAGCCAGCACAAAGGCAAAACCGGGCTCATATACAGCCTCTCCAAACACCTGATTCTGAACCGTCACAGAGCCCACCTGAACCCGCACAAACACAAAAAAGCAGTATTTTTTATATTATAGTATAAATATGATGGTTCATAGTGATCAGATACCTTTAATTCTTCTTTGGCCATCACTCCCAGCAGGTGCCCAGAGCCGTAATGGATGCCAAAAACTCGTCCATCATGCGCATAACTGCTCGATTCAAAGGCCTTGAACTTGTGGTGCATCGCTGTGCCAAGAGAGGAACACCATGACCCAACAGCACAAACAATAACCAGGTCAATTCATACGGGCACACACTTTTCAATGTGTGTAAATACATGTAAGGACACTTGATGAATGTGTTACCGCATGCTTGGCTGACGCAGTAAGATGATGGGACCCAGAGGTCAGTGGAGCCCGTATCAAACACCACTGTGAAATTCTGCTCTGGTTTGCCCAGACTGATCTGACCGAAGAACTGTGCCTGTACAACACACAACAACATGGTATTTTTAATGTATGTTTCATTCTTAACCGTAATGTAATGATGTCATGTTTTACCAAACCCTAACCAACTGATAATTATAGAGCAGATATTTGTAGAAAGGATTAAATTACCTTTCCAAGCAGCATCTTTCATGACTGTGTGTGCGGGGATTATTAAACTGTGAAGCGGTCAACCCTGTTACCGTTCTTAAGGCATAATTATATAATTAAAAACATTTGGTAACACTTTGTTAAGGTGTTCTTGTTACACATGTTACATGTACTTACTATTCTAATAACAATAAATTATGCATAATTACATGCAAGTAACCCTAAGCCAAACCCTTATCCTAACCCTGACCATATAGTAAGTACATGTAGTTTATTAATATTACTCGGTACTTAAATGTATAATTACACTGTAACAAGGACACCTTAAAATAAAGTGTAACCAAACATTTGATCTGATGGAATGGAATGTATTAAGGCAGCTGTTTCAGAGAATGGCCCTCACGGTAAGTTTAGACCATAAGGAACGTGTAACAGTAGATCAACACAGAGAAGTGCTCACGTCCATGAAGTTGTAGAGTCTCTCTGTGGATCTGCCATCCATACGCAGGTAGTGTTGTGCGGCTGGGTAACACTGGGCATAACGCCGGGAGAAGGCATCCGGTTGGTGCTCGCGCAGGAACTCATCCAGCTGGTTAGCGGCTCGAAGTCGACTACGAACTGAGGGCAAGCGACTTAATGGTACCCTGAAACAGGAGAAATGTTGTTTTAAAAACCTATGTCTGTATATTCTCACAGTGATTAGAGATGTGTTATATTGATAATCTCAGAACAATGTTCTCAAGGATGGGCAACTTTGATAGTGACAAGGACCAGCATTTTTTCTCTTTTATACCAAGGGGCCAGATTACTAATCCACGTCCACACACCTTTTACACCGTCTTACTCAATTTCCTTTTTATTGAAGGAAATTAAAGTATAATTAATGTAATTTGTTTTTAAAGATTTGTATTAAATATAAAACTTGTGCAGTTATGCTAATTCAGAAGGGGAACTTTGTCGTCAGTTGACAGTACCCCAACAAGCCAATTGCATTGTCCTTAAATTGGCAACAAACTAATTTACAGATCCTATTTTTCATTAGTCGCTACAGAACATTATCAAAACAACCTAAAGGACAGTTAAAAGACCTTTTAAAAAAATATATATATATATTTCAAATGGTACATACCGGGTATCTGCAAATTGCAGACCTTTAAAGACCTTTTTAATTCTCCTTCCACATTTCAGCCGTAAACACTTTTTAAGAAAAGGATGAGTCCAAAAAGTTCAATTATTCTATTAAACAATTATATCATCAATTATTATATTAAATAACAAAAAAATAAATATATCTTAGTGACTCGGTTTAGAGATTTTTTTAATGCATTATTTTCTTCTTGTTGATCGAGGCCGGTTTTCACCTTTAAAAGTATGTAGCAAAAACAGCAGACGGGCTTATTGAAAATGCAAATTCGTTCTCTGCCAGCAAGTTTCGCTTTCGGAACTGCAGAAATGTCGCGGTTCCCCGGTAACCCGCAGAACACAAAAGCCGCAGCGCCTGACTTTTAACGAGCAGTGCTTATATTTTTTCAGTGAAATCGTAGCATTTTGAAGTTTAATCATCGTATTAATCTATATAGCAATTTTTGTCTTTCCGTCCCCAAATTTAGGACCGCTTATAATTAAGAAATTTTGTACCATTTAAGAGTTTTCATGGTCTTAAATTTAAATAATTAAATTGAAGATTTTTGAAGGACCCGCGGAAACCCTAAGAACATAGTTCAGTGCAAATATTTCTGTCATGCATTTGAATTTTACCTTTGAAATTCGAGACAAGTGCAACTCTGGCATTCCCGTTGTTTGTGCGCAGTGGTGTGATGGCGATTGAAATGTTTTTTTCCAAACAATTCAAGCATATAGGTATTCCCCTTGAACATTGTAAAACGATAATCTGTTTGACTTGACTGTTTTCATGGTCAGTTTTTCATTTATTCTTTGCTAATGTTAGTGAATGTTTACATTAGGGTACACGTCCTACTACGCTGAAATTAATACGGTGAGCGGCTGCAAACTAGCGACCTCTCCTGGTTGGATATAGTATTAACATCATAAACTGAACGTGACTTATTTTTCAAATGTTTTCAAATTGATCATCTGAGTCTGCCGTATACAGCCCGCGGGCCACTAGTTGCCCATCCCTGACCTATCTTTCTTGAGTCTAAGATTTTTGTCTGATGACTCTAAACTGCATAACTAATGGTTCTGTCAGTGATTTCCTTCAAAAGTTCTCTTTCTTCTCACATAGCTAAATAACCATGAAATATTGATTTGAGTTATTGTAAATTTTGTTACAATAATAAGCAGGATAGTGTGGTCGGGCACGTTTTATCTCAAAATAAATGCTTCAGCTACTAACATAACCTTAGTGCCTGAGATAGGCGGGAACCAGACATTGCATCAGTTATAAGCGCAGGACTTTTCCAGCCAGTAGGCAAAGAAGAGGTCCTGTGAGCCTGGCCCAGGTATGGGAGTCCCGAACCGAGAACCTTAATGAGGAGGTGCGCTGACAGTGGTATTACTTGCAGTTGAGTTTGGTGTAAGAAAAACTTAAGCAGGGTGGCAAACTGCAACGGAAGCTGCCTAGATATGTTCTTGGATCGGGCCAACAGAAGCTAAAAGGTCACAGACTTTGGTGGCATTCGTTGCACCATAGTCTACTCCTCAAGCAGACAGGAACCACGCTTACAGTTTGGGAACACATGGAGGGCAATGACCAGCCAGCTGCTGCACAGATGTCACTAATAGACACCCCGCTCAAGCAAGCCCAGGAGGAGGTTATTTTCTGGGTGTGCCAGAGTGAGCCACCTGCTTGGGAGAGGAGATCCCCTACAGTGGAGTAGGCCAGGGCACTGCTGTCAGCAGGTAGTGCACCTGGGGAACCATGACTGGCTCTGTGGGAGCAGGGAGCACTGGAGGAAAGGCATATAGGAGCGCTTTAAGCCATTTGTGGGTCAGCGCATCCTTCTCCGATGAGAAGAATATCAGATAATAAGGGTTCTCCCTTGAGGCAAAGTGGTCCAGTTCTGAAGTCCAGATCATCTGAACCATCTAGGGGTGAAGTCTCCATTCCCCTGGAGTCACACCACTCTGAGACAACATGGCTAACCCCTGGCTCGGTCTGCTCGTCACATACACTCAGTTATCAGAGGTTGCACTCCGCCCACAAGAGAGGTCTGTTAAGAGGGTGCAGTCTCAGGCCTCTTTGGTGGTATGCAGCAACTGTCATGTTGTCAAAACAGACAAAGATGTGGTGATCTGGAAGAAAGGCTTTAAGCACCAGGTGCACTGCCATCATCTAGCTGATAGTTGATGTGCCAGCTGTTTGTGAGGTAGAAGGCCTGAGGGAAGAAACTGTTCCTGTGTCTGGCCGTTCTGGTGCTCAGAGCTCTGTAGCGTCGACCAGATGGCAACAGTTCGAAGAGGGAGTGTGCTGGATGTGGGGGGTCCAGAGTGATTTTGCCAGCCCTTTTGCTTACTCTGTATAAGTACAGTTCTTGGAGAGTAGTGAGGGTTGTACCAATGATTCGCTCAGCAGTCCGGACTACCCTCTGAAGTCTTCTGAGGTCAGATTTGGTAGCTGAGCTGAACCAGACAGTTACTGAAGTGCAGAGGACAGATTCAATAATGGCGGAGTAGAACTGTTTGAGCAGCTCCTGTGTCAGGTTGAACTTCCTCAGCTGATGAAGGAAGTACATCCTCTGCTGGGCCTTTTTAACAATGGTGTCTATGTGAGTGTATCACCTCAGGTTTTGAGAGATTGTGGTGCCCAGGAACCTTAATGACTCCACTGCAGTCACAGTGCTGTCCATGATGGTGAGTGGGGGGAGTGCAGAGGGGTTTCTCCTGAAGTCCACGGTCATCTCCACAGTTTTGAGCGTGTTCAGCTCCAGGTTGTTGAGACTGCACCAGACACCCAGCTCGTCGCCGTCCTGGATGAGGCCAATGGGCAAGACATTCAATAATGACAGAGTTGTATATCTGGAGGCCCCCCCACTATCACTCTCAAGAACCCCCTCAGCTGGTGGGGGTCCCACGAGATCGCCTTTCCCCTCCTGGCCAAGTTGGCTAAGCATTATCTATGCATCCCTGGCACAAGAGTAACTGCACAGCAAAGCACGCTCTATCTGGAACATGTAGACCAGCTTCTGTTTCTACAAAAGAAACTAGATATCCCAATCAGTGGTGAACAGTAAAGTAAACTCCAGTTAAATTTTCAAAAGTCAACATACACTTTACAGTGAAATGTGTAGTTGTGCAGTTCTTGTTTGTTCTAACAGGACTTTGTATCTAATTGTAAAGTGGAGAGTTCCAGTCCTTGATTCTGATTGGTTGAGCTGCTGTTATAAATTCACTGTAAACCACGGCTTCACGGAGCTTATTGCTTTAAAATAGTATTTGTATCTAAATATAGCAGCAGTAGCAATAAATATTTTTCTACTTTTGGAGCTGTGGTGTGCCAACTTTGCTCTTCGCGTCCCAGGGCTGCCTTGCCAATAAGACTGTCTTGTTTAATGGCTGCAGTCAGTTTAAATGGCATTTGTTTGATAATGAGTTTACTAAACTGCGAGAAAAACAAAATTAATTTCAAGGTTTTGATGGAGTGGGATTTTTTTTCTACAAGTCCTAACTGTCTACCGTGTCCCCAAGAATTGATATGAATTGAATCATGAGGTACCAAAAGATTATCATCCCTAGTATAAATGTATAAATACATAACTATAGCGTAGAATAGAACACAATATATACAGAATTGTATTAAAAAAGAATGTTATATATATATATACACTGAACAAAATTATAAGCGCAACACTATTGTTTTTGCCCCCATTTTTCATGAGCTGAACTCAAGATCGAAGACTTTTTCTATGCACACAAAAGGCCTATTTCTCTCAAATATTGTTCACAAAATCTGTCTAAATCTGTGTTAGTGAGCCCTTCTCCTTTGCCGAGATAATCCATCTACCTCACAGATGTGGCATATCAAGATGCTGATTAGACAGCATGATTATTGCACAGGTGTGCCTTAGGCTGGCCACAATAAAAGGCCACTCTAAACAGGGCCTTTTGTGTACATAGAAAAAGTCTTAGATCTCTGAGTTCAGCTCATGAAAAATGGGGGCAAAAACAAAAGTGTTGCGTTTATAATTTTGCTTGTATATTGCGTGTATATATATTTATAGATAGATTGATTGATAGTTTAGTACTCAAACCCAATATACATAATACCATATAGTAACAAACCTCCCAAATTGCCACACTTGAACTTATGGGTGTTTGTTAAAAATGCAGTTACACATAGCTTTATTTTATCAACTTCTAAATGTCTGTTCAGTAGTCCCTATAACTACACAATTTAATTTGAGGTGCAGAATGCCATGTCCGTTCCATCAGTGGCTGTTGCTTAAAGTCCAGCCGTAGGCACGAGGCAACAGGTAATCATAGCATGCCAATATACAGCCATATCACATGGCTACGTGTGTGATAGTGCATTTAACAGCACTGAAATCTGCCTTTTCAATCATGAGTTTACTCGTCTCTTTTTCTGCTTCTCCGCTTATTTGGGTGCACTGAGATGCCACTTGTGTGTGTAGTCACACCGTTCGGGATTCAGTCAGTGTCAGCTAATCTGATGCAATGTCAAGAGAACCGTTATTGAAAGGGAATCCAAGTGCATGAAGACAAACGAGACTTTACCAGTCGCTAAACAAACGCTACCCTGATGGGAAAATATGTTTATATTAGAAACCTGCCTGGATACTCTCACTGTGCTCAGAGAAAAAGAGATGATCTTTGCCATTTTAGTCTTATATTGAGAATGACGGCTCATTCTGAACCCCGAATGATGATGTTCAACCTAAATATGTTTTTGTTTTCCAAACAATCTTAAATCAAGATACATTTAGTCGAGATGTGAAATTACGTTTAGTTTACTGAATAAAAATAGTGAGTTTTAGGCCAATAGGGTCAGAAAAGTAAGTTTTCCCTCCAAATTAAGATTTTCATTTTGATACATTTGAAACATATCTCAAATAATGTTGCTTCTTACATTTGATGTTGATTTAAGAATGTTCAGTTTGTGCTAAAAAACAAGTTATTTTCTGCAGTCTGTGTGGTCTAATACTTGTGTCTAATGACTTTAAACGGTGTAAGTGCTGGGTGTCTTGCACACACTGAAAGAAAACAATTTTGGCTCAGAAATCACCAGTAAATGTAACAGTCCATTACAAAGGAATGTCAAGACAGACATTGAATTAAACATGAAACTGCATTGTTAAAATATTTCCATTTTATGTTACTCTTTCTTCTCACATTAAAAAAAACAAATCACATAAATCAATATTTCATGGGCATTTGTTATAGCTTAGTGTAATAAATCAGGAAGTTAAGTCAGCCAGTTGTCACTAAACAAAGCAAAGAGCGTGGAGACGAAGCTTACCTCCCCAGACTCTGAACAAAGCCCACACACGCCAGCAGGACTAGACTCGTCCTCATGCTGCCGTCTCAGGTCAAGACTGACACGAGCAAACACACGCACAGCTTCGACTGCTGAATTCAGAGCGCTTTCGGGTCACTTTGACCAGGTCAGGTGTTGATTTAACATTCAGCAAACAGACGCGAGATTAAGAAATCAGATCGCACGACACGTGTGCACAAGTGAAAATAGCTCTGCTGAAATATTAGTCATTTGTTCGAAATGAAAACAACTTATTTTGATGCATTTTAAACGAGAGCCAATATCTTAAGCTATTTTTCTTGCAAGATAAATATATAGATGTGTAGATATTTGTACTGGGAATCAAGACACTGACAATACTAATAAAATGTGTTTTTGTTTTGTTCCTGAGATCATTTGGCGTCTCAGATTCAGTGTCTTTATTACAGGCTTCTTCCTCTACGACTGTCATGCTGCCTTGTTTTCATCCAAAGCAACTACAAGCAGCATATTATTTTTATGCCTGCCCACAAAACACTAATTTTAACTTTCTAATCAAAAAGATAAACGAACTAACTGACAAACGTTTCATAAAATGTAGAAAACTAATACTAAAATGGCCCGATCAGTGTGGCATCAGAGAAACACACTCAACAGTCAGTCATGACGGTTTTATTGAGTAAACAAAAGATCAGAGGTCATCGTGCAGAGCTGTAACATTCAGACACAAGCGATGCTTGGGAGGTGCGACCACACATGAAGCTACGAGACTAAATAAATACACGAGCCGCTCTGGGTGTTCAGCAGGGGTGATGATCCGGCACACGCTTCCTGAAACACACGACAACACACACACACACAGGTTAAAAACACGCAACACAACGCCACAGGGAAGACTGGTGAAGTGAAGAGTCACCTGGGAGCGGCTTTGATGATGTTGTCGACGCGCAGGATCATCTCCGCCGCCTCGGCTGCACTCAGCAGCACCTGCCGCTTCACCTGGAAGCTCTCGGTGATGCCCAGCGCTGCCATGTCTCCCACCGCGCCCTGGCTCATGTCTGAAAGCACAGGGGTCAGAGGTCAGAGACTCGGAGGGCTGATGTGACTCACTGGTGTGAGTGTGTCTTACCCAGGCCGAAGGTGCTCTTGTTGTCCTGGTGAGCAGCTCTCAGCTGAGACACCAGCTCGGCGCTGTCGTATCCCGCGTTATCAGCGATGATGATGGGCAGCTGCAACACAAACAGCTCTGCGTCTTTAAGACAGACTCCTGAGGCTGGTCTCTGACGCTCATATAGTGCAATTACACGACCGATAATGAGACCTGCATCAATCTGTATTCACTCAAAAACACATCAGCTAAACTGCCGCCAACACTCAAGATACGGCAGCAAAACAGCCCTGCATCAGGTATATTTGATCTATTCTGTTTTTTGTCTTACATCTATGTCGCATGATGTATGCATAAGCAACAGTTGCTTTTTCCCCCGAATATCAGCACAATTGCAAATGTGATCATTTTAAACAACAGTTAAACAAGATGTTTTTCAAGTAACTTAAAATGGACAAAACTGTCAATGCTTGCTCTTTTTTTGATGAAAATAGCTCTGAACGAGCAGAACCAAGCAACAAAGTGGTTTTGTTACTGAAAAACACATTTTGAACAAACTGGTTGAGTGAACATGTCAACGACACGTTTGCAAGACTGTCACTTGCTTCATTCCTCGCTCAATCTGCTTTCTGAATGAACTGGTTGAGTGAACAATTCAATGACTCAGTCAGTAAGAACTGTGGCTGCGTCTGAAATCACATACTGCCACAGTATATAGTAGGTGAAAAAGGTTATTCACCGGGAATTCACAGTAGTCATAAAAGAGTAGGCAAAAAGTCCCCCGGGTTTGTTTACTACTCGTACTGAAGCGTGCGGTGCTTATGTGGTGATATTAGCGTCTGCCGTCTCTCTAAATGGACATAAATACATGAACAACATCTCCAGAACTGCTCTGAGAGTCATTTGACCTTTTGATTCGAGTAAAACTAGCGTCATAACAAATACACAAAGAAATTCAAAATCCGGGACACCGGAATCCAGAAAAATTAAAACGGAAAAAACTTTGGGGAAACAAAAAGTTGGGAAAAAATAAAACTGACTTCATAGGGCCCTACCTACCACATCTGGCATGATGGACACTTTACTATAACTTTACTAACATCGTTTTTAGTAGCTGTGAAGATAATTACTCATTCAAAATAACTACCTACTCAAGACAGTATGTGATTTCAGACACTGAATGAATGATTAACTGCTTACAACTATTGCTGAGTTCATATCTTCTCCAATTAGTTATGCATTATGAAATTGCAATTGCAATGCAAATGCCTAAAAGATGACACGCACATTTAATAAGAAAACAACTGCCTTCATAAAGATAAAAGTGCCCCTGGAAATCAGCTTAAGGAAGGGGCAATGCTGTCTCTTAATGTCCACAGTGTCAGTGGACGTATGGGTGTGTGTGACGTACCATCCTCAGGGCTTTAGCGAAGGACTCCATGGCCACAGCCTCTTTTCCTGGCGTGTGGTTGGCCAGATCAGACACGGCTTTAGCCATCAGCATCTCCGAGCAGCCTGAAACACACACCAGTGGGAATTCTCACAGCAAGCTTTCATTCAAGTCAGAGTCTTTGGATTAAAATAGCATTGACTTTTAGTCACCTGAACTGTTTTAGTCTAGTTTTAGCTGATTAAATATCATAAGCCGTTATAGATGAAGTGTATGCAGGAGATCTTTCTCGTTTTCATTTGTTCAGCTTTATTAATGTAGTGCTTTTAACCGTGCAGATCGTGTCAAAGCAGCTTTACAGAATTAAATAGGAAAAATAGTGTATATTCGTGGACCAAAAATGGAATGTCAATAGATTGTCATTTAAAAAGAGTTATGTGGTTATCGTCTCATCTTGTTTTCATCTGTTGATGTAGATTATGCGTTTGAGTCCTCTCCTCACCTCCGCCGAACACGGTGCGCGTCTCTTTGACGGTCTGCGCCAGCACACACAGAGCGTCGTGCAGCGAGCGCTCGGCCTCGTCCAGGATCTGCTGCGTCGCCCCGCGCAGGACGATGGTGCACGCCTCACCTGCTGTTCACAGGAGACACGCTGCTCGTCACATGCATTTAGAAACACAACATGCCAAACCAGGTTTTGCTGTGCAACCCAAAAATATTTAAAACATTTTTTGGAATCAGTAGAAAAACTCAGTGTCAACCTGAAACACAAAAAAACACAAGAACTCAATTCAGCTACTTGCAAATCCAGCATTTAGTTTTGTTGAGCTCTAAGAACTAACAACTAAACATTAACTACTATTATATAAAAAAAGACAAAAAAAATCAACAATTATGAAAACTTTAACTAAAATTAAAGAGAAAACAGCGAAACAATCTAATTGAAACTATTAAGAGAAAAAAACATAATAGTAATTGAAATACTATTAATTTTAGTTTTAACGTAAAAAAACTATATAATTCTTAATATGCTAGTTTACCAGTTAAAAAAAAATTTGATTATTATATATAATTAAATAGTTGCTGTCAAACGATTAACGTTTCAAAAAGGTTTGTTTATAATGACAGTGTATACTGTGTATATTTATTAGGTATATATAAAGACACACACATACAGAATATATTTAGAAAATAGGTTGTTTATAATATAATACTAAAAATTCATATAAATAACTGTATAAACGGTAATATATTCAAATATATTTACTGTATGTATTATATACACAAAATATACAACAGTACACATACATATATAAAACAACACTTTATTTGATTAAATCATTAACAGCACTAAAATTAAATACCTACTTTGTTTAATTTTATTTGTATTTTAGGCTAAATATATATAAAAAATCTAAGAAAAAATATATCTGAATTAATGAATAAAATATTATTATTATTCTATTGATCCATCAACAAGGTTATTATATAGGTTATGCTGAGATATAAATCGCAACGTTTTGTCAAATGCTGCAGCTCTACAAACAAGCAGAGAAAACCTGGAGCATGTTTAAAACAATAGATGAATCAAAGTGCCTCGGGTTTGTTCGGGCAGCACTCACCCATGTCCACTCCAGAGAAGTGTATGAGCGTGTCCTCTCCGATCATCACCTCCTCGATCAGCTTACAGCGGCCCAGCTTCACCAGCTCAGGGTGCTCAAAGGTCGAGGAGATCTCTCCGCCTGACCACACACACACAACACACACCCACCGTTTTCTGCTGCATGTTTACACACAGAGTTCTTATTTTGAAACTCAATTCCGAGAGCTTTTGTCAGTCGGGGACAAGTGGATTTCCTGAAGTGCTCAAGTGAAGGAGAATTTCACTTCAGGACAACTAGCCTAATCTAAAAATCTACCTAAAGCAGCACTGAAACTTTGGTGGGAACGACTCTGATCGTGTTATATTTGGTGTAAACGGCACCTGATAACAGATAACGTTGTATAACGTATTTCGTTTTTTTTGCTAGATCCTTCTATTTCTCTGGCGTTTTTTTTATTCATGTTTTTGTTTTTTTTTGTTTTTTTCTTGCGTTTGCTTTATGTTTTTTTTTTTCTATTATCTATCTTATTGTGAGTGAACACGGCACACAGAACGATTTGGAGACGAAAGAAAGAGACATACCTGCCAGTAATAAATTATTTGTATTTAAAAATAAAATAAAATAAAAACAAGTTTATAATTATCTAATACTTAAAAATCCCCCCCTAAGTAACAATTTAAATAAAATAAAAATCTAAACAACGGTCCCCTCCGTTTTTATATTTTATAAACATTATGCGACTTTAGCCTCTCGTTAAACGTTAAGAACATGACAGAACTAGGAGGCGCGTCTTCTTTTCGTGGTCACCAACGATTTTGCAAATTTATTTGACACCAATTGACTGATTTTTAACAACAGTTTTTAAAAAAAAAAAACAAAAAAAAACAAAAAAAATCTTGTTACGAAAAAAGTTCCAAACAGAGATCACAGCTGCATCTGAGCAACACACAGCAGTGTTTCCTCACTGAATGATTCACGTCTGAGTCCGTGATTCAGTGGTCCCTTCATTAACACATCTACTGGCCGTTTACTTTCATATTTAAAAGTAGCCTATCATTGCATCTTTCCCCCAACATTTCATATTATTTGTATATTTAAAAAACCACTAAGCCCATGACATTATGCACTTGTAATTTTGTAGTGTAAATGCATCGAAATGCTGCTTCAGCTGCTTCTGCAGTGGAAAGATCGATTTGAATTGAATTGTTAACAGATGTATAGCGTCTTAATTTAACTTAACTTTAATATGAAAGACAATGTATGTTTTTAATAAGGTTAGGGAAAAACTGCCCTTTATATAGGCAAAGATGTCTTGCAAATCAACTTAAAGGGGCAAATATCACATATACACTCATTTAATTAAGAGCTCTGATGAGAATAATACATGCTTCAGAATAAATCACATTTACACAGCAAGGTTTCTTTACTCAGACAAGCGAAGGACTGATTCAAGGCCATGCCAAGGCTTAATGTGAAGTCACACACAGCTGATGATGGAGGTAACAGCAGAGCATGCTGGGAAACAGCTCTCAGAGTGTGCACTAGACGTGTTTGTGTACCTGTGACGAGAGCCAAGCGCTCGACTCCCACGAAATCAGCATGCTCGATGGCCATCACACCGGCGGCCGCAAACAGCTGCTCTGGGTAGTTATAGATCAGCTGCCTGAGGAAGAACAACACGAGTCACATGACCCCGCACACACGCGTCACATGACCATGCACACACACGTCACATGACATCACACACACGCCGTCAACATGACCACGCACGCACAGTCACATGACCCGCACAAACCACGATAACATGACCACACACGGACCAAGCACCGCACATCGACCAGCACACACACACACACACGTCACATGACCACGCGCGCACACACGCACACGACCATGCACACACACGACCCCGCACGCACGCGTCACACGACCCCGCACGCACAAGAGTCACACGACACCAGCACTCACGGTCACCACGACCGCACGCACACACGTCACACGAGCACACACGCGCACAAACGTCACACGAACAACCCACGCGCAACACACGTAACCGAACACACGCAAACACGTCACACGCCCCGCGACGACCGCACGCACAACACGTCACACGATGCCGACCCCGCACGGCACACCGTCACCACCCGACCACAAGCGCCCCACAGTCCACACGCCACACCGCGCACACCCGTAACAGACACACACACGTACACGGAGACCGAACGGACACACCGCGCACAACCAGTCACTGACCCACGCACAAGTACATGACCCCTAAGCACAAGTCCACTGACCACGCACACGACCACGCACACGACCACGCACACGACCACGCACACGTCACATGACCACGCACACGTCACATGACCACGCACACGTCACATGACCACGCACACGTCACATGACCACGCACACGTCACATGACCACGCACACGTCACATGACCACGCACACGTCACATGACCACGCACACGTCACATGACCACGCACACGTCACATGACCACGCACACGTCACATGACCACGCACACGTCACATGACCACGCACACGTCACATGACCACGCACACGTCACATGACCACGCACGCGCACGTCACATGACCACGCACACGTCACATGACCACGCACGCACACACGTCACATACACACACACACGACACGAGCGCACCTGTTGATGAAGCAGTTGATGCCGTGCTTGAGGATGCGCTCCACCTTCTCCTTCATCTTCTCCTTCTCGGCCGTCTCGATCTCGGCCACTTTAGCGGTGGAGTCCACACGCACTCTGGAGCCGAAGATCTGCGGAGACACATGCTAGCGTTAGCTTACTCATGCTAGTCACGCCTGCGCTCGCGCTCAGAGCCCGCTGTACCTTGATCTTGTCCGTGTCCATGCCGGTGTTGGCGATGAGGATGTTGGCGTTCTCGATCCTCTTGGGCTGGTTGACGCCGATCCTCTTGTCCAGCAGGAAGCCTGTGAGGAGCAGGAAGAGACACAGACACACGCGTGAGCGCTAACGTTTGCTAGCATCACTGACTGACTCGTCCACACACTGCTAATCAATCTGAAAAACTACATGCTCGTTTTCAGTGTCAGTTTCTGATACTTTAGAGACATTATTATTAGATATAGTAATATGAACAAAATAGAATAGAATAATTATACTAAGTCTCTATTATTCATAATAATGAGTAGATATCATTTAATTCGTGAGTGAATCATAATTATTGGAAGATTAAACACCTGATTTATCACAATATTACAATTCGTCCAAATATAGATCAGATGAACCTTGTTTTACTATTTCGATCTAAATAAAACAAAATAATAAAACTTTTTAAAAAAACGAAAAAGCCTTAACAGAAAAAAAACGAATTGATAATCTTGAATTCAATTTAAGCTGAATAATAAAATTTAATTTATTATTTATTATTACAGGGAATGCTACTACTAAAACTAATAATTATTACAGGAACAACAATCAGTACCGTCATCATCATTAAAAACAATTAAATACCCAGTTTTGCATACATAATTGCTAATTATTTCATTTGACTTGTGTGTAGGGGTGCTCTGATCAGGGTTTGTGAGGCCGATCTCAGACAGCAGTATCTGCCGATACCAATCACCAATCTTTTTAAAGCCTTCTTTTTATAATTTATAAATATTTATAGTGATACTCCAATCAGGATTTTTAGACATTTATTCAGGGCCTGAATTTAATTTCTGCAAATGTGTGTAATTCCTCTCTTAGGTGTCTCTTGTGAGGAGAAGCAGCTTTCACACAGCAGTCCGCTACTGATCCGTGTTGACCACAAACACTACATTTATCCATTAGTCTGATTTCAAATCCAAACATGGTCACTGAAAATGCTTTTTCAGCATTGCATTCCTTTTTTTACACAGTACAGTAATAAAACGATAAATATAACGCAACACATTATTCAAGCTTTTATTTTGAATTGTATTCTAGATTATCTATGAGTTGCTAAGAAAGTGGCAAAACATTTAAAACGCTTTCTTACGTTATCACAAACTCACCATTGACAGAAACGGTCAGCTCTACTGCCTTTTCTTCTGCATTGAAATCTTTATTACAAGCAATCCTGCGGTTAAAGAACTTTGTTTTCCTTCCTCCACGAGTGCCATCTATTATTGACTTGTTTATCTAAAAGTGCTCTTTCTCTTTAAACCCAGCCAGCATGCTATATGTGTTGACTGTGAAACGGTGTAGACTTTAATAATATGCATTTATGCTGTAATTACTACATTTTCGTGTCAATCCATGTTCATATTTACTGCAAACAATGCGCTGTTACTTTAATTCAGCGCTTGCAGCGCAGCAATAGACTCTGTGCAGAAACGATCTCTGCAACGCACTGCCGGGCCGCAGCCATGTGCAGTGTGCACGCTTTAATCCGTTAACATGAGCACGGGAAAAATACACACCGCATACGCACTGCAAACGGAGTAATGTGAACCTGGCGTTATGTGTGTGCGCTGCGAGTGTGCGTGAGCTCAGTCTCCAGGAGAGCACACGAGAGCTGAATGGTTAAACACTGGCAAGAATGAAAAAGAAATGCAATTTATAAACTTTAGTGACGATGCGACACTGCCTCGATTGTGCAATTGACAATTCCTGTGTCGACTGTGCAGCTCACTTATAGACAGACGTGATGTGGTGATTTGAAGACATGTATTTTGAGAAAGAAAGAGAGAGAGCACGCGCGGTGATTCACTCACACTGTTTGTGAACTTACGTCTCTCACAAGGTTTTCAAATTACTTTATAAGTTATCTAATAAAGAAATATGAAGATGAGTTCCTCACATTCAGCATTATAATGATTTCACTGAGACGTGCCGCTGAGTGTCGAGCTAAACCTCTCACGGCAGCGTCATCAGCTCGAGATCGTTCTTTTAGAGACCGCCGATCAATCGTCCCAACGTGATTATCAGCCGATCAATCGTCCCAACGTGATTATCAGCCGATCAATCGTCCCAACGTGATTATCAGCCGATCAATCGTCCCAACGTGATTATCAGCCGACCCTACTCTTGTCATGTAACATTTAATCAATCAGAAAATAGTATTAAAGAATAACTTCTCTTATTATGAAAAAATACAATTAATTATAATCATACGTTAATTAAAAAGTTACAAAAAAATTATGCTAATAATAATAATGGTATTATGGGAAAATGTATTACGAACACATTCATAATTTAAAAAGCTATTAAATATCCAGTGTATTTAATTGTGAATGATCACTTTTATATTTAAATTGCCAAAGCTAATAATATTTTTTGATGGAGGTAGTGAGATCGTGTCAATCAAATTAAAAACAAATATCCAGTATTGCATATTTAATTATGAATTTTTTATTTCAATGATCATTTCTGTCATCTAATGGTCACTAATGGTGTTTTGGCGTTGAGTGTGCGCTGCAGACCTTCGTCCAGGTAGGAGTCGGTCAGCTGCATCCAGCTCTTGATGACGTGGAAGGATCCAGTTTCCAGATCCCTGGAAAGTCTCTGGGCACGGCCTCCACGCCAGCTTGGAGAAGTGTTCTTGTGGTGCGTCAGAGATTGGAGGAGAAGAAGCGTGGTGCTCGCGCGATGTCATCAGATCATGCTGGAAACTTCTCTCGCGCTCCGCGGACACAGACGACATCTCGGAGACTCACCACACACACACACACACACACCACACACACACACACACAGAGAGAGCAGCTCCGCTCATTACCCATGATCCACCGCCGCCTCCCTGAGCGCCTCGCGCGCCGCCTGCGTGGCCTTCCTCCAGCCGGAGATGATGATCTGAGGATGGATCTTCTTGGCGATCAGCAGCTCTGCTTCCTGCGGCACAAGCGTCACACATTAGACACGGCTCACGACTCACTCAGACGCTGTGAGGAGGAGAAACAGCTCGTACCCGCAGCAGCTCCGCCGCCAGCACCGTCACAGACGTCGTCCCGTCGCCCACCTCGTCATCCTGCACCTTAGACATGTCTGCAGACAAGAGAGGCTCGTGAAGGACTCGCACTCTTAGACGTCTATTTTGTTTGATCAAAAATACTGTAAAATAGTAATGTTGTGAAATATTATTACAACATAAAACAGTCGTTTTCTGAGAATATGTGTTAAACTGTAATGTATTTCTGTGATGCGCAGCTGTATTTTCAGCATCATTACTCCAGTCTTCAGTGTCACATGATCTTCAGAAATCAGTATAATCAGTGTTGCCAAATGTACAATAACTATCGTATTTGTACAATAACTCTGACCTCTGTGCAATGTACGATCAATAATGAAAAAAAAATCCCATAATGTACGATTTTCAGAATCTTGTGACGCTTCAAATGATGGTCGCTGTCAGGGCTATTAACTCTGGGCCTCTTCTGTCATCTTTTGATAGTTTGAAATCTTAAAACTCGTTCGCTTCATCAGAATGAGATGACACTTGGTGACTTTTGTTGCATTAGCTATGTGAACACACCAAAAAATCATGCACATGATTCAGATATGTTAAAGGGTCAAAAAAAGAAAAGTCACACTTGGCTCCTTCCCAGTCAAAAATGACCGAAATAGGAAATACGAAAAAATACAACTCCGAGCATCTTTTGGTGGTACAAACTACAAACCTTTTTTTTAACAAATCAGCCGTCTGCGGGCAGAACCAAAGTGCACCGCAATCAAGGGTGCCTCTAAAATATCAGAGTGAAAAACAGGACACCACGCACACACAATGTGGTGATTGTAATGCTAATGCAAAAACTTATATTTATCTAACACAAATAATCTAAACCTTCACATAGTCTAGTCTTTTAGAATGTCCTTGAATATATATCTAAAGCAAAACCTAGAAAAGGAAGTGTATAAAAAACAATGGGAATCCAAAAAAAAAAAGACGTTACATTTCAGGGCTTCAGTCACTTTTGACCGCGAAGGAGCCAAGTGTGACCGATGTAAAAATGCTTGAATTTCGAATATCCGTCGAATTTAAAATAAAAATCCACATTCGAATGTAAAAACGTTGCGTTTGAAGTTTAGGGTTCGTAGGGCTGCCTGACAAGACTCTGATGACGATTGCATTATAAGGTTTTCTTATTCTATCCAGCTGAAGCCACTAGATGCGGCGCTGTTCATTCAATATACTGCAGGACAAAGAGAACAATGCGGAGAAGATCTTGTGCACACAGAACACATTTATCACATTTTCTAGAGGGACATCTATCAGCGCTGCACTCGCGCCTCGCACAAGAGAGCCGCATGTTTAGAAAGCCGTGTAAAGCTCAACTTTTACAAAAACACGTCTCAAACGCATCCCACTGCATCTCGTGTTTTTAGATGGAACGTACTCTTTGTGATTGGTTTTCGGTGCTTTGTATTAAACTATACATGCATGCACGACGCGGTTTTGTTTCTAACCGTTTAAGCAACCTAAGTTCATATGGTTTATAAACACTATTTGTAACATCATGTACAGGGAGTCGTGGTATTTTATTGCTTTGAATAAACGTGCATCAGTGATAGTTTGCTGGATGCGCCCTCTTGTGGCCTCAGGAAAGAAGACAGACGCTTTTCCCCTTTAACTGAAATCATGCCTTTTAAATGGTTTATTCGCAAATGTTTTACGCGACGTTACAATTCCACACACAAGTCAAGATTCGCAGCTAGCGAAGGCATTTATAACGCTCGTATGCGAGCGCCTCCGCGGTCCTGCGACGGGAACTGACCCACGAGCACTTTGGCGGCGGGGTTGTCGACGCCGATGGCCTTCAGGATGGTGGCTCCGTCGTTGGTGACGGTCACGCTGCTGTCCCGGCCGCCGCCCAGCAGGATCTTGTCCTGTGAGGTCAGAGGTCAGAGGTCAGGGTCAGGGTGAGGAGCGTGTGTGAGCGGTGCGAGCGAGTCGTACCATGCCTTTGGGCCCCAGAGTGCTCTTCACCAGATCCCCGATGGCGATGGCTCCGATGAAGGACGACTGCGACACAGAGACACAGGGTCAGACGGAGGAGGGTCATGCAGCAGCTCTAGAGGGCGAGCATCACTCACCAGACGCGCCGTCTCGGCCTTCTCCTCATCCGCTCCGTGACTGAAGATGCTGACCGGGGCCATCGATAGAGACGCCTGCAGCAGAAGCACAGCACACAGTCTCAATCAGCTTATGAGCATGCATTACACATGTGTGAGAAACAGCTGAGGACTCAGGCAACTGTAGTATGCAGCAATGGAGCATTAGCTTGTAGAGCAGGCATTTATCATTACATCGTTCATCTCTGGAGAAATATATGAGATGGAGATCTGACAAAACAGTAGTGCAATATTAATAATAATATTAGATTATTATCTCACTAATCCTACCGTCACGTGAATACTTATCTGTGTCATGATATACTAACTAAACATCATATTCAAAGCACACCAGCATCTCCTGCAGCAGCAGCAGTAATGAGTTTATAAGGTTAATGACTCGGGCCTCCTCAGAACACACTGGAAGCGCATTGTTGAGGCGCACAAAGCCTGGCTCTCCGCCGAACACAGCGCGGATCTCGCTTCAGAGACACACACACACATACATACACACGCGTCTCTCGCTCATTACACGCTCATTAAAACACGAGCCAAACACTTCAGCACTCACCATGATGATCACACGATGCGCTGAAGAGACGAGCACGCTGCCGGAGAGAGAAGCGCGACAGCCCGACCGCTTCCTGTGACGCGTTTCCGCTCTTAGCACTCTTCAACTTAAGAGTCCCTGCAGTGCGCGATAAACACGAATTAAACTAGCGATACAGAATAACACCCCGCTAAGCTAATAATTACTAAATAAACATACTCACGATATTAGTTTGTTAAAATGCGGAACTTTACACAAATGCAGCACTTGGTGTCCCGTGACTTTTATCTACGCTTTAGACGCACCGTCTTTTTTTTAATGTAAGTTAAGTTAGCAACGATTAGCTTAGTTTGAAAAACTAGTATTGAACATATAAAGATAAAGAAGCTAGTTTAGTGAGCTAGAAACCCAAGCTCGACTGGGTCGCAACTGTGTCCAACAATTAAAATCCATCATTTGGACCCAAACTATTTTTATAGTAGCTGAATATTTACCTTATTTTAATAATTTAAACATTTTCATTACATTTTTTCAATTTGCACACGTTAAGCGCAACCATTCAATCCTGGTGCAAATTTTATATTATATATATCTAGAGGAGAGAGAGAATGAGAGAGAGAGAGAGAGAGAGAGAGAGAGAGTTTTAAAAATGTATATAAAATAATAATTCATGGGGAAATATAAGTTATCAGTAACCAACATTTGCTCCCAAACTAACCTGAACTATAATATTTGCTTGTGAGTTTTTTCAGTGATTCTTGCTAATAAAATAATTTTTTTAAAAATCATAAAACCCATGTTTCATAGCGTGTTGCAATCCTCGTAGCTCATATAATATTGACTTTGAGGTTAATGATCAACATTCTGTGAAGCTGACGCCCGCTAAACATCATCTGCAGTGTAGCTTAGTTTTCACGGCAGCGGATACTAATGTCATGTTGTGTGTGCTTGTAGTTGAGCTGCTGCACTACATTACCCACAATGCAGCTGTGCAGGTGGCGGTTTCACCTGTCTGTCCAGGTAGAGGAGGAAGGCGCGAGCGCACAGAGAGCAGCAGAGCAGAGCAGAGCGGACTCATGGAGCCAGAGGATCCTCGGGACGACTCCTTCGACTTCCTCTTCAAGATCATCCTCATCGGGGACTCCAACGTGGGCAAGACCAGCCTGGTGCAGAGCTTCAAGAGCGGCCTGTTCTCCGAGGCGCAGCAGAACACCATCGGCGTGGACTTCACCGTGCGCACGCTCCGCATCGACGGCCGCAGAGTGAAGGTCAGAGGTCACCGCCGTTTAGAACCAAGCGCTCAGTGTGGTTCTGACACCCAACCGGTTCAGGCAGCAGAACCGGTTCAGCAGGTCTGTCCTCTATAGACGCTCAAACAGGAAGTGCTGATCCAGATAAACACACGCTGCTTCCTGCTTCACAGATAAACATGCACTTTGTGTTTGTGTGAGAGAGGAATCTACATGAAGCTGACGTGTACTAAAATACATTTCATATATATGGTCAGTAAGCAGTATGTTGTACTTAGTAGCAGACAGTATGCAGTGCACACTATTCAGCAGAATACATTGTTCAATATGCAGTAGTGTTAAATAGTCAGTGTACAGCGGATGTAGTGTACTGCTCTCATGCCTATGTAGTGTTCAGTAGTGTATATTAGTCATAGTATATACTCAGAAGTAGGCAGAATGAAGTGTACAATGTTCAGTGTACACTGAGCACGAGTCAGTACGCAGTATTCAACATACAACAAGCAGAAGGCAGTATGTATGTATGCAGTGTTTAATAAACAGTTTACGGGTTTCAACAGACTGTATACAGTGTACAATATGCACTATTTAGTATGCAGTGTACACTGTTCAATAGGCAGTGAACAGTGTTCAGTATGCAGTATTTAGTATACAATATGCAGTGCTCAGTATGCAGTATTGAGTATGCAGTGTACACTGTTCAATAGGCAGTATTTAGTACACAGTATGCAGTGCAGTGTTCAGTATGCAGTATTTAGTATGCAGTGTACACTGTTGAATAGGCAGTGAACAGTGTTCAGTATGCGATATTTAGTATACAGTGCAGTGTTCAGTATAGAGTGTACACTGTTCAATAGGCAGTGAACAGTGTTCAGTATGCAGTATTTAGTATACAGTATTTAGTATGCAATGTTACACATGTGCAATAGGCCAGCTGAACGTGTTCAGTTTTTTTTTTTTTTTTTTTTTCTTCAGTAGAACAGTTTTTAGAGACAGTGAGCAGGCAGTGTTCAGTATGCAGTATTTAGGATGCAGTGTACACGGTTCAATAGGCAGTTTTTAGTATACAGTATGCAGTGCAGTGTTCAGTATGCAGTATTTAGTATGCAGTGTACACGGTTCAATAGGCAGTATTTAGTACACAGTATGCAGTGCAGTGTTCAGTATGCAGTATTTAGTATACAGTGCAGTGTTCAGTATGCAGTGTACACTGTTCAATAGGCAGTGAACAGTGTTCAGTATGCAGTTTTTAGTATACAGTATGCAGTGCAGTGTTCAGTATGCAGTATTTAGTATGCAGTGTACACTGTTGAATAGGCAGTGAACAGTGTTCAGTATGCGATATTTAGTATACAGTGCAGTGTTCAGTATGCAGTGTACACTGTTCAATAGGCAGTATGCAGTGTACAGTATTCAATATGCAATGGACCTTTTGCAGATTTCCGGGTTTCTCAGCAGCGGAAGTCGTCATAGTTGGGTAAACTTCTATAGCAGTGAATGGGAGAGTACCACACATATATTTTTGTGCATTCCCATTAGCTCAAATAGCAAAAGAAAAAACCCACGACAGTGTTTTCACGACTTTCAAAACAAAGGAAAAAAATAGAGAGACTGATAACGGCAGTCAGAAGAGAGAACAATGTCAAATTTGCCGTCCCTCCCATAGATGCTGTATTAGAAGCACCCTCACAGCAGCGTTAACTATTTTTTTGTAATTTGATGCAAATGTAGGCTAATATAAAACAAAGTCTAGTGTTATAAATGTACTTACTAAAAAGAAATATAGGAAACTTCTGCAGATTTACAGAGCTGATGACCATTGAAACACGTCATCAGTCTTGTGGAAAGGGTTCATATGTGGTGTTTAGTATGCAGAATTAAATGTAGTGTTCAGTATGCTGTGTAGGGTCAAATCTGCATGCAGTATAGAGTGTTCAGTAGGCAATATGTAGTGTACAGTATGCAGTATGTTTAGTACGCAATATGCAGTGTACAGAGTTCAGTAGATAGTATGCAGTGTGCTTGTCATACTCTGCGGTTGGCTTAACAGTATTGCAATATTGTGGTTATCATGACAGCCTTATTTATTATGCAGTATCCAGTGTACAGTGTTCAGTACGCAGTGTACAGTATGTAGTGTTTAGTATACAGTATGAAATGTAGTGTTTAATAGGCAGTATGCAGTGTTTAGTACCCAATATGCAGTGTTTAGTACACAGTGTGCGGTTTAGTACGCAGTATGAAATGTACAGTGTTCGGTAGGCAGTATGCAGTGTAGTGTTCAGTAGGCAGAATGTTTAGTACACGGTGTGTAGTGTTCAGTGTTGAGTATGCAGTCAGCCGTTGCCAAAGGCAATAGAAGGCAAGCCAGCAACCTTTAGCCAAAAAAGCTAATGGCTAAAGCTAACGCTCCCAGTTTCGGAAGTTAGACCAGAGGCCGTTTTCTTTGAATGGATGTCGATGGAGGAGAGGCTTCACTACGCTGAATAAACAGCTTTTCAGAGGAAACAGCTTATCATTTAATGAATCGACAGCCTATCGGCTAATCGCCAACATGTTTTACACTAAACAATGCTTTTGGATTTAACTATTTTTAGAGTTTACCACAAAAAAAATGCTGTTTTATAAGAGAAGTCACTGACTTTTTGCGACAGGTAAGATTCAGTTTACGGCACTCTCATTAATACCTATGGGATCCGTGAACAGCGACTGAGTGTCGCACAACTCTGACTGAAATTCAGTGACGTCAAGGCTGTAATGTGATTGGTTATTAAGGCACACGTGATCCGAGTTAGCCATTACACTTTCTCCAATAGTAAGTAATACAGACCCCCTCATCTCCCTACAGTAAGACAATCTCTGGCCGTTGCTGCTCTCACTTGTGCGAGTGCTGTTGAGCAACCAGTGTGTTCTGTGATCTCCAGTGATCAGTGTGTGTGTGTGTGTGTGTTTGTGTGTGTGCAGATGCAGGTGTGGGACACGGCGGGACAGGAGCGCTTCCGCACCATCACACAGAGCTACTACCGCAGCGCTCACGGGGCCATGATCGCCTACGACATCAGCCGCAGGGACACCTTCGACTCCGCACTCCGCTGGCTCCACGAGCTGCAGCGCTTCGGGGCCGCCAACGTGCTCACCGCGCTCATAGGTGACCATCTCTGAAACACTGCCAGTACCATTACATGGACAACAATATTCCCATTGAGACAATACTCTGATTGAGACGATACTCTGATTAAGACGATACTCCCATTAAGACGATACTCCCATCAAGACGATACTCCCATCAAGACGATACTCCCATCAAGACGATACTCCCATCAAGACGATACTCCCATCAAGACGATACTCCCATCAAGACGATACTCCCATCAAGACGATACTCCCATTAAGACGATACTCCCATCAAGACGATACTCCGATTAAGACAATATTCCCATCAAGACGATACTCTGATTAAGACGATACTCTGATTAAGACAATATTCCCATCAAGACGATACTCTGATTAAGACAATACTCCGATTAAGACGATACTCTGATAGACATATTCCCATGCAGACAATACTCTGTAAGACAATATTCCATTCAAGACGGTACTCTGATTAAGCATAATACGATTAAGAAAATATTCCATCAAGCCGATACTCTGATTAAGACGATACTTGATTAGCAATATTCCATCAAGACAGGATCACATCAAGGACGATACTCTGAATGAAACACGACTCCGATAAGACGGGGGCGATACTCTGAGTAGAACAATAGTCCCATCCAAGACGATACTCTGATTAAGACAATATTCCCATCAAGACGATACTCTGATTAAGACGATACTCCCATTAAGACAATACTCCCATTAAGACAATACTCCCATCAAGACGATACTCCCATTAAGACAATACTCCCATTAAGACAATACTCATTTAAGACAATACTCCGATTAAGACGATACTCTGATTAAGACGATACTCTGATTAAGACGATACTCCCATCAAGACGATACTCCCATCAAGACGATACTCCCATCAAGACGATACTCCCATCAAGACGATACTCCCATCAAGACGATACTCCCATTAAGACGATACTCCGATTAAGACAATATTCCCATCAAGACGATACTCTGATTAAGACGATACTCTGATTAAGACAATATTCCCATCAAGACGATACTCCGATTAAGACAATACTCCCATTAAGACGATACTCCCATCAAGACGATACTCCCATCAAGACGATACTCCCATCAAGACGATACTCCCATCAAGACGATACTCCCATCAAGACGATACTTCAGAATCAAGCCGTGGACGTGATATTCATGGAAGGTACCTATTATCAGAATTTAAGACAATAATCCCATTAAGACAATGTTTGCTCTTTTCCATAGACGTACTCCCATTCAGACGATAACTCCGATAAGCGATACTCCGATTAAGACAATATCCGATTAAGACGATACCCTTAAGACGATACTCCCATTAAGACGATACTCCCATCAAGACGATACTCCGTAAGACAATACTCGATTAAGACAAATACTCCGATTAAGACAATATTAAACACAGATCAAATTAAGACGTGGAGTATTCCTATTTTTAGTCGCATTATTGAAGTGCAGTATAGACATGTACACACTTAAATCACATTATTACCGTCGTGTAGGACTTTCGCCACATTTTGCAACAGGATACACACACGTCAACAGTTTGATGGCAAACAAAAGAGCATGGCTTCAACAACACCGTCGTCTGTTTGCACGTATAGCACGCCACATCATTAACTGCACTTGAAGCTGTCATAAAATAAAAAATTAAACACCCAGAACTGTATATGGCACCATAAGAAGACGAACTGTTGAAATGGAATTATGGAGGGGGCGTAATGATGTGTGCCATTAATCGATCTATGCACTAACATGTAAAACGGGAACACGAAAGGAATATTCTAAAAGCAGCTGATGTAAACACCTTAATCATGATATTGGCTTATTCAGAATAAGGTAAATAATCAGATTACTGATGTCCATGTAAACATAGTCCGATTATGTTTCTAAAGCTCTTCTCCGTCTCCTCAGGTAACAAGCGCGACCTGGAGGCGGAGCGGCAGGTGCCGTTCTCAGACGCCTGTAAGCTAGCGGAGGAGCAGGGCATGCTAGCGGCTCTGGAGACGTCAGCGCGGGAGAAGCGGAGCGTGGAGGAGGCGTTCGTCATGATGGCACGGCAGCTGCTGCAGCAGAACGGCCTGAGCGTCACGCCGGACGCTGACACACACGTGCTGCTACGCACTAACTCTCGCGCCGTCGTCAGCGGGCCGTTGCTAGCAGAGCGCCAGAAGCAGCAGCCCTGCCAGTGCTGAACGCAACACAAGGGGCCGTTCACTACAGTGTGCTGCTTTACATTCTTTCTCTATGAATACATACTATGACTGGTGCATCGCGTCTTGCACATGAGCGTCGCGTTTTATTTTTGCCTTTATTAGGACAAGAAGTGAGGTGGGATGGGGGGGGGATCGGGAAAGGTCCAGGATTCAAACGTCAGAGCGTTGCGTTTTTTTAAAGAATTTAAACTTTTACACACAGCGGACCAATCGGAAGACCCTGGAGACGGAGCAAATGTTGCAAGCTTTTGTTTACAGGAGCAGGTTGGCATGGCAACCGTTTTATTTGACGGCAACATGGCGGAGGAGTTTTTTCGAAACCATTGCTGGCGTCGCGTCTCGCGTTTTACATGTGTTCTGTGTGAACAGCCCCTTACAGTGTTTCTGCTCGCATGTTTCCTGTGAATAAATGAAGTCACTGCCGTCAACACTGAAGAAAACAATCCCAATACCATCTGAAGAGTTTCTATAAGTGCATTAATAACTATTAAGAATCACTATTTATTGAACATCGGTGTATTTTGCTGTAGTGTGCAAGAGCTGGAATATTATAAATGTGATTTCATTTAGTTTAGTGTTTTTTGCATCTCCAGTGAATGTATGTTGATTCGAGGATGTTTGCGCTGGAAAATGAGACGCTGACACTGAAGAAGAGCATCAGTGTCTGCGGTGCAGTGACGTTGTTTGCACACGTGTGGATGAACGTCTCTTTAAATGTTCATGTCAAACCCAGAGGAAGTGACTGATGTTCATCAGCTGACAGCAGAGCCAGGAATTACAGGATCACAGATTTCCTCATGGTGGTCCTCCATCCGCTTGACAATAGCCATGTTTCCATCCACCTATTTCTATGCACATTTTGGAATATCGCATAAAATAAAAACACCAAGATATGATATAATTCTTAAAAAACCGTTTATTGCACCAATAGTAGGATCAACTTTTTTATCCGATAAGAAAAAAAATGTGCATAAATTACGATGGAAACATTTACCGAATAAATTCCACCATGCGAGATTACAATTTTGTGCATAATTGTGGATGGAAACATGGCAATTGAACATTTGATTTAGTTCAGTTTTCAATCAGTGTATTTCGTTGTTATTTTCATTGTATTATTTTGGGGCTACGTGTGCTGACTTGATTTTGCATTTATTAAAATAAATCGATCATTGTTCATGTTTAATGAAGATGGGCTGTCAAGGTTTGAATGTGTGTATCAAAAACAAAATGATTGTATTTTTTCTTCCATTTTAAAAATGTGTTTCACTGTACACTCTCCCAATATTGTGTTATTCAGTTCACCATTTTTTTCCCCATTTTTATTACTAGACAACCAAAACAACTAAAATCAATTCACATTCCTTTCAAAATGTATATTTTGTAATAATATTTTACAATATTTCTGATCAAATAAAAGTAGCCGTGGTGAAGTTAAGCATCAAAAGCATTTTTTTAAAAATCCTAATTTTTAAACGTTTCAAATGTATTATGTATAATGTATATTATGTATATAATAAATAAATAAACAAACAGAGATGCATAGATTTTGATTTCTTCCTTGATTTGATTTTCACTGAACGAACCACAGCTCAAATCTAAGGACGGCACTGAATGAATAACGACAGCAGCGCTGCACGAACAGAACAAACGTTTAATAAGGAACACAAGCTGAACACATGGTTTTAAAACAGGAACATGAATATAAAACATGATAAAGCACGTGTGGGTCACACCAGCCTGAGCTTGAGCATGGTCCTCCAGCGGTCCTTCAGGTTGACGGCGGTGCGTCCGGTGAAGGGGAAGGCGGAGCGGATCTTCTCCCAGTGTCCCACGCCGAAGCGCTGCACTCCCTCCTTCAGCCACTCCGACTCCTGCACCGTCCACATCTGACACACACACACACACACACCTGTTAGTGCACACTTCACACTCACACACACAGACACAGGAGCGGCCGATGGACAAATACACACCTTCCTGCTGTACTTCTTACTGGACCGATCTGAAACAGACAGACGTAAAGCAGAAACATGAGCGTATGATCACATGTATAAATCTCAATTTCACAAAATTGACACTTGTGACTGGTTTTGTGGTCCAGGGTCACATATAGTTTAGCAATATCACATATATTCCCCCAATATATCAGTGCAACTGCACTTTCAATAAGTTCATATTGTTTAAGCTACATTTTAAGCACAACAGTTTGTTTTCTGTCAATTTTGCTGTATTTCACGGCTGAAAATAGATCCAGACAACTGCTGCGCGTCTCTGAGCAACATGCAGTGTTATTTAATTGCTGAACGAATCAATGATTCAACAATCCATTGAGAATGAAAGTCACTTGCTTTATTCCTGAATGAATCAGCTGTAAATAATTCAATGACTCACTCATCACGACAGTCACTTGCTGCCACTTACAGGCAGTTTTAATTTCATGCTTAAAAATATCCTTTTAAATAACATTTCAAATGTCAATATTCAAAATACTGTTTTTAAAATAATCTCCTAGCATTATTAGGTAACACTTTATTTTAAGGTGTCCTTGTTACACGTTACATGCACTTACTATTCATATAACTATAATTACGTGCAAGTAACACTAAGCCAAACCCTAACCATATAGTAAGTACATGTAGTGAATTAATATGACTCGGTACTTAAATGTATAATTATACTGTAACAAGGACACCTTGACCCATTATTTATGAAACAGTAATTGCACTGTAAATACATTTATTGCTGCTTCAGATGCACAGCCTGCAGTGCAAAGATGGGTTGTGTCGATCCTGATTTCATTTGATTAGTAACAGTCTACAGTGTCTTATTCTAATTAACGTTGCTGATTAAATGTAAGACTTTAACATAAAAGCAGCAGCATACTTCTAATAAGGTTAGGAAAAATGTCCCTATAATGGTAAATTTCGCCTGTAAATCAGTTTAAGGCAGGAATCAGTTAATCACAGGCGATTTACTGCGATAATGAACGTGACATTATGTAGCTTGTCAGAGAACTACGGCTCTGTGTAGTAAATGCTGCTCCGTCTGAAAGCATGTGATGGAGATTTACTACTAATCACAGAACCGCTTTACTGACGAGATGCACAGGACAATCGTTTGCACAGCCCTAGTTTAAGGTGGCAAGTATCAGTGTAAACAGTACTACACAGAATATGAAGAAAACTAGCACAAAACACACTAGCATCAAAATCACACAATAATGCCTTATCAATAGCAATGGTAATTATGGATACTAATATGGCACGGCTAGTGTGTGCACCTGAAGTGGCGCTGAACAGTGACTCCTCGTCGCTCCAGTTCTCGTGCGTCCCGGACACGTCCTGCCATCTGGCCCTGAGACACACACACACACACAGGGTCAGTCCATGTGTCACACAACCACCACACACACAACACACAACAGGGTCGTCCGTGGGGCACACACACACACACACACACACACACACACAGACACACGCACGCACACACACACACGGGCGCGCGCTCCTGTCACACGGACCTCCTCCTGCTGTGAGCTCCTCCAGAGGACGGAGAGCTGCGGCGGCGGGACGTCTGCGCCGCAGGAGATGAGCTGTGATCCTCAGACTCGCTGGACACAGTCACACTCCTGAGGAGAAGACACATGTCACATACGGCCCATCAGAGCCCTGAGGATGATGATGCACAGTCACAAACACACCTGTTCTGCCTCGGTGCGTCTGTGGCGCTAGGACGAGCAGGAGTCGAGTGCTGGACGGATGAACCTCCATCCTCCACCTCACTGTGAAACACACACAGTCAGTTATTCAGTTCAACACTCCACAGGCAAAACCACTCAACATGTCTCTTTTCAGACTGAAGGAAAGAAAACATCCAAAACTCACATTTAAGTGTCTATTTTACTGCCATTATTCAATCCATATCTTATAAGGCTGCGAGTTGTTTTTTTTATACCAATGCTGTTGTTCATGATTGAGCTTTAATCGTTTGAAACCAAATCTTCCATTAAATTGACAGAGAAATCAACATGAATTCAAAGACAGACGTACCTGCTCTGGTTCTGTGTGTCTCTGTTTGAGCGTGTGACGGATGCAGGGCTGCTGGGACGAGCAGGAGTCGAGACCGGAGCGGATTCACCCACACTGAAACACACACACAGTGCAGTCAGCAGTGGAAACAGCTACATATAAAGCAGGGGTGGGGGAAAACAGTCCCAGTCCTCACCTGTGATCGCTCTTCTTCTGCTGCTGTTTGTGTCTGGATGAGCGTCTGCTGGCTGGAGGAGACACGGCATGATCCTCAGACTCCACATCACTGGACAGAAGGATCCTGCGGGAGACGGCGCTCAGTGACTCTGAACACACACACACGTGTGTCTGTGATGAGGACGTACAGTCGTAAACGCACCTGCTCTGCCTCTGTGTGTCTCTGTCTGAGCGTCTGACGGCCGGAGAGCTGCTGCTGCTGCTGGGACGAGCGGGAGAGGAGACCTGAGCTGAGGAACACTGCACCTCCATCAGCACACACTCAGACTCACTGAAATCAAGACATGACCACCAGATTCACTCATTAAACCACAGAGAGCCTCTTCTGTTGACAACACATTCACAAACCCTTACTAATGGACGATGTTCGGCACATGTTGTGTTGTCACATGAGCGACAGCAGTAACTGTGAACTGAATCACGAGCTGCTCGTGTGTAAATGAACACAGTGCAGCACTTTGAGAGGAATATGACCGTCCCGTCAGCGTTTAGAGCGCAGTGCAGTGTTTCACAGTCCATCAGAAACGATGAGAAACACCTATAATCACATCAACCTCTCCATCGCTGACTAACGTCTTCATTAAGACTTTTTGTGGCTTTAGTGAAGACTTTCTCTAATAAGAATACAGTTCTGTCTTCCACAGTTTGCAAACACCTGAACTCATGCGCTTGATTGATTCTTGAAGTGAACGTCTGCCTGCACGCTCTGTTCTGGACGAGTGAACGCGAGCACAGAATAATGATTTAAGCTTACAATGCTTTTGGGAAGTGAAGCTCAGTGCTGTTCCTCATGGCTCTTATAAGACTGCATTATGCAGCCATAGGAACAAAACTATCCAGGCTAAATATGAACTATGCCTGATTGCGCAAAAAATGTCTGATTTAGTGTCCTGAAGCACTTCTATGCACATCCCTGGAGCAGAATGATGTGCTTTAAACTGTTAACCTGCACGCCGCATTTTGGGACTCACAGCTGAAAATGGCGCACTTAATTTAAAATGGTAACAGTTCCTGACTCCAGTGTGCTACACACACAATTTTGGTGTCTTTGGAAAGAAGACCATTTGGGCTTTACTATCCATCATCCAGAGTTGATATTGCTCAAAAAGATAAAAAGTTATAGACACTGAAGTGCCTTGAAAAAAATTGTACCACACTGATTTTTTTCCAAATTTCATATAAAAATACATGAAATCAGTCCTGGAGCAATCCAGGAAAATAATGGGTTGAAAGTCACATGTCTCATGAGTTTCTGTTTCAAATCTGAATAAGATACCATGAAAAATGAGATTCCTGCAACCATTTTTCTGAGACTATGTCTCCATTACAGATTTGCGCAAAACTTTGGCAATATTTTATAAATGTCGATAAAAAGGTATTGCGAAATGACGGCGTTTCCATTAACCAATGTTATGCGACTAAAACGTAACCTTTGGCCTCCAAGTCAAATAAGTCATGGCAAAGGATTTTGACAGAGTTTGGCTATACAGGGTATGTACAGGAATCATGGAGTTAAATTTAATACCTTTTAAGACCTTTTTAAAGACTCTTTCCATACATTTTAAGACCTCATCGCCACTCCAAGTTTTAACCGGTTACATCTGCGACACTTTAACTTACATTTACTATATACTGTTTGTAAGATAGCACAACTAAACAGTCTTAGTTTGTGATAACTCCTTATCAATACAACATAATTCAGAAGTGGGGAACGAAGCACAAGAGAATGAATTGAGTAACTAACCCAATGCAACCCAACAAACTATTATTAGACCAATAAACAAAACAACTGACAAAATTTAGAGGAGGGGAAATAAAGCTCTCTGAGTTCACACAGTATATTCAAAAGATGTATGTCACATCAACTCTTATAACTGTCTGCAACCCATAGCTGTTTTGTGGAGCACTTCTCATGACAAACACCTGACTGATCAGACAGTTTAGCTGTGATTACAGAGTGCTTGATTTGATCGGAGAGTCAGTACTGTACCTGATCATGGAAGGCAAAATAATGATCACAACTATTACATCATTTTAATTGTGAATCCCAAGCCCATGCCAGTAAAAAAAGTAGTGCAATTACCATGTCCCAAATATAAAAATGTCATTTCCATCTCTAAAATACATATTTTACAGTCACTGTTATGCACATTTATCATAAACACAGCTCAAATGCTTCCTACTAGTGTGGCCCAAAACATTAAGCACAGTTTTATTACAGGTAGAATGCAAAATGTTTCAGTACAAGCGTTTCAATCAAATGTAATTTATGCAGTATTTCAAACCTTTAACCCACTGGGGAAAATCAGCCCATGGCAACAGTTTAAAAGCAGCCCAATTTCGTGCAAAAAAACAACAAACAACCCTGCATCCAACACGAGCTGTAGAAGTCAGATTTGACTGATCACGGGTCAGACGTATGGAGAGATAACTGACAAGATGTTAGAGGATTTGCTCCTCAACAGATCCCGAGCTCACTGACAAATATATTTTATAGTAAGGTGTTGCCTCCTTTACACAAGTGCGCGCGCAGGATCGCGAATCGAAAGTGAACCTGCGACTGCTAGAGAGATCTGCAAAAGGGGGGGATTTAAATACCTCACATATTGATAGCGGCGCCCTGATGCACGAAAATTATATACAATATTAGAATGTTTGCGGGGGCTTCAGTGGCCGTTATCAGAGCCACAACTGAACCGCAGAGGTTGCAGTGTAAACTGTCTAGCATTATGGTATGAAAGCCCACCTTTACTGGAGAGCAGCACGTTTTTTAAGTGTTTCTTGGAGGTCTAGTACATGAAGAATGATTATATGACTTTTTAATACGACCCATGTGAAGATGTAATGCGGAAACGCCGTTTCGATTGCAGTTTTGTGACTTATTTCCTTTTCGCATTGCCTGAAAACAACCACCTCAGGCTGAGCGTTTTAAATAAAAACGTTTTTGCGATATATGTGCGTTTTTGCAAAATTGAGCGTTTACACAGGCGTATTTGCCAATTCGCACTTTTGAAGGATGGAAACAGTTCTAGATATAGCGGTCATACCATTCACACACGCCCACTGCTGATGTGCGATCATATATAGTAGGTAATCATGCCGATCCGTCACCATCCCCACAAAAACACAAACCTATATGAAAAATGTTGCATTTAGGAATGAAAAAAAAGCAGAATTATTTGTGCATAAAGCAGAGTGCTAAGGTTCTGCCTACAGAGGAACAGGTTGCGTCACGACTAGACTCCAGCGAGAATGCCAGAATTCAAATAAACAATATTCCGCGTATCTTTGACTTTTTTTTGTGGATGGTCTTATTCTGTTTGTGACACTGTATGCAACAAAACCATGTTGCTTTTTCCTGCCAAGATGCAGTTTTTTTGAGCGTAAGTTATTCCATAACGGATATAAACAATACTGTCCCCAAAGAAATGAGACTTAAACAAAGTAATTACCATCCATATTACAAACGTTATGTTTCTTTGGACTAAAAGTGACAAAGTGCTCTATGCATGTTGTTCAGTGGACCCGTACCTTTCTAACTAAACTGGGATTTACAGCAGTGGATGCGTTTGGGACTCGTTATTACGATGAATCTGGTATGTACTGTGTTTTGATTATGCATGTTTTGATGTGTACTGCTTACACAGCTTTAGCAAATACATTCTTTATAAGCTTTCCATTGAAAAACAGCGATCTATAGTTGATGCTTGAGGCTTAGACCTTTAAGATCCTGCATTTTAACACTGAATGAGAAGCGGTCTAACGGTTGTAGATGCTGTGAATACAGTGTGAGCTCGTGTGAGTCCCAGGTCCTCAACTGAGATAGCTATTCTTTCGCTGTTGTTTGTGTCTGGATGAGCGTTCTGTGGCTGGGGGAGACACGGCGGGACCCTCAGACTCCAAACACTGGAAAGAAAGGATCATGCGGGAGACGGCGACCAGGACTCTGAACACACAAACGTGTGTCTGTGAATGGGGACGTACAGTGTTAAAGCACATGCTCGGCCTCTGTGGTCTCTGTCGCGCGTTCTGACGGCCGGGAGAGCTGCTGCTGCTGCTGGACGAGCGGTGAGAGGAGACCTGAGGCTGAGGAAACACGCACCTCCATCAGCACCACACTAGACCACTGAAATCAAGGACATGACCACCAGATTCACTCATTAAACCACAGAGAGCCTCTTCTGTTGACAACACATTCATAAACCCTTACTAATGGACGATGTTCGGCACATGTTGTGTTGTCACAGGAGCGACAGCGTAACTGTAGAACGAAGCAAGATACGCGCGTGTGTAAATGAACACAGTGCAGCACTTTGAGAGGAATATGACCGTCCCGTCAGCGTTTAGAGCGCAGTCCAGTGTTTCACAGTCCATCAGAAACGATGAGAAACACCTATAATCACATCAACCTCTCCATCGCTGACTAACGTCTTCATTAAGACTTTCTGTTGATATGAGTTTGAGCTCATGTGAATCTGATTGTGAATCACCTGAGATCGCTCTTCTTCTGCTGCTGTTTGTGTCTGGATGAGCGTCTGCTGGCTGGAGGAGACGCGGTGTGATCCTCAGACTCCACATCACTGGACAGAAGGATCCTGCGGGAGACACAGATCCATCAGCCTTGATTATCACGGTGACCTCGCTTCCTGGTGATCTCTGTGGAGCTGCTTCGACACAGTCTGTACTGTATAAAGCCCTGCGTTAAGCTTCTCAATGGCCAAAACACATTACCGTTTCACGATCAAAACACAGAGTACAGACACTGGGGCAAAAGTATGGACTCCATGACTGAGAGCTGTGTGGTGAAGATGTCTGATGCTGACGCACCTGTTGGTTTTCTGGTTCCCCTGTGACGAGCAGGAGTGCAGATCTGAGCTGACGAACACTCACTGAAACACACACACACACACACAGCGGTCAGACACACACACACACACACACAATGATCTGGCAGGGGACTCTGCCTGAACCTGTTCTGGGTTCTGAGCTGACTGCTCTGATCGGAGTCTGGACCCAGATCGCGAGTCTGGGCCGCTGGGAACGACGATCCTGAAACACACGCTGCCTTCAGAGAAGAGCTCGCCCATCCACACACAACTACACTACCAGTCTCTTCTGTATCACCAGCAAGGCATTTATTGATCATTAATACAGCCGAACACAGTGACATTTTGAAATATTTTTACTGCTTATAATAAATGTTCTATGTGAATATCTGTTAAACTGTAATGTATTTCTGTGATGCGCAGCTGTATTTTCACCTCATTCTCAGTTTTCAGTGTCACATGATCTTCAGAAATCAGTATAATCTGCTGATTTGCTGCTCAAGAAACACTATTATTATTATTAATATTGAAAACAGTTAAGTATATTTTTTCAGGATTCTTTGATGAATAGAAAGATCAAAGGTCAGCATTTATCTGAAATAAAAAAGCTTTTGTAAAATTATACACTATACCACTCAAAAAACTTAAAAACTCTTCCGGTCCAAAATCTTCTGACTGGTAGTGTATGTCAACAGCTGTAAGCAGAACTACAACAGCAGCTACAGTCAGAATGCTGGAGCTCTGTAACGTCAGACAGGTTCTGATTGGCTGTCAGTGTTTTTAATGGTTCTGGAAGCGCTATTGGTCCTCTGTGTGGTTATGGCTGTAAAGCCCTGTTCACACCAAGGACGATAACTATAAAGATAACGATATTAGCGTCCACACCACACCAGTCTGCGCTTTATTCTCCAGCTCGTGACAGCAGGATGGATTCTGATTGGCTGTCAATGTTTGTATCGTTCATCAAGCTGGGGAAAAAAAACGCTCTGAAAGAGATTCAAACGATATCTTCTTTATCGTTATAGCTGTGGTGTGCACTCTGCCGTTCTTTATTATTCAGAACGATATCTTTATCTCTATAGTTATCATGCTTGGTGTGAACAAGGCTCTAGAGTGAATACTGTGAGGGTCAGATCTGCGGAGGTCAGTGACCTGATCTGCGTCTCCTCCTCCTCCTCCTCAGCGCTGAGCTGGCTGTCGTCCTCCTGCACCAGGCGTGAGATGGTCATGGCGGCGTATGCCGTCTCCGGCTGCGTCTCGGACAGGGCCAGGTGCAGCTCGGGGCTCTCCTCCTCCTGCTCCTCCTCCTCCTCCTGCTCCAGCTCCTGCTGCAGCTGCGTGAAGGAGACGCTGACGCCGTAGCGCTCGCTCAGCACGCCGTACACCTGCCGCAGACTGCGCAGACTCAGACGCGCAGACACACTGCTAACACACACCAGGAACAAGAGCAGACACACTTATACACTAGCACAGGATGGGTTCACGTTTACCCTTTTATATTTACATTTGGTCTAAGGTTAGTAAACGTATGTGCTCGAGTCTTTGTGTGTTTTTCTCTTTAAATAACTCCATTAAGCCTTCAGTTTTAGTCATTTCTGTATTTCTACTTCTTATATTTCAGAGTTACCAAGACAGCATTTCTAATGCATTTAGGTTTTTTACCTTTACATTTTTTCGTCTAATATTTACATTTCATTTCAGGGTTGTAATGCAGAGGATTAACATCAGACGCTTTACAAACACATCCATATTGCCATTTCAGCATTAATTATACACTATTTTAGTATTTATAAATATTTTGAGTTAGTTTCTACTTTCATAGCTTCAAAGCTTTAGTAATTGTGCTTTTCTCAAATTATTAGTTATTGCTTGTATTAATATTTTTAGTTAGCTTTTTATATTTCAAGTCATTATAAATTACAGTTTGAGTTTTAGTCATTTAGTTATGTGCTTTATGTTTCTATTTCTATATATTTTATCCCAGTTTTAGCTATTTAAATATTTAAACTTTTCAGTTAGTTGCCAAGGCAACATTTTTAATGTTTCATTTAAGTTTTGTATTATTATTTACATACTATTGTAGAATGTATTAATAATTTCAATGGGCTTTTATGTTTATGTCATATGATATGATATATATGTTTAATTGTATATTAATATTATATAGGGATGTAACGATAAAATTTTTCGATCTTATTCGATCCAGAAAATCTGAGAGTACTTTTTTTTTTTTTTTTTGTTTTTTTTTTTTTTTTTTTTTTTTTTTTTTTTTTTTTTTTTTATTTTTTAGTTTGGCGATTCTGTGCTAGTTGGTTTTATTCGTTTTTTAATCAATGCAGAATTTCTATACTTCTGTGTGTTGACCTGATCATCACTCTTTTGTGTGTTAAACACAATTACTAAATATAGACAACTTCATTTTAATGAAAAATAACAAATAAAAAACAGAATAATGTCTATGACAAAAATACTATTGTAAACTAGGTTAGAGGATAATTTAGCTGCAAAAGTTATTCTAGGAAAATCATGAGTGCACAGTAATTTTATAAAATCTAAACATTTAGTGAAGTAATGTTATTAAGTGGGGAACAAATAGAAGTGAATAAGTGTGCACTAGTAACAGCACTAGTTGACGTCTCACTGGTGCTGTGTGTGTTTACCCATGATCCTCTGCGGCGGCACTGGTCTTCTGTCTGTCCTGTGAGGATGAGCGTGACGGGGGCTCAGAAGCTGACGCCGGGTGTCCGGGATTGCTTCAAGCATCTGCACACACACACACACACAAACACACACACACACACACACACACAACACAGGGTAGGTGAGGAAGAGACATGGAGCATCTGAGTGGAGCGAGGCACACACACACCAACAGGGTGAGGAGAAGACAGGAGCATCTGAGGCGAGCGACACAACAACAACACACACACACACACACACAGGGTGAGGAGAGACAGGAGCATCTGAGGCGAGCGAGGCACACACACACACACACAGGGTGAGGAGAGACAGGAGCATCTGAGGCGAGCGAGAGGCACACACACACACACACCACACACACAAGAGTGAGAGACAGGAGCATCTGAGGAGAGCGAGGCACACACACACACAGGGTGAGGAGAGACAGGAGCATCTGAGGCGAGCGAGGCACACACACACACACACACACACACAGTGTGAGGATGGCAGGCGAGAGTCGAGTGCGAACGGGAGCGAAGGCGAGTGAGGCGCACATGCAGGAGGAAGGGTCGGGACGCGGGCTCAGCGCTCGATGAAGTCCAGCATGTCCTGCTTGAAGTCGGCGTAGGAGCTGAGCGGCAGCACCGAGTGAGAGGAGCGCCGGCGCCGGATCAGGCTCTCGAACAGCTTCTTATGCACACACAAACACACACAGATGAGAGAAGGATGGGGGAGAGAGAGAGAGAGAGAGTCAGAGACTTCACACACTAGACACACCGCAGCTCCGTCAGCTCCTCACCTTCCCAGCAGAGTCTGCGGCTGGCCCCCCCCGTCGCTGAAGGTTCAGCCTAGCACCTCCCGGCCTGGCGAACTCCCCGCGCGCAGGGCACCCCGACAAGCTGCCACAGGGACAGACAGACAGACAGACAGACAGACAGAGACACGCTCAGGGTTTGTGCAGCCTTCTGAGAGAAATTCAAGCACTTTTAAATGACTTCCAGGCATTGCAAGCAGCTATTTTCAGCTCAAAACACGATCCAAATTAAATGTCATTTTCAATGGGATGACCAAAATATAGTTTTGTGGTAAACAAACACCTACGTTAAATTAAAAAACACATCAAATCGCCATTATAACCAGTAGATGGCAGCACTTATCGGCTTATTAGTCATTCATTTCTACTTTTAGCTTTATATTTAGAAATTATAAAATCACTGTTATAAACTACCAAATCATCAAGAAATCAAATTGTGTCAAAGTGTTGCACTTTTTTTGTGTCTGAAGTCAGAAAAGTCACAAAACGCCTTGAAGAACAAACTTTTCTTCAGTTTGCGACCGAATGACAGAGCGCTTGCCGCTCAGTTCTGTGTGATACTACAGAAGAGTAGTGCAGCTGGTGTAATCCCCACCACCCCCCCCCGAGCAGAACACACAGGTGTGAGATGAGGTTTTCAGTGTCCCCCCCCCCCCCCCCCCCCCCCCCCCCCTGTGTGTGTCCCTCCCCCCCCCTGACCGCCCCCCCTTCTCGATGATGGCCTGCTTGACGCGCTCCTGCTCCCGCGGGGGGACGCTCATGTCCCGGCAGATGCTCTCCAGCACGCTCAGAGCCGACTCCAGAGGGGTCTTGGGCTCCTCAAACGTCAGATCTGCCGCAGAAACACCCATCAGCACCGGCGCTCACACTCACCAGGCCTCAACACTCACTCAGAACTAGATGCTGATTTAACTTTTTTAACTCTACATCTACAAAATGATGAATAAAGAATGTCGTGCGCATGGTTTTTTTGATTTTCTCTTAGACGACATTTAGGCGATTTTTGTAAACGATCATATATATTTTAGCTAAGTATGCAATATATAATCTATGTGTTGATGGGTAAACATATAGTTTTCTTGCACATTGCAAAAAATTATCTTTGATTCCGTCAAAATGAAAGCGTTAAAGTGCAGTATATGAATTGCAGACCGCTAGTGGTTTAAATGCAGTCCAGATTCAAAATATCTCTTTCAAGTGTAGAAATTAGGAAAGAAGTATTGTAATTTTCCCTGCTGTAGTGTAAAGCAAAAATGATTTACCTATGAAATATTCATTTTCATTTCTTTTACAATATATGGCTGTCACTCTTAATTGTTGTTATTATTCTATTCTAATATGTTTGGCTTCCTCAAACCCCAGTGTGAGTGTAATTTAGACTGAGACAGTATACCACAAATAAAAAGAGGGTTGAGTCCGCTTTAAAGTTCAGCTACAAGACTTTTTTCTGACTTAAGTTTTCTTAGTGAAGAACATGGGTTGCAGCTCTTAATTTTGAACTCTCAAAGTGCACCAGATAGATTAATTTAACTTTAAAATGTACAAAATTTTCCTTTTTCCCAATTCTCATGCGTCTTTTGTGTTTAAAGGAACACTCCACTTTTTTTTTTTGAAAATAGGCTCATTTTCCAACTCCCGGTTGAGTTTTACCGTTTTCGAATCCGTTCAGCCGATCTCTGGTTCTGGCGGTAGCACTTTTAGCTTAGCATAGATCATTGAATCTGTTTAGACCGTTAGCATCTCGCTCAAAATGACCAAAGAGTTTCTATATTTATCCTATTTAAAACTTGACTCCTCTGTAGTTACATCGTGTACTAAGACCGACGGAAAATGAAAAGTTGTGATTTTGTAGGCCGATACGGCTAGGAGCTATACTCTCAGTCGGTGTGCGTTCCTTTTCCGCGGTCTTACAGTTTGGTAATAGCAAGTGCTCAAGCGCAGAGACAGCAAAGTGTGGGGGTTTTTGGACAGGGCGCAGTGGTCGACCGATATATCGCCATGGCCTATATTTGGCATTTTTTTAAATATCGGCATCGGCCAATCAGTTTTTTTCTGTTTGGCCGATGCGTTCGATGTGGGACTTTTATTTTGACGGCACTGAGAGCGGCAGCACCTGAGCGCACACCGCTCACATTCTGCCTCTTGTTCGCCGTCGTCGTTAACAGTTCCGTCTAATACGGATAGAAGTCTGTCTAATAATCCGACAGAACGGTTCAACAACAAACAAACTTCCCAGAATACCGAGTGCCCCGTATTATATTTTTAATTCAAATGTATTATTGTGAAAATACTTTGTCATCTAAAGTATACGTGTGTTTATTTTACACATTTATTTTTTTTATCCATTTTCAAATTTCTTAAACATTAATTAAAAGAAATAAAAGTATATCGGCTGTCAAAACACGCATATCGGTGGAGCCCGTCATGACCTGACCGCGCGTCACTTCCGCTCACTCACCGAGCTTGTCTCCGTTGTTGATCCGGGACAGGAACTGCATGCAGCGCAGCTTGACGATCATGTCGCTGTGTCCGTCGACGGGTCTGACCACCAGATCTGACACGACACACAGCGATATCATTATAGTGAGCGACACACAGAGCTCTGGCGGGAGAGCGCTAGCGCTAGCGCTAAAGCTAGCGGATGTAAACAAACCCACTCACTCTCGATGATGCTGGTGAAGTGCGTGAAGGCCGTGTAGTCCGCGTCTCTGAAGGCGCTCAACGCCTTGAACACGTAGTAGTCGAAGCCCCAGCGGTTGATGATCCGCTCGGCGCTCGGAGAGCTCAGAGAGCAGGCTTTACTCGCGGACTCGCTCATCCCGATCAGCACACGCGCTTCCCGCGCTCAGACGGCAGCAGGGGGCGGGGCGCAGCAGAGGGCGGCGCCTCTGATTGGACAGCGCGATGTGACGCGAGGCTGATTTCAGAACACGTGTTGTTGATAGATAGATATATAACTTATTCTTTAACTCTTACAGACTCAGAGCATCTCTAGTCTTAGAGGCAACAGGACATGTAATAATAATCTTCTTACAGATGATAACTGCAATGCATGCGTTAAACATGTTTTAAAATTTACAATATGTCGATTTTAAAATCAATGGGATTTTTCCCCCAATATTATTGTTAAGAACTTAATCAGCAAACCACAGGAAATAGACGAATGATAATGATGTATCTTGAACCAATCCATTCTGCTAAAGAAGAGAATTGAATTAGCCAAATCCAGCCTGCTAGATATAACAAGAAACTATTATCGTCCAGAAATTAATACTTAGCATCTGATCTCTGCTTGACTTCATGGCGCTGGTATCTCTCTCGCCTCTCTCTGTAGAGCTTGCTCATCTCATTTATCCACTTCTTCATTGCTCTTTACTCCTGTGTGTGCGGGGACCCGTATAAAACCGACCGATGTATCGTTCTGAACAAGTCTTGAATGTATCTGTAGGATACTACAAAGAATATCTTGGTGACATGATTTAAAAGATCTCAAACTCTTTAAGACTGAAACGGAGTCGGAACAAATGAGAACCTTCTCAGGTTTGTGTTCCTCGGCCCACTGCAAAGCCAAGAGCACTGCTATCGTTTCTACAGTAGAAACTGCCTCATGAGCTGAAGTCTTGAATTAAAGCAGCCCCAGTTATTTGACGTTCTGGATCTTTTGAGCTTCGTATATACATCTGTATATATGCCAGGCATTGAAAATGCAGATGCCAAGTCAGCTTCTCGTTCTGTTCTTTTAACCTCCAACAAATGCAGATCTGCTTGAGGTGTTACATAAACCCATGCTTCATATCCCTGGATAACAATTGATGTTATTTACTTGTATTTCTTCTGCATATATTTGACTACTCCACCCAAAACTTATTCTACATCTTTCATTTTGTTCCCAACAGTTCTGTAAGACCATTTTTGTGGGATGTTCATCTTTATGCCCCTGGAGGTTAGCCCAGTAATTGTTTCCTTCTAATTTCTAGTGGCATCTCTCCTACTACGACTTGTAAAGCTGGAATGAGTGTAGTCTATACTGCTCCACAACACTGTCTCATCGCTTGAGCTTGAATTTTACTTAGTTTTTCCAACAGGTTTTTTGAGGCAGAACCATATACCACACAACCATAATCAAATACAGACCGGATCAGTGCTACATAGATAGTTTTTAATGAAGAAAAGCGTGCCCCCCATTCCCCTCCACTTACACATCTCATGATGTTTAACACCTTCTGACATTTCTCAACTATTTTATTTATATGTTCAGCCCAAGTAAGTTTGGCATCAAAATAAATACCTAAAAACTTAAATATCTTCACCCTTTCTAATGATTTCTCATACATCTTCAAACTCGCTTCTGGAATAACCCTCTTCCTAGAGAAAATTACTGTTTTTCTTTTCTCCACTGAGAATTTAAATCCCCATGCGTATTCTTCTACTTTTCTTACTGCCTCTTGTATCCTCCTATTAATATATAAAATATTCCTTCCCTTTTTCCAGAGAGCACCTTCATCTGCAAACAGAGACCTATACCTATATCTGGTTCTGCTTGATTAAATACATCATTTATCATTATGGAAAACAAAAGTGGACTTATTACACTCCCTTGTGGAGTTCCATTTTCTATCTGGAATGTATTTGACACCGATTCTTACCTGGATGCTTCTGTTCGCCAAAAAATCTTTTATCCAATTGTATATTCTTCCACCTATATTCATTATTTTTAATTTGATCAAAAGTCCCTCTCTCCACATCATATCGTAAGCCTTCTCGACATCCAGAAATACTGCTATTACTGACTCTTTATTTATCTGCGCTTTTCTAATTTCATTTTCTAAACACACAATAGGATCCATTGTTCCTCTTCCTTTTCTAAAACCATTTTGATATTAATCCTCTTTTTCCCAAAAAATATGTCAAGCTTTCCGTTATCATCCTTTCCATTATTTTACAGACATGCGATGTAAGAGCTATCGGTCTATAATTAGAGGGTTTTGAAGGATCTTTTCCTGGCTTTCTTATAGGTGCTATTATTGCTTCTTTCCAAACTTTCGGAAGTCTTCCTTCCTCCCATACTCTATTATATAATTCTAAAATTTTTCCCACAGCCCTATCTTTAAGATGTCTTATCATTATATATCCGACCTGATCCTTTCCTGGAGATGAACGTTTTTTATTAGCATTACAAATAGCTCTCTTCAGTTCATCTCTGTTGAAAGGGAAGTTAATTGGCTGGTCCTCTATTCCCCCACTCCTTACCAACGCTTCTATATTTTGAATATATAGTTTGCTCTTTCCTTCCTCACCTAAGTTCCCTGACCCATGTATTTGTGCAAATGTTTTTACTAGCATTTCTGCTTTGCCCTTATCCGTTACAGCTATTTCTCCTTCTGACTCTAATACTGGATATTCCCACTCTTTCATTCTCTTGATCATATTCCACACATCACCTACTGGAGTTGTTCTTCCAATTCCACTACAGAAACCCCACCAGCTTTCTCTTTTAGCTTGCCTTATAGTTCTCCTCACAACTGCTTGAGCTTTCTGGAATAAAACTAGATGATTATAATTATGCGTTCTCTTAAGAAGTTTAAAAGCTTTATTTCTATCTCTCACAGATTTACTACACTTGTCTGTCCACCAAGGAACCGCTTTTCTTGTCATTTTTCCTTTACTTTTTGGAATTGATTCTGATGCTACTTCTAGTATTACCGCACATACTTTTTCATTAAGGATGTCAATATCTTGATTTGAATCAATTGCAGCCATTTTTTCCTCGCACATTTCCTCAAATTTAGCCCAATTTGCTTTTTCAAATACCAATTTTCCTTCTCTTTGAGTTACAGTTCTATCAGTCTCTATATCCGATGTTATAACTATTGGGTAGTGATCACTCCCAATGCTAGATTCCCCCCAAACTTCCCAATTACACTTACTACTCAAATTATTAGAAACTAGTGTCAAATCCAACACAGACTCCATTCCTGTGTGAACATCTATCCTTGTTCCCCTCCCATCATTTAAGCATACCAGCTCCATCTCCTCTATTAATTCCTCAACTACTTGACCATTGGCATTTATGTAACGTCCTCCCCATAGTGTATTATGTGCATTTAAATCCCCACACCATACTACTCTAAGTCTATCTTGACCATGTGCTTCCTTTAACTTCTCTAATTCCAATTTTTTTACATGGGTTATAATAATTTATGATAACTATCTCCTGCCCTCTACCCCATATCCCCACAGCAATATTTCCTTTTCTCAGTATTCTAGATGAGATTTCTTGTTTAATAAATGTTGCACACCCACCACCAATCCCTTCTTCTCTATCATGCCGTACTATACTATACCCTTGTATAACAAAATCTAAACAACGTTTCATCCAAGTTTCTTGAACACATATTACATCCGGTTTTATACTTAAATCTTCAATAAAATGCTTGAACTCCTGACCGTTTGCTATCAGAGATCTTGCATTCCACTGAATTATTGAAATCATCTATATGTATTATCCACATGTTTCTTGACTTGATCTTCTCTGAAGTTCATCTCTGACTTCTTCCCAGGTCAAGCCTATCATTCCAAGATGATGTATTGCTGCTATAACAACTAACTGAGTCTTCTGTGTTTTTGATTCAACCCCAGCTGTACTATTTATAACTCCTGCAATAAATGTCACAAATTTTTTATTTTCGATCATCATAAATTCTTCCGGAACTTCATTGTTTCTTTCAACTGAGACCCCTGACTGAAACCTGTTTTGCTGCGTCTGCATATGTTAGCTTCTTCTCCACCCTCCTTTTCTGAATCTCCATTTCTATTTTCAATACTTCACATCCTCTGAATGCTGCACTATGTGCGTCTCCACAGTTGCAACACTTTGGTTGTACACCTTCCTCACACTTGCCATATTCATGGTTTCCTCCACAACGAGCACATCTACACTGTTCCCTACATCTTGCAGCAACATGCCCAAACTTTTGGCAATTAAAACATCTCACTGGTCCCGGTATATATTCTCTTACAACGTAGCTCATCACACCCATCATTACTCTTTTTGGAATTTCATCCTCTTGAAATTCTATTACTACTGTTTCCGTGTCTCTTCTGTTTCCATATGCACCTGATTTTATCCTTTGCTAATAGATTATGTAAATAAATGTTTAATCAGTATGTTTTTTTTAATTGGATGCTGCTTAAATAACCTTTAATAGACCCGGCTTGCAGGTTCCTGAAGCCCTAAACACACGGCAGGATTTTTAGAAAGTCATCAAGCATAATTGTTCATCAGATTGAACAAACTGCTTCTGATAACGTGTCAAAAAATCTTGCACCAAGTGCCATGACCCACGATTTTTATCATATCGATCGCATGATCAGTGTCTTGCTATTTGAGAGAAATTTGTAAAGAGCTGGGGCCGTCTCTGGAGCTGTAAGATCGCTAAGTCGTTTTGCCCTCACCGACAAGGGAAGGATACTGGTCATGACGGGTACGCAAAATGGGGGGATATATCCTTTTTTCTGATCAGATGCATCAGAGGGTGCGTTGCGTTTGTGCGTACACTGAGCCCCCCTCGGCCAGACGGGTTATTGCCAGTCCTCACACGTCACTTGAGATCAAAATGATTATTCACGCAAACTATTTATAGCCATTTTTCTTGTCGACGTGTCATATTCGACTATCGTTTTCAGCCTTCTACATTGTAATTATATACACTACCAGTCAACAGTTTTTGAACAGTAAGATTTGTAATGTTTTTTAAAGAAGTGTCTTATGCTCAACAAGGCTGCATTTAATTGATCAAAAATAAAGACAAAAACATACCATGTACAAAATTACACAACCTATTTAAAATAACTTTTTTTTCTATTTGAATATATTTTAAACTGTAATTTATTTCCTGTGATTTCAAAGCTGAATTTTTAGCATCAGACTACTCCAGTCGTGTCACATGATCCTTCAGAAATCCTTGTAATAGTCTGACTATTTGCTCTCATAAACAGTTTATAATAATAAGAATTAATTATTGGTTATATAATTAAACGCTGTGCTTCGAATTTTCAGGTTTCTTTGGCTGAAAGCGTTTCCGTAAGAGGCACAGTTATCGAAATGAACTTTTGTAACATTAATAATGTCTTTATCATCACGTTTGATCCATTAAAAAGCAGCCTTGCTAAATACAAGTATTAAATACTTAATTATCCCCCCCCCCCCATATTTATATATAATATAGATATACTATTTTAATGACGCTAAACCTTTTGGAACCGTAAGTTTTTATTGTAATAACAATCTGAATACTGATGACGAGGATTGTGGTCCTAACCAGTAGACTAACTAACACTTTACGCGTTTACATGCACGGGCTTAACCGATTACTTAATAAGCCGAACGCACTTGCTCATGAACGCGGGTAACCGTTTTTCTTTTCTCGGAGTAAGGTCAAAACACGTAAGCCATAAACCGTCGACACAGGTATTTTTTGCCTCTTCCTGCGGAGTGCGTGGCATGTAAACGCAAAAGCCGCTTTCTGAAGTGTGCGGTGTTATACTGACAGGCCGCATCCTTAAGCCAGATTTTAAGCCCTCGGACGAGCAAACATCCTTGCAGTAAAGAAGAAGGAAATCGATCACAAAAGGAGACATGTTCATGACTCAGTAAATGATCAACAAAAAAAATGTGTTCTCATTCGTGCAGCACCAAAATGGTTCAGTCCAACCCCGGTCTCATGATAGTGATTATAACCAGTACGCCAAATAAAAACGAAAACGCGTGGTATTGATACACAAAAGGACTTGGCGTGTATAGTGCCTAACGCGATGGTAATGTTTAGGTTCTGGTAGATGCTATCATATTACGACAAAACTGCGTATTCATATGCATGCCCACAAATTTCGTTCCTATGTTACACGAAAACGCAATACTATGCCATGCCAACAAATTGTCGTATCAATGTACACGAAACTGCATATCATATGCCGCCCAAATTTTGTTATCATATGTACACGAAAATGCATATCATATGCACGCCCCATTTGTTTGCATATGTACGTCGAAAACTGCATATCAATATGCATCTCCAACAAATTTTGTTTCTATGTACCGAACAACTGCGTATCATAATGCATGCCAAATTTTGTTTTCATAGGTACACGAAAACTGCATAAATTGCCACGCCAACACATTTTTGTTTTCATATGTACGTGAAAACTGTGTATTATATGCACGCCAACAAATTTTGTATCATATGTACGCGAAATCTGCGTATCATATGCACGCCAACAAATTTTGTTTCATATGTACGCGAAAACTGCATATCATATGCACGCCAACAAATTCCGTACCATATGTACGCGAAATCTGCGTATCATATGCACGCCAACAAAATGCGTATCATATGCATGCGAAAACTGCATATCATATGCACGCCAACAAATTTGTGTTTCATATGTACCACGAACACGCTGACGGTCAAGTATCATATGCAGCCACAATTTTTTATTCATATGGACAACGAGCACTGGCGTTCAATGCAGGGAACGCGCGTAGTGGAAGCAAGGTGGGTTTGGGATTCATATTAAGGGCGCGAAGCTGCTATCATTGCATGCCAGACAAATTTTGTTTTCATATGTACGGCGAAAACTGCATACATATACACGCCAACAAATTTGGTGTCCTTATGTATGACGGTCGAAAACTCATGACATATGCCCGTCCACACATTGTCAAATATCAGGAGGTGAACCAGGCAAAACATGCAGATCATATGCACCCCAACATTTTGTTTCATATGTCCGAGGAGAGCTGGCATGACACAAGAAAGGCATGGGCAACAAAGGTTAGCTGTGGCATATGTCGACAGAAACACAAAAGACGACTGTGCCATGCCAAACGAACAAAGGATTTGTTTGACAAAGATACACGAACTGGCCATAACGGGTGCAGCACGCACAACCGAATTTTAGGTATCAAATTCTGGCACACACCTAGGCGGAGCAGTGTGCACGCCGAACCAAATAATACATACATCAGAGTACAACGAAAGCGAGACAGTGTTGCGATAGGCCACAGCCAACGCAAGGTTGCGTCATAGTACGCGAAACTGCTTCATATGCCCAACGGAGGTTTGTGTTCTATGTACACAAAACTGCGTACATTCACCCAAACAAATTTCGTATCATATGTACAACATAAACTGGCGGTATGGCATAGCCCCAACAATTGGGTAATAGTGCAGAGAGACCGCAACTGCATATCATATACACGCCAACAATGGTGCGGTAGCATAGGGACACGAAAACTGCGGGCATATGCCGCCCACTTGATAATCAGCGATACGCAACGCGACTATGCCAAAGAGAGCACGCTCACTCTCTTGTGGTCGCGTCACAACAACAGTAAGTGCTGACACCCCACAAGTTCGGATAACAGGGACCACAAAACTGGCGCGGAGTAGAGCCGCCACAGGTGGTGGCAGAGGGGACGAAACTCAGAGCTAGGGCACGGCACACAAGTTCGGATCGGCACACTGCGGACATAGCCCCACATTGTGGGCATATGTCCAATCGCAGATCCCCAACAAATGGCGTAGCAGGCACCAAAACTCTATCAGATATCACCACAAGGGGGTGGTCATATGACGCAAAACTGCGAGCATAATCACCAACTAAGTGTGGGCCGGAGAACGAAAACTGCAAACAGAGCCTCCCACAATTGTGGGGTCAAGAGGGCTGCAGACACGGCAGGAGGGCGGCGCGCATATGCACCCAACAAGGGGGGGCGAGGACGCACGTGCGAGCAGTACAACGCAACACATGGGTGTGCAGATGGATCACAACAACAAAACTGCGGATCACTAGACAGGTATCAAAAGTTAGGTGGTTTCAAGGGGGTGCGGAGAAAACGCCTACATACCACCCCAACGAAAAAATGGGGGCGTATGACGAAACGGGAGCGGCAGACAGAGCAAGACCCAATGTTGGGACACATGTTAACACCGAAAACGGGGGGGCGAAAGCAGTGCAACCACAAGGGGGGGGGCATAGGACACGACAAAACTGCAGATCAGGAGGCCACAAACCAATTTAAATGCATTGCAGAATGGAATACACCAACGGCCGGGTCAAACGACACCCGACACCATATTATGATATTCATTGGGACACCGAACGGGCGGAAGGCAGCAAACAATACAAAACACGCCAACAAGGGGGTCAGGACACGAAAACCGGCGTAAACAAAAATGCAGCCAACACGGGGGGATGGCAGAGGCACGAAAACTGCGAGGCTGCAAGGCCAACATTATGGGGCTAGGGCAGAAACCGCAGAGCTAGCACGCCAACAAGTGCGGGCAGAGGGCACACGGGCTCTCAGGCCGCGGTCGCCACAGGGGGGGGCAGCGTAGGAGCGGAAAAGCGCAATCAGAGGCCCAACAGTGTGGGGGAGGGCCAAAACGGCGGACAGAGCGCCACAAGGTGGGGGGCAGAGACCAACTGCAGAGCAGATCACCCAACAAATGGTGTTGCCCAGTAGCGAAACCGCAAGCAGGCAACAAAGGGGGGGGCGATGGACACAAAACTGCGGAGCAAGGCAGGCCAAAATTTGTTTCATATGACACGAAACTGCATATATCCTAGCACTCTAAAGTTTGGGCTGGGACGCAAAACGGCTATCATATGCAGCCACACAAATTTTGTTTTCATGTACCAAAACTGCGTCCCCGCTCCACCAAATTTTTGTTTCCTATTACACAAACCTGCTATCATCTCACGCCAACAAATTTTTGTTTCTATTCCGAAAACTGCGTATCCATCAACGCCAACAAATTTCGTATCCAGCACACAGGTTACCAAGTTGGGGCTTTTGACGCCAAATTTTGCACTTTCTCATGGTCTGCGCCTTTTTTATTGTTTTTTTGCACAAGGAGCTATTTTCGCTATATTTCAATAAATCACGATTTTTGGAGGTGTTCATTTTGCTTTACTTGGCCCACACCCTGCCTAGGCTCCGTTTTGCTCGCATCATGCCCATATCTGCGCAGGGTGGTGACTGCAATAAGTTGGTCTGAATACAAGTTTTTTGTTTTTGGCGAATCTATAATATCGCTTATCTGTCTTATTTGGCAACAGTGATGCCCTTTTGGTGACACATACAACAAAGCTCCCAACATTGGGCTTGTGGGCGTGTCCATCATGGGTGATGTGCTGGCAATCACAAGCCGTTCTCATTTCACTTCAGAGTTTTTGTTATAGTTTTTATACGTGTATCATTTGGAAAGTATAGAATATATTTATTTTCCTTTACCTTTACCAAATGTACCTGTATTTACTTTGTTTTCATATTTGGCACTTTTTGTGAAAAATGGAGACTTTTGAGGGTGGTTCTAGAGATTTTCTGAGGGAGGGTTGGAAACACTGTGTGCACGCGAAAACTGCGTATCATATGCACGCGAAAGTCCATTTTTGCATATCAATTCCTCGAGCTTTCGTTTTTATTTGGCGTAGTATTTATACGCACTTTCATGAGGCCGGGCTCTTCAGTCACAATGCTGCGTTTATAACTGCATGAGAGGATAATATATGACATGTTGCAAGCTTAATTTAACCTCACACTGACACACGTACGGAACGCTCGGAGTCAGATATGCAGATGAGTATATTTGACGTCAGTACAGGGAAATAACCTGATGTATTAATCAAGTCATGCAAACGCAGCTGGCTTGTGTTGTCAGGTGCATGTAAACAGGGGGAACTGCTTATTATAATGAGCTGATATTGGTGAGTTGTCGGCTTTCTGGTGTGCATGTAAACGTGTGGGATGGATGTTTGAGGAGAATCAGTGCCACGTCTGAAGAAGGGCGGAGCGAGCGAGCGAGGACGCGACGCGACGCGACGCGACGCCCTTCATCTTCACGCCTTCAAACTTCAGCAAAAGACACTTTCGTTCGTTTAGGGACTCAGAACTGCCAGAGTGCGAGTTTGTGAGGAACTGAAGTCGTTCTTCTAGAAGTTCCTGTGAATAAAGCAATCAGAGCCGCGCGGACACAACGCGAACGCAACGCGCCGCTCGCTGAGCAGTAAGCATCGGAACGCAGGGAACGATGGCAGCGAAGAACAGAAACAAGAACAGCTCGCAGCCGAACAGCAGCGAGAAGCCGCCCGCGCAGAGCCCGCAGAGCGCGGAGAGAGCGCAGAGCGCGGAGAGAGCGCAGGGCAACGCGTCGGGCTCGCTGCTGAAGCTGCTGTCCGCGCTCAGCTACATGGGCTTCGTGGCTGGGACCGTGATCGTGTCCGTGTGCTTCTATCAGGAGCTGTCCGAGATCAAGCACAGCAGCTCCAGACACGAGCAGTGCGTGCAGAAGAGCGCAGACGCGCAGCAACAGGTCAGTGTGAGTGAGAGCTCATGTGCATGAGAACACTGAACACTGTCTGTGGTTGTGACTGAAGAGCTTCATCTTCACAGTAAGTTCTCCAGCACTGACCCAGGACGATGTGGTGCTCTGTGATTGGCTGACGGTTCCTCCTTCAGGAGACCTCTTGTCCAAACACCCACACTTGGCAGTCTTTTCACCAACTTATACGACCTATTTCCAGTATTTGGCCCAAGTGAGCATGAAACAATGCAAGTGTTTGCATAGCTTTATTTTAATTTTAAAATCCCTTCTAAATGTCTGCTTGGTAGTCTCTATAACATGACACAATTCAATATGAATACTCATAATTTATTCCAAAGCATGATGGGATACTCTGAGCCTGGAATAGACATAGGTGGCCGAGAGCGCAGGTGTGGGTATGTGGACAAGGCAAGCGTCTCAGAATCACACGAGAATCTGCTCGCTCTGAGCCGAGAGTCCTGACAGATCAGACCTGAGCGACTGGTTTGGTTTCTCTCACGGCACGAGGCCTGCAGGTCATCTCTGTTGTGCTCCTGTAACCCAGCGCTTCAGGTCTCTCAGTCAGTCCTAAAACACACACTCTCGTGAAGAAAGTGCTTCTGTCCAACCCGAAGGCAAGAGACGTGTGCTTCGTGTCTTTAATGTGCACTTGCAGTGTGCTTCAAATCTCAAAAGTACACTTTTAACCCGTGTGCTTGCAGATCATATAATATTACTCAGATTAAAGGCCGCTTAAGACACGTTTGTGATGTATAAACTGAAGCACAGCATATATCTGTTATATACTGTGTGCATTAATGCACTTTTCTTCTGAACTTCATTACACTTGCTTACACGGTAAGGTAACTAAAGTAAAGGAACAACAGTTAGATTTGGTGTTGGGCAGATAAACAATTATTATTTTTTTGACTGTAAAAATTCCTGTTTTTAATGCGTCTGAAATGCAACACACCGTAAAGTTATTATCGAGAATTGCAAGGGTCGAGTCAGCGAATGCAAGTCAATAGAATAAAAGGGTTTCAGAGATGTTGTGGGTCAGAGTCTGAATGGTACTGCGATGTTGTAATATGCTTTAAATTGCATGTTTTTTTTTTTTACTATTGTGCACTTCAGATCCAATGTATGTATATATATATATATACTGTATATAATAGTAAATTAGGCCAAAAAGCCTCTTTATAGTGTTGTAAAGTACACTGGCAATTTAAATTGAACACAGAATTAATGTTTTAAAATTAATTCTAAATGAAGGCCCATTAAAACAAATTAATATGCATTTAAAATCAATTAAAATGTTTCTTTATTATCAGACTACTTATTATAATACAGTATAGTGTGTTTATTTAAAATACACTTTAATGAAATGCATTTGAAATATAATTTAAAAAATGTAATGCATTAAATGCATTTTTAATATACGTTTGAATTATAATACATTTGAAATTAATTACAAATTATATACAATTACGTTTTTGAAAACATTACATTAAATTCACACTAAGTATATATTTGTGTAATAAGTACACTTTATACACTTGGTTTTCACAAGGGCAAACGAAACAAAGGAATGAAGTTTGTTTTTACTAAATTCTGTCATTTTTTATTCAACTTCAGCTCATTCCAAACCCGCATCTCTTGTGAGTGCAGTACTGAAGGAGATGTTTAGAAGAAGGTTTGTGCTGCTCTTTTCCATGCAATCCAGGTGGAATCTGTCCAAAAATAACAGCATCAAAGCACTGTGAAAGAAGTGCATATGACTATCTCTATCTTCCAAGTCTTCGTGTGAGGAACAGGCCTAAATTTAACCCTTAGACATGGACACGTTAGTGAAGGTTAATGACTGCGAGTAGTCTTTCAAATGCACACATTAATAATGCATTTTTCTATTAAATTACAAAAACTCGCTCTGATATAGAGCCCATTTTAGTCTTTATTTCCTGGAGATCTTCAGAATGTCACTGAATAATGACCTACCATGACTTGACAACACTTGCGGAGCGCACTGTCATACTAGACTGAACACGGAGGACATAAAGTAAGCAATTATGTGTTTATTTATAGTGTGTTTTGCCGCAGAAGCCAGAGAAATTCTACGTAGGCAATATGAAAAATAAAGACAAGGATGTGACAAAAGAGAGCATGATAGGAGTCTTCATGTTTTGCTTGTATATAGAGTTGTCACTAATTCTTATGAGTTCTGACACATCACAGTTCCACTGATTACCTTCCGCAACTGTCTTGATAACTTTGGGTGTGTAAAATCTTTGAAGTGTCTCCCGTCAGCGCGGAATTATGACGAATGTCGATCTAGAGTGACGTAAAAGTCGCATTAATTCGGACATGACAGTTCACACTGCGTCCATTGCGAACTCGGCCTGTAATCGGATTTAGCACCACACGTGGAAGTGGCACAAATCTAAATGGAAAAGATCAGATTCCATGTGCTTTTTGCAATGTGACCGCAGTCTGAATGGTCATATCGGAATTAGGGTTGCAAAGAGGTGGAAACTTTCCAGGATTTTTTTTTGGAATATTCCAGGGATTTTTGGAAAGTTTCCGGAGATTTTCCACCGCTTTGCAACCCTTTTCGGAAATCATGCGACTTTTACGTCACTCTAGATTGACATTCGTCTTTATTCCCCGTGTCCCCCACATTGGCTTCTGCAGCAGATCACACTATAAATAAACACATAATCGATTAATTTATGTCCTCCCTGTTTACTTCTGTATGACAGCGTTGACACGGGTTGCCAAATCCATCAGTTTCCCCGCAGAACTGAGCTACTGTTGCCGTGGGTTGTTTTTCAACTTTGTGGATTGAAGCGACTCCTCTAACACAATATTTACCCCCGGAACATGATTGGGCTAGTTTTGGACAAGTTTTGAGAAGCAATTGGGCAGATTTTGTGAAAACCTGGCAACCCTGTTCGCGTCGTCTTTTGCGCATATGGGTCAGTTCAGAACCATGATCTGTTCACACTGGAAATCTGATATTGGCCACATTTAAAACAACAATGTGAACAGCTATACAAAAAATCGGATCGGAATTGAGCACTAAGGCTTGCAGTGTGAACCAATTGAGCACTAAGGCTTGCAGTGTGAACACAGCCTAAGTGTCTCTGTCCATCTGTGTTTCCAGATCAGGTCTATGCAGGCGTCTCTGGAGGCTCTGGAGAGCGCAGTGCTCGGCGTCAGGACTGATCTGGAGCGCACCGGCCGAGCCGTGCAGAAAGGAGAGGACAACACCCGGCGGCTGGAGGACTCGCTCCAGAACCTCCAGAGCAAGATCTCCCAGGAGCTGACGCAAGCCATCCGGGAGGTGAAGGAGGCGCGGGAGAAGCACGCCTCGTCCCTGGAGGAGCGCCTGTCCCAGCTGAGCCACTCCACAGCCGAGTCCTCCGTCCAGCAGAGCCAGTTCCAGAGCGAGCTGCACGAGCTCAGGGCTCGTCTGGAGCAGCAGGATGCTCCGGCGCTCCTCAGGCAGGAGCTGGAGTCCCTCAGCAGCGCCGTAGCCACGCTCCACACTGCCAGCGAGGTGTCCGAGGGGAACATGGCCGTGCTGCGCGAGCAGATTGCAGCGGTGAGCGCTGAGCAGCAGACAAGGAACAGGGAGGTGGCGTCTGTGTCTGAGGACGTGGAGGCCGTGAGGACGCTGCTGCAGAGTGCCGCAGGGAGCCTGAGGGACGAGATGTCCGCGGCTCGAGCCGACGCTCAGAGCGCCTCGGACCAGACCCAGAGCCTCAGCGACCGGCTGGAGCACACCAGCACTGCCCTCCAGAGCCTGGAGACGCACTCCAGAGACCAGCTGCTGCAGCTGGAGAAGCACAGAGAAGACGTGGCGGTCCGGCTGAAGAGTGTGGAGGAGAGCCAGGAGGGCATGGAGTCCTCACTGACGGAGCAGACCAACAGACTGAACGCTCTCACGGCCAAGCACGAATCCCAGCAGCGTTCGCTGGGTGATTACAAGACGACCGCCGAGACAGAGAGCCAGGCGCTGAGAGACGGACTGGACGGCTTGAGGAGCCGCCTGGAGGAGCTGCAGACCCAAGTATCTGAACTGGACGCTGGTCAAGAGAAAGAAGCAGTCGATGCATTTAAAAACGTTACTTAGTGAGCCTGAGATGAGCTGCTGGAGGCAGAAGCGGTCGTTCAGGATGATGGGTGCTGTGGGTGGTGGAAACGTGAAAGCTGTCTATCAGAGCGATGAATGGGTGAACTGCTGTCTCTTACGTCGCGACACAACTGCACTGTAGTTCATAGCTGCTCAGAGGTTTTCCAGGGCTATCGGTCATTCTCTCTCTGAGCTCATCACCATTGTAGTGGTTTTCCAATAAAATGATTAAAACCCTTCCACACTAGCATACCTTTATCTAATCTAATGATCTATAAGATACCTAGAAATGCATAAAATGAGAACGTTTAACACATTTCAGTAACCTTTTAATAATATAAATGTATTTTCCATATAATTATGTTTGTTCAACTGGTTAATCAGCCACGGTCTACTAGAGGACCTCAAGATGACTTCAAATAAGACAAAACAAGCATTGGTCAGCTAAAACTCAACTAAAACAACTGAAATCAAGACATTTTATGATTTTAATGATTTTAATACACCCTTTTGTCACTGAAGAACCAAGATTCACACAGTCTTGAAAAAGCTGGATACATGACCAAACTTAATTGCACAAGTATGATTTGTGGACCTGGAAAAGCAGTGTAAATTAATCAGATCTTGCTCAGTAGAGTTACTGGTCAGCATCATAACCAAAACACAATCCCTGAACACATCAAGATTATAGTTGTTTTCCAATACAATGTTCCAAACCATCGTGTCAAATGACCAATAAAATACCTAAAATAACAACAAAACGAATATTAATATAACATGATTAGAACATTTGACAAATTTGGAACATTTCTGCATTTTAAAGCCCTCGGTCATAAAATGGAAAATCTAAATTGCCTTGATATTTACACATAACCCTACAGTAAACATACGGTTTCATACCTCAAAGTGAACTACTGAGAATTTGAGCATTTCTCACATTTATGTATTCTAATTACATTTATAAATACAATTTCTATATAATTTTGTTCATCAGCAAACATCCAAGAGTGTCTCAAGATGACTTAAAATTATTTAAAGCATGACAAAAGCATTCAAATCAATGGAAACAACTCAAATCTAAATATATGATTTTAATTCACCATTTTTCTAAAATGTCACACAGCAGATTCTCTCAGAAGCAGTTGAGGATGATTTGGATGAAAACATGGATCATGGTAATCACCGAATCACTGTCAAAGTAAATAAATCAGAGTCGATCATATAATGGCAGTGAACTGTTTCGTCACTGACTATTTGTGCATACAGTAGAAATGAGAGAGAACTACTGTAATACTGCGTAACTGTCTGTAACCGACCGTATAAAACTGATATTTCTGTTAGCAGACTCCAAACACACAGCAGCCACAGAAACTATAGCAGTCAGCATCTGAAAACCTTTCATCAAATTTGTCCTAATACCAAAATGCGTTCTTGTCTCAGGACAACTTTGATGAATTTTTTGATCCACTTCAAATGTTGACTACTGTATTTGGAAATAATTCAAATGGTCTTTACATTAAAAATATCAACATTTATTTCAAAGAAAAACAGCAGTCACGTTTTTCACAAAAGCATTTTGTTCAAATGTTCAACGTTTTTTAGGTTTTAGAATATGAAGCCATCGATATATTCAGAATAAAGACAGAAGTAACCTTGCTACGTGTAGTACTAACTGAGACTTCTTATAGCACTTGCGTATCATTGCTCTTTTGTTGATTTGTAAGTCGCTTTGGATAAAAGCATCTGCTAAATGACTAAAATCTTTGCGTTGTAAAGTCTTGGACACGTTCTAGCTCGTTCAAACCTTTTTGAACATGTTCAGATGTGAATGTAATGAACTGCACAGGACGTGAACGGACTTCATCATGAAAGATCAGTGCGCAATCAGACACCAGCTGTATTAAAGGCTCCCACGCCGTCATCATCTGAGCACAGAGGACACTGGTTTTGATGGGTTTGTTCAGCACTCCTCCACAGATCCCTCCACGTCCTCTTCTTAAACGTCTCATTAGTGACATTCCATTAGTCTGACATAGTCGCATTGTGAATACAGAGTTCTGCACTTGCAGAGTTGAGCAGAGTCAACACCCAGGGTCAGATGTGGATTAAACTGTAGCATCACACTTACAAAAGAGTATTGTCAACTTACCAGTCAACATTTTTTTTTTTATTTTAAGGAATGCTCGTTCTGACTCACCCAAGTCTGCATTTAGTGATCCAAAATATAGTAAATTTTTTAAATATTTTTATTTAAAACGTATTACTATTTAAAAACTGATTTCTATTTGACTACATTTTAAAATGTAATTTAGCTCTGCTGAATTTCAAAGGCTGAATTCTTGCCATCATACGTTTGACTGGTATAGTGTACCATGCTTTGTAGATGGTTATTCTTTGATGTACCTTGCAGAAACAACATCATGAGATCACCAATATACAAATGTGACATGAGAGCAACAAAACAGTCTAAGTGTCATGGTTTTTGCTGAAATTGAGATTTGTGCATCATCTGAAAGCTGAATATATAAGCTTTCCAATGATGTATGGTTTGTTAGGATTGGACAAAAATTTGAAAAATTTGGCACGAGGGTGCAAAAAATCTAAATATTGAGAAATCATCTTTAACGTTGTCCAAATGAAGTTCTTAGCAATGCATATTACTAATCAAACATTATGTTTTGATATATTTACAGTAGGAGATTTACAAACTATCTTCACGGAACATGATCTTTACTTAATATCCTAATGATTTTTTTTCCTCTAAGAAAAATGGATAATCTTGACTCATACAATGTATTGTTGGCTATTGCTACAAATATACCCCAGCGACTTAACACTGCTTTTGTGCTGCAGGGACACAAATGAGTCTAGCAGTCAGTGTCATGGCAGATCTCATGGTGATGTTCACTTCAGTATTGCTGCAGTCAGCAGATTTCACTAGGAGCTCTTGAATGCTTACAGTCGCTCTGTGACTAGACGTCAGTGTGCTCCAGCACTAGTTTCCAGTGCAAAGCACGACTGGACTGTACTTGATGTACTGAGCATCCTCCTCTTTCAGGGCGTCAGCTGGTCGAGCGGGTCGCGTGTCGTCTCCTCTCGACTCATCAGGTCTTCAGCCAGCAAGCCGATCCTCAGCGTCAGGTCGTCCAGTTTGGGCTGGATGATGGCGAAGTCCTGCCTGATGGAGAAGACCTTGGGCTTGAGGTCGCTGGCGAAGCTGGCGGTCTTCAGCAGCTTGGCCTGTCCACTCTCCAGTGCCAGGATGCGCTCAGACAGTTCACGGTGAGCCGCCGAGAGCTGGTGAACGAGCACGCTGATCTGATCCGAGACGCATGGACTGCTATTCTTTATGCTGAGATAATAGAGCCGGAGAAAGACGCGGTCGATGCTGCCAGCCAGCAGATCGCCGATGCGCCTGACCATCAGCTTCTCCGTCTGGGCCACCTTCTCCTCCAGGGCCTGCGTTTGGGTGAGCAGCAGCTCCACCTCGCCCTCCAGCCCAGCCATGCGCCGCACGTCCGTACGGATGGAGGCCAGTCTGGAGGTCACCTCGCTGGAGGCCTGCTGCTCCACGCTCTCCACGGCCCGAGCCAGAGCGCTCAGGTTCAGCTGCAGCTGCTGCCTCTGACCTGCGAGACTGGAGAAGCGCTCCTGCAGCCGAGCCACCTCCACCTCCAGAGCCTCTGTGTGAGAGACGGCCGGAGCGGACAACAGCGCACACTACACAAGAGAGCACACCAGAGGCGTCAGTCACACACAGGTCTGATAAAGATTCTAGGAGGAGTATGCAATAACATACAGTGAGAGCAGCTCACAAATCATTAACTGAAATGTTATTAGACTCATCAAAATGACATGAGATCACCTCCTCCAATATCAGGTCCTGGGGTCACATTCACAAATCATTTAATCTTAGCACTTAAGAGTTCTCCTGAATAGCAGTAAACTTGTTTAGCTAAGAGTTTCCTCTTCAAACCCGTTTACAAAACTACTTTTAACCAAGGAGAAAAGGGTGGGGTCGAGCTCGCTGCTAGGGTTGATGTTGGCAAGCTTACTAGCTACGATTGGCTGAGAGAGGACGGGTCTCTGTCAGTCATTTAATCATAGAAATATTGCAGAACGAGGTGTCATGTTGCCATATTCAAATAAAGATGAAGGACTGAATCTGAAACAGACGTGTCTGATGAACCCTGCTGGCAGGCTGAGGTATATGAACTCATCAATAAAACTGACAATCCTGACAGATTATTCTGAGTCTGTTTACATGACGTACAGTGCAGGTCTTAATTACGCAGCAGGAAATAGAGCTCACAATCGGTTTAACTTTGATAATCTGATGTATTTCAGACTGAAACAGGCTGTTTGAGGGAAGCAGGAATTCAATGGATGATTTTATCCATCAAGTATTTAATAGATCATGAAAAGTGTATGATTATAGCAGAATGGAGCCAGACTTGTGTGTGGATCACGCCTAATTGACATCACCCAAAAAAAAAAAAAACTTTTGAATGAAGAAAAACTCGTAGTTATTAAATATGTTGAGTTTATTCTGATGTAATGTTGAACTCTGTGACATCTGCATATCCAAACATACGTGACATCTGAGTGAAACGTACATCGATGCATTTTGTGCTTTACATACATTTACCGAAAAATTTATTCAAACAAATCTGAGACTTTAAGAACTATTCCAGGTTCAATTAGGGGTGTGCGATATGGACAAAAATGATATTTCAATATTTTCTGGGATTTTATCGATAACAGTGCTGTGGCCGTTACTTTGGATTATTCATTTATTTATTTTTTGGGTGAAATAGAGCAAAAACAGGCAATATGGTGTCTCTTAATTAACTTGTTGTTTATCATTAAAACAACAATTAAGATATTTCTCGTAGACGAAATATATCACACACCCCTAGGTTCAACACAATTTGTCACAATGTTGATTACCACACACAAAAAAGTGACTGATCTCTTTTAAAAAAGGCAAAAAAAAAAAAAAAATTGTGACTGATCTCAACATTTACAAGCAGAAAAGTGAAGTTGAGTTGATTAAACCACCTATACCCATTCTTCATTTACAGATTGTAAAAAAAGTTGCTCTTATTTTTATAGCCATTTTCAAGGAAAGGTAGAGGTAGTGTTTTCACAGTGAAATCATGTGTGTTTAAAAACAATTCTGATTAAATATGTATTATTGAGCTGTAAAGGTGTTCTCATCATTTGGGCACTATGTTGTCCCTGCCTGTGGTAAAACGGGATATAACTTCACTCTGAAATGTTTAATAAGTGTTTTTCCACACTAAAACTTTTAACATGTACATTGTTTACAGCCTGTTTAGATGCTGTAACCCAGATTTCAGCTGTGTTAAGAAAAATAAGGACAAGCAGAAATGATAAACAATCAACATTATGGCTAAAATGCCATGGCCTGTAATACTCCCCACTGTACATACAGTAGTCCAGCTGAGCGTCTGCTCAGGCGTCTCGCGGTTTTGTCAATGCAGTGTTGCTGTTGTAAAGTTAATAATAAATAATAACAAAAAATACTGCGTTGACATAAAAAGGGAAATGTAGTACTCACGTACTTTTAAAAGCAAGTACTTCTGTACTTTTACTTAAGTAAAAATCTGTCTTTACAACTTGCACTTGTCACGGAGTAATATTTGGCCTTGTCAAAGTAATGGAGCTTGTCAAAAGTACAGTAGATGGGACACATGAGTGTGGTGTGTCTGGCCTCGGTCAGATCAGAGTTCAGCTGTGTGGTGTCCTCCTCAGCCGCTCCTCGGCGCTCCGCACCTGCAGCCGCAGCTCCTCCAGCCTCCTGTAGGTGGCGCTGAGCTGCGCACGCACCCTGAGCATGGAGCGCACGGCCTCCTCTGCGGCGGGGAGGTGCGTGTGCTGAGGAGCGCGGGTGTCCAGCCGCTGCCGGAGCTCGAGCCGCTGCTCCTCCAGATGCTGCAGCTGCTCCTGGAGCCGTGAGACTCTGCGCTCGCTCCAGTGCAGCTGATCGCTCACACGTCCCGCGTCCTCCTCCTCGCTGCGCTCCAGCGCCCGCGCGTTCCTCCCCGTCCCGTCCTGCACCTCCTGCAGCCGCTCGCTCAGCTCACGCAGGAGCGCCTCGGCCGCGTTCACCTGCTCCGTCACGTGCGAGTGTGCGGCTCGCGAGCGCCTCTTCAGCTCCTCCAGCTCCTCGCTCACAGCTCTCCCCCGCGCCTCCGTCGCGCCGCGCACACGCTCCTCTAGTGCGTGAAGGAGGAGTGACGACGCCTGCTGCTCCGCCTGCAGCGCGGCCGAGGTGTTGAGTGTGGAGCTGACGGCGTGTTTCAGCGCAGAAGAGGCCTGCAGCTGCATTCACAACACACCACATCAGCGGAGACTGATCTGATCTGCCTGCGTTCACACTTCAGTACTAGCGCACTACTGCTGCATGAAAACAGCCAGTAACCATCAACCTTCAAGCATTAGCACACTACGCTGATCTCGTTCAGTGAATAACATCATGAAATCTTTTCCATTTTATTTTAAGATTTTGATTTTCTAAAGTTTGAGATAAGTAGAATTTTGTAATGTAAAGAATTTCTCGGTAACACTTTATAAATAATGCGTTATAAAAGTAGTTTTAATGCATGAATTATGCCTTGTAATGCACCTTATAATGCACTGTATGAGCTCATGAATAATTGTAACCACAGTTATAATACATTATCCCCCGGTTTCACAGACAAGGCTTAAGCCTAGTCCCAGACTAAAATGTAATTCTGAGCGGTTTCAAGCGGCGCAGCCACAGTTACGTTTGGGATAATTTTATTTTTAATGCCATAATGTCTGTTGAAAACACTGCAATAGGTTAAACAACCATACATATGTAAGAGCAGCACGAAACCATTAAAGAGCGCCCGCCCCCCGTCAGCGGGTTCGATAGGAAACCCACCACCCCCGTCTACAAGTAAAGATCTGAACACCCGTACAGGCAAGCTTATTCCATTTTATCAAATGATCATAATCACATCTATTCATTTTACCATCCTGCTACTAGCATTTTATTCAGACTAAATCCCTTACTCGCGGGTGAGAAAGGCGGGCTCGGTTTACGTGAGTCGGCTTTTGACACAGAAATATTGTGCAGCACGACTGCTTTTATCTATTTCTAGTGAAGATGGACGCGTTTCTGCTCGAGGACTTCAGAATCATTCTCTCAAACTACATTAGAATGAATCAAACATGACGCTCAGTGATTTTTGGTCTGAAGTTATTAAGCGGAACAGAAATGACTTTACTATCGAATCGTGACGGATCTGCGTGAAATGCGTATTAAACGTAAAAAAAGAGGGTGGGCATGATTTTGATCCGTCGATTGGTGGATGGTTGATTGAACAAGACTCGAAATGCTTATGATGAAAAATGGGTTTATTTGTGTGGGGCTTACAGTAAAGAGTGGGTTTATTTGTGTGGGGCTTACAGTAAAGAGTGGGTTTATTTGTGTGGGGCTTACAGTAAAGAGTGGGTTTATTTGTGTGGGGCTTACAGTAAAAAGTGGTTTAAAGTGTCTGAAGACTGTAATAAAGATATATAAATATATATGGATTTCAGCTTATGTTAGAAAACGCTTTGTATTCAACACTTTACTTAATTTTCTTAAAAAAAAAAAAAAAAAACATTAGTACAGCATCATAAATGGACAAGAGTAAATGAAATTATGTAAACTTGTGAAAATGCAAAAAGTGAAAAAAAGTTTAACCATGGAATTGTTGTGAAACTATGGTCATACAAACTGCTCATCAATACGCCAAAACAAAAAAAACATGGTTTACTAGCTTACTGCAAATAAAAAAACCATGGTTATTTTGTGTAAGGGTGCAAACACAGCTATTAAGCCCCATTCACACAGATAACGATAACGGTAATATCGTGTTTATTCTCAGCGCATGCGCGTGCGTCTGCCGCTTTAAATTCTCCAGCTTGTTATAGCAGGATGGGTTCTGATTGGCTGTCAATGTTTGTATTGTTCATCAAGCAGGGAAAAATCGCTCTGAAAGAGATTCAAACGATATCTTCTTTATCGTTATAGCTGTGGTGTGCACTCTGCCGTTCTTTATTATTCAGAACGATATCTTTATCGTGATCTCTATAGTTATCGCGCTTGCTGTGAAAGGGGCTGATTCAAGTGGTTTACAAACCTTTAGAGAGAGTTCAGCCAGTTTTTCCTCCAGCTCCAGCACGCCGCGGCTCTTCTCGCACAAACGCTGGTATTTCTCGGTGATTGCTGTGAGCTTCGCCTCCTGCTGGACGTGCAGCCTGCGGAGCACAGCCGAGAGCAGACTTTAAAGCGCAGAGAGCGGCTTAGCAGTGCAGTTAGAGCGCGTCTGACACACACACTCTAACTCTCACACAAACACCACACACACACAAACACACACTCACTCCAAACTCTCTCACACTCCACACACTCACTGACTCACTCAGCGCACACACCAACACTCACGCTAACGCAGCAGGCATCCACAACTCTTCACCACACACTCATGACTCACTCACTCACACAAACAACTCACATTAAATCACATTCTCACACACTCTCACACACACTCACACACTCAAAACTCTCACCACAACACTAACTGACCGCTCACAATAACTCTCCACACAAACTCACACTGACACACTCACACTCACTGACACACACACACACTCACACACATCATCACTTACACACACACACTCACACACACTCAATCACACACACTCACACGTAACTCTCATCACACACATCTACACTCACTCACACCTAACTACACACACACTCACTACACACACTCACCTCACACACCTCACACTAACTCTCACAAACACACTCACTGGACTAACTCACAATTAACTTCCACACACAAACTCACACTAACTCTCACACACCACGATATCAGACTAACTCACAATAACTCGACCACACACTCACACTCTCTCACACTCTCACTCTCACTGACTCACTCACACTAACTCTCACACACACACACACACACTCAACACAAACTCTCACACCCACACTCACGTCTAACGACACTACACGCGAACGCACACACAACACACGACAACAAAACCCAAAAAACACTGGCACTCGACCCACACACACACGCACTCTAAGCGCACACACACTCCACGCTAAAGCACAACAACGTCACGCTTAACGCAACACAAAAACTCAATCTAACGCCACACACCACTCACTCTAACTCACACACACAAATCACTCTAACTCACACACACACTCACTCTAACTCACACACACACACTCAATCTAACCACACCACACACACACACTCACAGCTCACTCACTATAAACAACACTCACTCTAACACACTCACACAACTACTCTCTCTCTAACTCACATCACACTCTAACGCTCACGCACACACGTCACACCACCCAATCACTGACCACTCACACTAAACTCCACTCACACACTCTAACTCACACACCACACTCACAAACTCACTCAAACTCACACAACCACACACACACTCACTCTAACCTCACCACACACACACACTCACTATAACTCACACACACACACACTATAACTCACACACACACACACACACAAAACTCACTCACTGACACACACTCACACACTCCACTATAACTCACACAGACACACACAACACCTCAACTTCCAAATCACTATAATCACACATCGACTCTAACCACCAAACACACACTCACTCTAACTCACCACACACACTCATCTAACTCCCCCACACACACACCCACACTCACTCTAATCTCAAAAACACCACACACTCACTCTAACTCACCACACCACACACTCACATCTAATCACTCACACGGACTAACTCACACACACACACTCACTCTAACTCACACACACACTCACTCTAACTCACACACACACACACACGCACTCTAACGCACACAAACACACACCACACACCACTCACACACACACTCTCACACACTCTCAGTCACACACACACACACTCTCACTGACTCACTCACACACTCACTCTAACACACTCTCACTCTCACTCACACACTATAACTCTCACACACACACTATAACTCTCACACACACACACACATAAATCACACACTCTCATCTCACAGACTCACTAAGAAAATCAACACTCTCTCAACTCACACTCACACACTCAATGATCACATCTAAACACAACTCACACATGACGCACCTAACTCACAAACACTTCCACTATAACACACTCACTGACTCACTCAAAACCTAACTCAAACATCACGCACTCACACACACTAACTCCACACCACTCTAACAACACTCACTCAAACTCACACTAAAACCTCTCACACACACAACTCACTGACTCACTCACACAATCACTGGACTCACTCACACCACTCATGACCATCTCACCTCACTCACTTAACTCACACACACACACACATCTCACTATAATCACACAACCAACACTACTCACTCTAAAACGCACACACCCAACACTCACTCACTCTAAACTCCCACACACACACACACTCACTCTAACTCACACACACACACACACACCTACTCTAACTCACACACACCAACACACTCACTCTACTCACACACACACCCCTCACTTAACTCACACACCACACCACACTCACTAGAACTCACACACAACACACTCATTCTAAATCCACACATCTCACTCTAACTCTACACACACTCCTCGTAACTCACACCACAACCACTCTACTCACACACACACACACCACACACACACACACACATCACAGACTCATACACACACTCTAATTCACTCACTCACACACTCATGACTCACTCACACACACTCTTTCTCTCTCTCACACACACACACACTAACTCTCACACACACACTCACGCGAAACTCACACAACACTAACACTAAATCACACACTTCATCACAGAAAGCACTAACACTCAACACAATCACTGACTCACTCTAACACACATCACTTGACCTCCACACGAAATCACAAACCACTCACTCTACACACTCACTGACTCACTCACAAACACTAACTCACACACTTCCTCTAACACATGCACTGACTAACTCCACACACAATAACTCTCACACACACTAACCTAAACTCTCACACACAACACAAACTCTCACTCTAACTCTCAACACACACTCCTGACACTCAAACACACACTCTCCCACACTCACTCTAACACTCTACACACACAATCAACTGACTCACGCCACACACATAACTCACTCACACTAACTCTCACACACTCACTCACACACTCACTCTCACAAACTCACTCACTCACTCACTCACACACAAACAAACACTCACTCTCACACACACACACACACTCAAACTCGCTCAAAGTCACACACTCATGCACACTCAAACTCTCACACACACACACACCCACTCTCACTGCACACACACACACACACGCATCACACCTCACACTAAATATTCACACCCAAACACTACTCGCACACACACACACTCACTCTCTCACACACACACTCACTCTCTTACACACACACACACACTCTCTCACCACACACACACACTCTCTCACCACACACACTCCTCTTACACACACACTCACTCTCGAAACACACACACACTCACTCTCTCAACACACACACTCACTCTCACTTTCAGACACTCTCACACTCCACACATCACCTCTCATCAACAAACTCACTCTCAATGACCACACACTCACTCACACACACACTCACCCACTCTCTCACTCACTCACTCACTCACTCTCTCACTCACTCACAAACACACGCACTCTCTCACTCACACACGCACTCTCACTCACGCACGCACACACACACTCAACTCACACACACACTCACTCAATCTAACTGATAAATCACACACTCACTCACACTTACACACACTCACTCACTCACACTCATACACACTCACTCACTCTCACTCACACACACCCACACACACATTCACTCTATCTCACACTCACAACTAACTCTCACACCTCAAACCACACACTAACAAACACCACACTCACTATACTCTCAAACACACTCACTCTCTCTCTCAACAAACCACAAACGCACCACACTCTCTCTCTCTCACACACAAAACACACACACACACACCACACAAACACCCACACACAGCACAAAAACACAACACACACACACACCAATCACTCACTCCTCACTCACTCACTCACTCCCCCACCATGGGATGAAGACCGAGACCGAGAGGACCCACAGCCAGAGCGCTGCAAGGAGCCTCCCATCAGGCCTGCAGCGAGAGGCCTCTCTCCTATTCCCCGCCTCTTCATCGGGCCGCCGCTTCTCTCCGCTCTGCTCTTGCTGCTGCGCACGATTCGTCGCTGCTTCACCCGCGGACTGCATGGACGGAGCTGCTCCGCGCTGAGGCGAGTCAGAGAAGAATAGCTTGAGATTTTCTTCTTCTTCTTCTTCTGTGAGTTTATTGGCGGGTTGCAAACCAACTGGAAAGGTGCATACCGCCACCTACTGTACTGGGGTGTGCAACTTCAGGGCTTCATGTGCTTAGCATGGTTATAATCAAAAAAAAAAAAATAAATTAAAAAAATAAAAAACTTTTATCGTAATAATTACAAATAATTACAAATACCCCCTTCCCATTTCCTATATGCTGTGCTCTAACCCTGTATCTTTAAGAAAATTAAAGAGAGCCTTGCTACATTCCCACATTTTCTCATCTGCCCCCAAAATCCCCTTCAAACTCCATTCTTGTTCCAACTCATATATCTTATCTTGCAAAATCCTGCTTTCTGCATTATATTTTTTACACCTCAATGATACACCTCCACATTTTCTGGAACATTACAGTCATCACAATTAGCTGATATGCATTTTCCCATTAAAAACAGTATGTCCAAGTCTTAATCTTGATATAATAACTTCTTCTCTTCTGCATTTCCCTTTAAAAACCTTGACGTTAATCGATTTCTGAATATTATAATAATATCGCCCTTTGTTATCTATGTCCCACTTTTTCTGCCATGATTCTCTCACTTTTGTTTTAATTAATGATTTGGCCTCACCTTTACCAAATGGGACTTCATTATTTCCTCGTCCTTTAATTTCAGTGCATTCTTTGCAATCAAGTCTGCCATCTCATTGCCCTCCACGCCAGTATGAGCTGGAACCCAACAAAACTGAAAAATAATTCCAATTCTCTCTATATTTAACATTATCATGGATATCTCTTCATATAAATCCTCTCTTATTGTTTCAGTTGAATTCAAACTATTAAGAGCTGCAACATAACTCTTTGAGGTCTTACTTCTATACCCATTGCAATCCTAAAATTACGGCTACTACTTCAGCTGTAAATACAGATAATTTGTCATTAATTCTTTTGCATATGGTTACATCAAACTCTGGTATGTACACTCCTACTACTACATGATCATTCCTTGAATCTTTAGATCCATCAGTAAATATTGATATATACTGATAGTAGTTCTGCTTAACATATTCCTGAACCAAATATAAAATATTATCAGCATTCCTTTCAGTCCATTCTTTCTTTAGCTCTAAAAGTTTCAAGTCTACATTGGGAACTGGAAAATCCATGGAGGAACATTACCCCATACCATATTTGGGCCATACTCAAATCTCTTTAAACCATATTCTTTCACTACTGTATTAATATTCCAACCGAATCCTTTACCTTTTCGTTCTTGCAAATACTCCCAGCAATCACATAAGACCTCTGTAGCCGGTTGTTCTTTCCCAGATCATTTTAACTTAACCCGTATGTCAGTGACAGGCTTTTCCGTCTTAAAGTATATTGTAATTCTTTAGTTTCTACAAGTAGGCGCGATTACGAGGCGTTGTTTTAATAGCAACCAATACCTAAGCCTAAGAGCTCGGAACTGCTATTATGTTAGTTGTTCCAGGACCACTTTAAGCGATGCTCCACTATACCGCATACACCCATAATCCAAGGTACTGCATCTATATTAATGCCCTGTAAAATCTCAAGTAAATGACGGTTATCTGCACCCCAGTCATATCCCGAAAAATGATCTCATAAGATTTAGTACTTTAATACATTTAGTTTAAGTCTGTTTAACATGTGTCTTCCATAGACATTTCTCATCAAACCATAAACCTAAATATTTGAACTTTGTTACCCTTTTAATACTTTGACCATATAGTTTAAGCTTTCTTTTCCTGGTAAAGAGCATGTAACATGATTTAGAAACTGACATCTTGAATCCCCAGTCATATGTCCAGCTTTCAATTCTTATTATGGCATTCTGAATATTATTAATCATATGTCTAATATTTTCCCTCTTTTCCATATAGCCCCATCATCTGCATATAATGAATACCCAATACCTGTACCAACATTCTCAAAGATGCCATTTATCATTACGTTAAACAGAATTGGACTAATAGCACTACCTTGCAGAATACTATTTACTATATTAAAATCGTTTGAAACATCATCTCCAACTTTAACACAAATTGTCCGATTTGATAAGAAGTCTAAAATCCAGTTATACATCCTTCCACCAATACCCATATTATGTAATTTAATCAGTAGTCCTTCTCTCCACATTGAGTCATAAGCTTTCTCTATATCAAAGTATACTATAATCATGAACTCTTTCATACTAATTGCTTTTTCAGCTTCATTACTAACTTTCACTAGGGCATCTATTGTAGATCTACCTTTACGAAAAACACTTTGTGCACACATCAGTCCTTTCTGTTCTAAATGATATGACAGTCTACGAACTATTACCTTTTCCATCCATTTACACAAGTGAGATGTTAACGCTATAGGCCTGTAATTCCCTGCATTGTCTGGGGTTTTACCAGGCTTACTAAAAGGCAATATCAGAGCACTTTTCCAGTTATGAGGCAATTTGCCTTCTCTCCATATCTTATTAAACAGCATTCGTATAATTTCCATAAATTCGTCTGGTAATTGTCTAAACATAGCATAACACAGTTGGTCTTGCCCTGGAGCCGTATAACCACTTTTCTCTAAGGCCATTTTCAACTCATGTTTTGTGAATTTCATGTCTAGTGTTGATTCGTCAGTGTCCTTTTTCCTTAATGCGTCATAACATTTCCTAATAATATCCTCTTTCCGTTGATTATGCACTTCATCTAAGTGACTTCCACTTGCAAACTTCTTACCTAATAAGTCAGCTTTCTCCTTGTTTGTTATTGCCAAGTATTCTCCATCTACCGACACAGGGATTTTAACAGATTTCTTTTTGCCAGTCATCTTTTTAATCATTGACCATACATGATTTAGATCTATTTCTCTACCAATAGCTGAACAGAACTGTCTCCATGCATTCTTCTTTGATGACTTAATTATTTTCTGTGCCTTAGCTTTCTTTCTTTGGTAATCAATCAAATTTTCTTGACTCAAATGCTTCCTTAGGACTCTAAATGCACGATTTCTTTCTTTTATTGCATTTTTACATTCACTATTCCACCATGGAACCATTTTTCTTTTTCCATTCACTATGCTTTTTGGTATATAAGTTGATGCAGCATTAATAATTGAACACATCACTGCACTAGTACAGCAATCTACATCTCCTTCCATTGATATAGTTTCAGCAGATTCCTTGCAGCATACTCTAAATTCCTCCCATTCCACTTTAGAAAACCACCATCTCTCTATTCTGTAACCTTCCTGTACATCTAGTTCAAAATGAATTTTGCATAATATCATATAGTGATCACTCCCTGCGTTAATGTTATTCAATATTTTCCATTCACATGAATTGCTCATATTTCCAGAGACTAAGGTAAGGTCTAGGCATGATACTAAGTTTCTTGTAGCATCTACCCTAGTACCACTTCCATCATTAAGACAAACAAGTGATCTCTCATCCATTAATTCTTCAACTAATTCTCCATTTTTATCTGTGTGATTACTTCCCCATAGATTATTATGTGCATTAAAATCTCCGGACCATATTTCTCTTCTGTTAACACTTGGTATAATGTCTTGAGATATTTGCATTGATAACTTCTTGCATGGATTGTAAAAATTTACTAATTTTATGTTTCCTCTGGGACTGCATATTTCTATAACTACACATTCATATTCATTTTGAACATTTATCTTTCTATATGCTAGATTATCTTTAATGAATGTTACACATCCTCCACCTTGTGATCCCATTCTATCACATCTAACAGAACCATACCCTGGCAAGACAAATTCCAAGTGTGGTCTTAACCATGACTCTTGAATACAAATAAGATCAGGCACAACAACCATGTCAGTTATGATCTTCTTGAACTCTTGCCCATTCGCAAGTAAACTTCTGGCATTCCATTGGAGGATATGAAATACCATGAATATATTAATCACCTTGAGACAATCCATCATAATTAGTAGGGTTCAGCATCTCATGAATCGTTTCAGCCTTAATATCTTTTATCCCCAACAGCTCTGTAGCTGCCTGTACTATTGTACTATTCTGTCACTTTTTCTCTGTTGCTGCATTGCCACATTCACAATCTTACAGATGAAAGTCACAAAGCTGATTTTATCCATAATTAGTGTATCCTTGTTAATCTTTTTGCAACATGTGATTATTTCTGTTTGCTTTTGATTTTCTGTAAAAGACGGAATCTCAATTGACCGTCTTCCCACAGGCAGGTTTGTGTTACTTGCTACATGAGTACCTTTATATCTACTAGCTAATTTACTTTCCTTAACCTTTTTAACTGCATCAGCATATGACACTTGATTTATTATCTTGTACTTCTGTACCTCTCTAGCTTGTCTTTGAACAGGACATCCTCCAAAAGCAGCACTATGTTCTCCTCCACAGTTGCAGCATCTGATTTTTGCATCTTCATCACATTTGCCATATTCATGTTCCCCCCCACATCTAGCACATCGTAATTTTCCTTTGCATTGTCCTGCAGTATGTCCCATTCTTTGACATTTAAAGCATCTCATAGGGGCTGGGATATACTCCCTAACATCGTAACTCAAGTAACCCATTCTTATTTTCTCGGGCATAACACTTTCAAACTCAAGGAGAACTGACAGGCTATCCTTTTTCACCCCATTTCTTATCATTTGTAATCTTGTAGCTTTCATCACTTTACCTCCTTTCACTTCCTGTATTATCTCTTACATTGTCATTGCCACAGGTACATCATAAATAACGCCTTTAAGCTTAGCTGCATTTCCTGGTATGTGAACACTGATTCTCTCTCCATTCAGCATTTCTGCACGCAGAAACTTATCTCTTTGTAGTTTATCTTTAGTAAAAATCAGTAACCTCCTGTTACTTAAATATTTAGCAAACTTTATTTTTCCCATTTCTTTTTCAATAGATTTTGTCAACTTTAATGGATGAAAATGTACCCCTTCTCTTTTGAATGTTAACATTACTTTCCATTCCATTTCTTCATCCACCCTCACGCTGGACTTTGCAGCCTTTGTTTTTTTCCCCACATCACTCACCTCCAACCCTAAACTTGAACTTCCAGAGCTATTACTCCTATCTTTCCTCTTCCTTGACACATCCTGCCAAGGCATACCTTCACTGTCTCCATCCGTACTTTCCCATGATAGTTGGCATCCACAGGTACAGGTTGTTGCTAAGCAGTCGACAAAAACGCAATCGCCTGTCGAACCAGGAGCGAACACGCTCCTACGAGATGTTCTCTCGTCAGAGGCTGAAAGCGCCACGCAGCCGTTCCGCCGAAAGCCAATCAGAGCTGAGGCGCGGGCTGACGTAACGGAATGGGCGGGGCTTAGGCGAGTCCAAATAATAATTACGCTGTTTAATTTTGTATTTATTTTTTAAATTGCATTTCTAAGAACATACACCATCAATGCCGGGGGTACATACAATTGAGAGTACAAACGCAGGTTACAAAATCAGGAAAATGTCGTACAAATGACACAATGAGACCGTTTTAAGGGCTTTGGAGTTGCTGGATGTAAGGAGAGTGTCCAGATAGGATTTAAGTTCCTTATGAAAAATTTAAAAGTAAGGCTTAGCACCCTGAAATGTACATTTATGTAAGAAAAATGTCGCTAGAAAAATAAACAAATTTATCAAGAAATATTGGTCCTTTGCATCTTTATCAAAATTGTGCTACCTCTCCACTGTTTATGCTTATTTCAGTGTCTATTCAAGCTAATGAGTGTAACTGTTTCGCTACAAATGCAGTCACGTGCTGCCCGTTACTTTCCTCAGCGCTGGTCAGAACTGACCAATCACAGCTGCGTGTGGCTTTTAGCTGGGGAGATTATTTACATAGGTGCATCAGGAATTAATGATTAGAAGTTAAAGATTTAAACGATTCTGCTACACAAATATCGGCAATAAGTCAAACAGCACTCTGAGAGTCGCTCATATTTCTTCCGAAAACGTAAATGGTTGGACGTATTATTTTATTAAAATAATATATATATTTTAGATTTAATAACAATCATTTTAAACTATCGTAAAGTGGGTGTTTTATTCATATCTGTGCAACACAGAGATAAAGCGGTTTTATTTTTTTAAATGTTATCTGATTATTCATTTATGCATGATTAGAATATCTATGTGGGATTTACAACAATTCCTCTGGTCTCTTTTTGGCATCATGACAGATTATAGCCATAAGCCAACAAAACACACTCAAGTCTCTCATCAAGTCTGATCTCTATGGAGTTAAACCAATTTAGCACAGATCACCCGCCGCGTTTACTGACCCCTCGTGTTCATGAAGGACGAAGCCAGATAAACAGATGCCCTGAACAAACATAGAGGAGGCAATGAGATGAATAATCATCATCACATATGCAATGCTGCTTTACACATCATATACAGCTCTTCAATGAGAACAGCATCACACGAGCGTGTGAAGATCTCCTCGTTCTTCATGACCGTAAACAAGCACACCTGCAGGACACAGCTGAAGGAAAGTGCAAACGTTTCCAATAAACAAGAGTTCTGGTCCCCAAGTGATCAAACCACGACTCCTTTCAGTCCAAACTCAAGCTGCGGCATTAAACAAACCCACGAATGCTGCCCGAGCAAATGATGAATATACACCGAGGCGAGCGGAGGAAGCGGGCTCTTCGGGACTCGTGTGCTGTAGCGATCCTGCAGGGAAGAACACACAGATGAAGTTAGTTAGCGCAGGGACTGACCTGTATGGTGGACACGAGTCCGCTGGCCACCGAGCGAACGCCGCTCTAGAACCTTGCTCAAGCTGTAGGAGCCGGAGGCCGCCGCTGAGACACACAACATCGTGTGTTACATGCAGTGCTGGGGAACGCTACTTTTAGAAGTAATGCATTACCAGTGTTGGGGAGTAACTAGTTACATGTAACGGCGTTACGTAATTTAATTACAAAATAAATGTAACTGTAATCCGTTACAGTTATTAAGAAAAAATGTGTAATTAAATTACAGTTATGAAAATGCCTGCCGAATGTACTAAAGCGATTGTTTCTGAATTCGCCATTCGATTATTAAATCTCTAATAAATCATGAATGGGTTAGTCGTGACAGGCAATGCTTCGGCTCGGTTTGGATCAGAGTAATCAATGCGAGAGAGAGAATGGAGAGGACTGTGGAAGCGCACAGATGGAGCAGAGAAGCAGAACTACTGTTCAGGGTTTCAAGAGCAGCTCAGTTTCATCTGTAAATATGCTATTGTAGTTTTGCCTTTGTTTACTTGTTAAGCTTGTTGTTAAGCATCAGTCATCACTCAAAAATACTGTATAAAGGACATCATTATTATCTATTGTAATGTTACAGTAGTGATTTAGCAGACAAATAATCATATTTTATAAAAGTTTTAGGGGGAGCTAGGGCAGACAACAAACACAACCCTTACGAAAATTAACAATGATTTTACTATAAATCCAAAGACAATACTATTGTCAAAGCATGGTAACCACAAATTAACCATGGTTTTTGCTACACTAACCATAGTTTAACCATGCAATTTGTCGTAAAAATAAAATTACAAATGGTCATCCATTTGCCCAAAAAACAAAACAAAAAAAACATGGTTACTGTACTTTTACTACAATAAAAGCATGGTTAAGTTTTGTAAGGGAAAAACATGACTCATGTTCAGTATTAGGATTTTTCTATAAAGATATTGTAGTGATGTACTAATTTTGACATGTATAGGCAATTTAGAAAGTATAGTTTTGTTAAATCTTGAGTATTAAAGTCATGTGAGAAATAGATATCAGGGCAAAATAAAGAGACTGAAAAAAAAATGTAAGTGAAGGTGCAGTTCAGGAGAGAACTTTTAATTATTTTGCATGTCCCCAACCTAAGGATTTAAACCTTTTTTATGTGAGGTCCATACAAAAAATAGGGTTGTCCATGTTTCAGAATATGTTGTGGGTGTATGAATGTGAGATTTCCCAGCCTGAAATAATTTTTTTCCCAGTCCGCCCCTCGTCGAAATTAATGATGCAGACATGCGGTTTCATTTACTACACATAGGCCTACTGAAGCTCGCAGTGTTTTCAGCCTCTGACGCCTCAATATATGAGTACATGAACAAACAATCTCTAGAACTGCTCAAGAGTCAAAAAAAAAAACACCAATGGTTTCAAAGTTAGTACCACAGAATAGGAAGTACATGCTTATTAGGATAAACCGTTATTTGAGTTGATGCAATATGTTTTATTATTATTATTTGTATTATATTCATTTTTTTACCCAAACCTTGTTAGATGCAGGGTTCCTGTAGTTATGCAAAGAATTTGTTTCACAAAACAGTTATCAGTAGAGTAAACTATTTCGTTACCTGATTTAAATCGAGCATTGAACTTCGATCAATCTCAAGTAAAGGCGGATAAGTTCTGATTTGTGGTGGAAGTGTTTTTTCCCCCCCAATTTCTGCTCATCTAATTCAAGGAGAAGGATTGGAAAGTCTGACAGTGGTTGAGGCTATACTGTAAGGTTAACCAATGCTGGAAAGTTGAAAATGATTAACTGTTGCAAAATAAACATTCATGAGGACATTTAGAAAAGTAATCAGTACATACTTTAATAAAAGTAATTAAAAAGTTACCTTACATTATATTTTAAATAGGGTAACTTTTAATCTGTAACCTATTACATTTCCAAGTAACCTTCCCAACACTGTGATTAAAGTACGAGTTACTCCTAAAAAGTACTACGGCATTCTTAGTACTTTTTTGAAAACGCACTTGCGCTAAGTTTAGGGAGGTAACGATTAACCGCGAGGCCGGTTGAAAATCGATTTAAATATGTGACTATTCAAATCGGTTGAGATGATAAACAAATTGCGATTCAATTAGGGGTAGGTGTTTATATGAATGTATGAGGGGAACTTACTGTCTTTAGAAAAGTGTAGATTGTATTTTTTCTTTTCATCTTGCCTCTTTATAATGCATATTAAAGTTCATAACTGCTTTGTTTACAGCGGTAACCAAGAAAACACTATATCGCTGCTGTTCCATAAGCGCTGACTTGGTTTAGCCAGCCTGGAACCAAGGAAACACTTTATCATTGCTGTTCATAAGCGCAGCTCTGCTTTGTTTACTGCGGTAACCAAGGAAACACTGTATCAGTGCTGTTCATAAGCGCAGCTCTGCTTTTTTTACAGCGGTAACCAAGGAAACACTAATATTGCGGTTCATAAGTGCAGCGCTGCCTTGTTTACAGCGGTAACCAAGGAAAAACTGTATCATTGCTGTTCATAAGTGCAGCGCTGCTTTGTTTACAGCACCCCCCCCCCCCCGCGCTCCCAACAAGGAACCACGTATCATTGCTGTTCATAGCGCAGCGGCTGCTTTGTTTACAGCGGTAACCAAGGAAACACTGTATAATTGCTGTTCATAAGCGCAGCGCTGCCTTGTTTACAGCGGTAACCAAGGAAACACTGTATCATTGCTGTTAGGGATGCACCGATATGAAAATTTTGGGCCGATACCGATAACCGATTATTCTTTATATTTGAAAGCCGATAACCGATATATTGGCCGATAAATCTATATCCAAATTGTTATATATTTTTTGAGAGCCTGATTACAAAAAAGGTCTCATCATTAAAAGCCACATCCAAAACACTTCAACATAAGCAGCCTAGTTCGAACGGTGTACGTTTTAAAAATATTTTTAATCTCCCCTGACCAAATTTAGTCATAGACAAACAGTCTTACAAATAAATAAAAAATGGCAACATAATGCAAACAAGTCCTGCGACATCATTACAAGTGTAAGAATCAAAAGAATGCGCCATAGCTACCAATTAAAGGAAAAATAGAATCGCCTCTGCTAGGACAATAATTAAATGATTTTTTAATACCTCAACTTATTGCTGATGAAAATAAGATAAAGAAAAATAAAGTGGTTGTTGTTTATTAATAAGCATCAATGATTTGGAAAAAAGTAAAAAAATTTATACCACTGTTTTAAATAGCAGCCGTTTAGCTGCGCGTGCTGAAGCTGAAGAGCTGAATGAACACGGTAAACTGAAGCGTTTCGCTGGCAGCTTATTTAACTCAAGAAAATGCATCCTGAGATTAATATTAATAAAACAAACATAATATTACAATTTATATATGCACAAAATGCTGATATTGCGTGTAGTCAGAAGTGTGATCTGTTGTGGCTGCGCTCTTCCCCATATCAAAGCGCTGAAACACAGCAACAAACCAAAAGAATGCACAACGTTTATTCATAATAATGTTACTCATGTAGAAAGGTTATAACCGACATTCCCAATCATAGTTATTAAGTTGTGCACTGCTGTTTGAGAGCTGCGGTGCGCTGAGCTAAAGATGCTCCACGGTTAACCTGAGAAGCGCTCTTTTAACTTAACCATAACAGCATTTTCTATAGGAGATAATTCAACTTACCTCAAATAAAAAACAATATTACACCGTACAATTGAAAAAAGGGCTGCAAAACGAAAAGCGAGATATGAGGAGTCTCTGAAGGAAATATGCAGTATTATCGGCTTTAAGAATAATTCAAATATTTTATTTTAAAATAAAAATGATTATAAAATTATTCTGGCCAAATTCAGATTACGGTGGAGGCCGCTAAGGGTTGCCGGAGGGAGTGGATAACAGGAAAAGATGAGACAAGTTTACAGGCGATACTCGGATATGGGGGCCCGGAATATATCGTGCATCCCAATTGTGTTATAAGCGCAGCGCTGAGTTCTAAGCGTTGGTAACAAAGGGAAAACGATGTATCATAGTGCTGTTCATCAGCGCAGCGTGCTTGGTTTAGCAACAAGCGGTAACAAAGGGAAAACGCCGGTTACATTGCGTGTTCATAAGCGCCGCGCGCTTGTGTTTACCAGCAGGTAACCAAAGGAACCTGGCTGTATATGCTGGTCATAGGCAGCGCTGCTTGTTTAACAGAGGTAACCAAGGCAACGCTGATCATGCTGTCATAAGCAGGCCGGTGCTGTGTTACAGCGGATACCCAAAGGTAAAGCACAAAGCTGATATCAGTGTGTTCATAAGCGCAAAGCGCGCCTGCACTTGTTTTGCAGCTGGTAACCAAGGGGAAAAGCTGTCGTATATTGCTGATTCTAAGCGCAACGCTGCTGTTTTACAGCGGTAACCAAGGGGGGGGAACGCTGCATCATGGACTGTTCATAAGTCGCAGCGCTGCTAGTACGATACAGGCAGAGGTAACCAGAGACAAACGCTGTTTGGCTCATTGCTGTTCATAAGCGCAGCGCTGCTTTGATTACAGCGGAAACCAATGAAATGCTGACATTGCCCTGTCATAAGCGCAGCGTGCTTGTTTACAGCGGTAACCAAAGGAGGAAACGGCTTGTATCATTGCTGTTTATAAGCGCAGTTGCTTTGTTTACAGTGGTAACCAAGGAAACACTGTATCGTTGCTGTTCATAAGTGCAGCTCTGCTTTTTTTACAGCGGTAACCAAGGAAACGCTGTCTCATTGCTGTTCATAAGCGCAGCGCTGCTTTGTTTACAGCTTCGGTAACCAAGGAAACACTGTAGCATTGCTGTTCATAAGCGCAGCGCTGCTTTGTATACAGCGGTAACCAAGGAAACACTATATCATTGCTGTTCAGAAGCGCAGCTCTGCTTTGTTTACAGTGGTAACCAAGGAAATGCTGTATCATTGCTGTTCATAAGCGCCGCGCTGCTTTGTTTACAGCGGTAACCATAGAAACACTTGATTCCCATTGCTGTCATCAGGCGACACGCTGCTATGTTTACTGAGGAACAAGGAAACCCTGTATCATTAGTATTCTTATCCGAACGGGTGCAGCTGAACAATGAGCCCTTCTTCAGGGGTTGGGGAAAAAACGGCAAACATGCACACAGTCTGACAGGTATATCTATAAATGAGCTATGCATAGTATTAAATGAAAAAAAATTTTCGCATATTAACAAGATGCAGCGCGTAGGATATAAATACAGAGCCCCATGAGGTATGGTTATAACTACCTTAAAGTACTTAAGTTTGTTCATTAGTATGTATAGGCATAACTACTTTTCGGCCTTTGAAATATTAGATGCAATGCACTTAGATGGTTGATGCACTTTATTGAAGAACACGACGATTAGTTAGCCCTCATGTGATTTATTATATACAAGATATCTGAATAATAGTCATAATTAAAGCCTGTTTGCCGTAGGTCTTTTTATTACCTAACAATATCAGGTCACTGTCAAAATAAATAGTAGATTACTTGATTACAAGATATATCAATTAGGTTACGGCCCTGTTTAGTTAAACAGTGCAAAATACAACGCATTGTTGGCTTTTTACAATTAAAAGACAAAATATTTTGTCCCTCAACCGGTCTCAAACTAGTCTTACTCGGTTCTCGTTCCATCCAACAGTGTCGTGTTTATTCGTCGATCTCGATGAGCCAGTGTGTCGTCCCACCCCCGCGTCGATCCGCGGTTGCTCTCGCTCATCCTTTCCACCGTGTCTGATACAGCTTCCTTCTTCCGGGGTCCACCCTCTCTCCTGGCCTGGCCATATCGTGTGTGTTCTAGTGTGTGTTTCGCGTGCGGTCTCGTGTGTGTTCTCGGGTGTGGTTCTCGTGCGTTCTCGTGTGTGTTCTCGGTGTGTCTCGTGTGTTCTCGTGTGTTTTATCGTGGTGTGTTCTCGTGGGTGGTCTGTGCGTTTTCGTGGTGGTTCTACGCGGGTAGTGTTCCCGCGCGGCGGGATCGTGGTGTTCTAGTGTGCGGGCTCTCCAGTGTGTGTTCTCCCCAGGGTTAGTGTCGCTGTCTGCTAGGGCGTGGCGGTGTGTTAATCGTGTGTGTCTCGTGTGATGTTTCTACCGCCGGTTATCGGCTGGTTTCTCCGCTCCTCTGTGTGCTGTATATCGCTGTGTGTTATGTGTGTGTTCTGTGTGTGTTATCCGGTGTGTTCTAGTGCGTTCTAGCCCTGTGGTTATCGGGTGCTGTTCTTAGTTGCCGTTTTTCGTGGTGTGGTATCGTGCGTTCTGTGTGGTGCTAGTGTGTGTCTTCGTGTGTGTTATCGTGGTGTTCTCGTGCGTTCTCGTGTGTGTTCTCGTGCGGTCTCGTGTGGTTTCTCGTGTGTGTTCTCGTGTGTGTTCGGTGGGTGTTCTCGTGTGTGTTCGTGTGTGTTTCTCGGGCGGTATAGGGGGTGTTCTAGGTGGGTTCTCGTGCGTTTCGTGTGTGTTCTCGTGTGTGTTCTCGTGTGTTCTAGGGGGTTATCAGTGCTGTGTTCTCGTGGGTGTTTCGTGCGTTCTCGTGGTGGGTTATCGTGTGTGTTCTCGTGCGTTCTCGTGTGTGTATCGGGCGTTCTGTGTGTGTTATCGTGTGTGTTCTAGTGTGTGTCGTGTGGGGTGTTTCGGGTGTTTTATCGTTGGTTATCGGGTGTGTTCTAGTGGGTTCTCGTGTTGTTCTCGTGGTGTTATCGGTGGGGTCTCGTTGTGTGTTATCCGTCGTCTAGTGTGTGTTATGTGGGGTATAGTGAGTATCGTGTTGTGTTATAGTGAGTTATAGTGTGATGTTTCGTGTGTGTTTCTCGATTTGTGTTTATAGTGTGTGGCTCGTGCGTTATCGTGTGTGTTCTCGTGCGGGACAATCGTGTGGGTTCTCGTGTGTGTTCTCGATAGCTTGTGTGTTCGTGCGTTCCGTGTGTGTTCTCGTGCGTTATAGTGTGTGTTCTAGTGTGTGTTCTAGTGCGTTTCGTGTGTGTTCTAGTGCGTTATAGTGTTGTTATAGTTGCGGTCTAGTGTGGGTTCTAGGGTATAGTGTGTGTTATCGTGTGTGTTATCGTGCGTTATCGTGTGTGTTTCTAGTGCGTCTCGTGTGGGTTCTCGTGGTGTTCTCGTGGTTATCGTGTGTGTTATAGTGCGTTCTAGTGGGTGGGATCGTGTGTTATCGTGTGTGGTTTAGTTGGGTGTTAAGTGTTGTTTCTCGTGTCGTGGTGTATCGGTGTTATAGGTGTGTTATAGTGTGTGTTATTGTGTGTGTTATTGTGTGTTATAGTGTGTGTTATAGTGTGTGTTATAGTACGTTATAGTGTGTGTTATAGTGTGTGTTATAGTGTGTTATAGTGTGTGTGTTATAGTGCGTTATAGTGTGTGTTATAGTGTGTTATAGTGTATGTTATAGTGTGTGTTATAGTGCGTTATAGTGTGTTATAGTGTGTGTTATTGTGTGTGTTATAGTGCGTTATAGTGTGTGTTATAGTGCGTTATAGTGTGTTATAGTGTGTGTTATAGTGCGTTCTAGTGTGCCTGCGCGTTTGTGTGTTATAGTGTGTGTTATAGTGTGTGTTATTGTGTGTTATAGTGTGTGTTATAGTGTGTTATAGTGTGTGTTATAGTGCATTATAGTGTGTGTTATAGTGTGTGTTATAGTACGTTATAGTGTGTGTTATAGTGTGTGCATGTGTTATAGTGTGTGTTATAGTGCATTATAGTGTGTGTTATAGTGTGTGTTATTGTGCGTTATAGTGTGTGTTATAGTGCGTTATAGTGTGTTATAGTGTGTGTTATAGTGTGTGTTATAGTGCATTATAGTGTGTGTTATAGTGTGTGTTATAGTACGTTATAGTGTGTGTTATAGTGTGTGCATGTGTTATAGTGTGTGTTATAGTGCATTATAGTGTGTGTTATAGTGTGTGTTATAGTGCGTTATAGTGTGTGTTATAGTGTGTGTTATAGTGTGTTATAGTGTGTGTTATAGTGCGTTATAGTGTGCGTTATAGTGTGTGCGTGTGTGTTATAGTGTGTAATAGTGTGTGTTATAGTGTGTGCGTGGTGTTATAGTGTGTTATGTGCGGGATAGTGTGTTATAGTGTCGTGTTATAGGCGTTATTATTATAGTGTGTGTTATAGTGCGTTAGAGTGTGTGTTATAGTGTGTGTTATAGTACGTTATAGTGTGTGTTATAGTGTGTGCATGTGTTATAGTGTGTGTTATAGTGCATTATAGTGTGTGTTATAGTGTGTGTTATAGTGTATGTGTTATAGTGCGTTCTAGTGTGTGTTTTTGTGTGTGTGTTTTTGTGTGTGTTATAGTGTGTGTTATTGTGTGTTATAGTGTGTGTTATAGTGAGTTATAGTGTGTGTTATAGTGCGTTATAGTGTGTGTTATAGTGCGTTATAGTGTGTTATAGTGCGTTATAGTGTGTTATAGTGTGTGTTATAGTTTGCGTTTAAGTGTGTTGTTATAGTGCGTATATGTGTGTGTTATAGTGTGTTATAGTGTGTGTTTTAGTGTGTTATAGTGTGTGTTATAGTGCATGTGTGTTATAGTGTGTGTGTGTTATAGTGTGTGTTATAGTGCGTTATAGTGTGTGTTATAGTGTGTTATAGTGTGTGTTATAGTGCGTTATAGTGTGCGTTATAGTGTGTGCGTGTGTGTTATAGTGTGTAATAGTGTGTGTTATAGTGTGTTATAGTGTATGTTATAGTGTGTGTTATAGTGCGTTATAGTGTGCGTTATAGTGTGTGCGTGTGTGTTATAGTGTGTAATAGTGTGTGTTATAGTGTGGGTTAGTTGCTATAGTTCGTGTGAGTGTGTGTTATAGTGGGTTTTATAGTGTGGTTTAGTGCGTTTTATAGTGGGTGTTATAGTGGTTCTAGTGTGGTTATAGTCGTTATAGTGTGTGCGTGTGTGTTAGAGTGTTGTTATAGTGCGTTATCAGTGGGTGGTGTGGGTTATCGTGTGTGTTATAGTGTGTGTTCTAGTGCGTTAAGTGTTGTTATCGTGCGTTTAGGGTGTGTTTTATTGTGTGTTATAGTGTGTGTTATAGTGCGTTATAGTGTGTGTTATAGTGCGTTATAGTGTGCGTTATAGTGTGTGCGTGTGTGTTATAGTGTGTAATAGTGTGTGTTATAGTGTGTTATAGTGTATGTTATAGTGTGTGTTATAGTGCGTTATAGTGTGCGTTATAGTGTGTGCGTGTGTGTTATAGTGTGTAATAGTGTGTGTTATAGTGTGTTATAGTGTATGTTATAGTGTGTGTTATAGTGCGTTATAGTGTGTGTTATAGTGTGTGCGTGTGTGTTATAGTGTGTGTTATAGTGTGTGTTATTGTGCGTTATAGTGTGTGTTATAGTGTGTTATAGTGTATGTTATAGTGTGTGTTATAGTGCGTTATAGTGTGCGTTATAGTGTGTGCGTGTGTGTTATAGTGTGTAATAGTGTGTGTTATAGTGTGTTATAGTGTATGTTATAGTGTGTGTTATAGTGCGTTATAGTGTGTGTTATAGTGTGTGTTATAGTGCGTTATAGTGTGTGTGTTATAGTGTGTGTTATAGTGCGTTATAGTGTGTGTGTTATAGTGTGTGTTATAGTGCGTTATAGTGTGTGTTATAGTGTGTGTTATAGTGTGTTTTAGTGTGTGTTATAGTGTGTTATAGTGTATGTTATAGTGTGTGTTATAGTGCGTTATAGTGTGTTATAGTGTGTGTTATAGTGTGTGTTATAGTGTGTGTGATAGTGCGTTATAGTGTGTGTTATAGTGTGTGCGTGTGCGTTATAGTGTGTTATAGTGTGTGTTATAGTGCATTATAGTGTGTGTTATAGTGTGTGTTATAGTGTGTGTGTTATAGTGCGTTATAGTGTGTGTTATAGTGTGTGTTATAGTGTGTGTGCTATAGTGTGTGCGTGTTATAGTGCGTGTGCGTTATAGTGTGTGTGTTATAGTCTGTGTTATAGTGCGTTATAGTGTGTGCTATAGTGTGTGTTATAGTGTGTGCGTTATAGTGCGTTATAGTGTGTGTGTTATAGTGTGTGTTATAGTGCGTTATAGTGTGTGTTATAGTGTGTGCGTGTGATAGTGTGTGCGTGTGTTATAGTGTGTGCGTGTTATAGCGTGGTTATGTGTGTGTGATAGTGGTGCTGCTTGTGTGTGTTATAGGTGCGTTATAGTGGTGTGGATGTGTGTGTTATAGTGGTTATAGTGTGTGTATAGTGTGTGCTAAGGTGTGTTTTAGTGTGTGTTATAGTGCGTTATAGTGTGCGTTATAGTGTGTGCGTGTGTGTTATAGTGTGTAATAGTGTGTGTTATAGTGTGTTATAGTGTATGTTATAGTGTGTGTTATAGTGCGTTATAGTGTGCGTTATAGTGTGTGCGTGTGTGTTATAGTGTGTAATAGTGTGTGTTATAGTGTGTTATAGTGTGTGTTATTGTGTGTTATAGTGTGTGTTATAGTGCGTTATAGTGTGTGTTATAGTGTGTGTTATAGTGTGTTATAGTGTGTGTTATAGTGCGTTTTAGTGTGTGTTATAGTGTGTGTTATAGTACGTTATAGTGTGTGTTATAGTGTGTGCATGTGTTATAGTGTGTGTGTTATAGTGCGTTATAGTGTGTTATAGTGTGTGTTATAGTGCGTTATAGTGTGTGTTATAGTGCGTTATAGTGTGCGTTATAGTGTGTGCGTGTGTGTTATAGTGTGTGTTATAGTGTGTGTTATAGTGCGTATAGTGTGGGTTTAGTGTGTGGTATAGTGCGTTTATAGTGTGTGTTTTATAGTGCGTTATAGTGTGTGTTATAGTGCGTTATAGTGTGTTATAGTGTGTGTTATAGTGTGTGTTATAGTGTGTGTTATAGTGAGTTATAGTGTGTGTTATAGTGCGTTATAGTGTGCGTTATAGTGTGTGCGTGTGTGTTATAGTGTGTAATAGTGTGTGTTATAGTGTGTTATAGTGTATGTTATAGTGTGTGTTATAGTGCGTTATAGTGTGTTATAGTGTGTGTTATAGTGTGTGCGTGTGTTATAGTGTATGTGTTATAGTGTGTGCGTGTTATAGTGCGTGTGCGTTATAGTGTGTGTGTTATAGTCTGTGTTATAGTGCGTTATAGTGTGTGCTATAGTGTGTGCGTGTTATAGTGCGTGTGCGTTATAGTGTGTGTGTTATAGTGTGTGCGTGTTATAGTGCGTGTGTGTTATAGTGTGTGTGTTATAGTGTGTGTGTTATAGTGCGCGTGTGTTATAGTGTGTGTGTTATAGTGCGCGTGTGTTATAGTGTGTGTGTTATAGTGCGCGTGTGTTATAGTGTGTGTGTTATAGTGTGTTATAGTGTGTGTTATAGTGTGTTATAGTGTGTGTTAGAGTGTGTGTTATAGTGCGTTATAGTGTGCGTTATAGTGTGTGCGTGTGTGTTATAGTGTGTAATAGTGTGTGTTATAGTGTGTTATAGTGTATGTTATAGTGTGTGTTATAGTGCGTTATAGTGTGTTATAGTGTGTGTTATAGTGTGTTTTAGTGTGTGTTATAGTGTGTGTTATAGTGTGTGTGTTTTAGTGTGTGTTATAGTGCGTTATAGTGTGCGTTATAGTGTGTGCGTGTGTGTTATAGTGTGTGTTATAGTGTGTGCGTGTGTTATAGTGTATGTGTTATAGTGTGTTATAGTGTGTGCGTGTTATAGTGCGTGTGTGTTATAGTGCGTGTGTGTTATAGTGTGTGCGCGTGTGTTTATGCTGTGTGTGTTATAGTGAGTTGTGTGTTATGGTGTGTGTTATAGTGTGTGTTATAGTGTGCGTTATAGTGTGTGTGTTATAGTGCGTGTGTGTGTGTTATAGTGTGTGTGTGATAGTGCGTGTGTGTTATAGTGTGTGCGTGTGTTATAGTGTGTGCGTGTTATAGTGTGTGTGTGTTATAGTGTGTGTTATAGTGTGTGTGTTATAGTGGGTGTTATAGTGGTTATAGTGTGGGTTTATAGTGTGTCGTTTGTATTAGTGTATGTGTTATAGTGTGTAGTGTTGGGGGTTTAGTGGTGTGTGTTTATAGTGTTGGGTTATAGTGTGTTTGTTATTAGGGGTGTGTGTATAGTGAGTTATAGTGTGGGTGTTATAGGGTGTTAATAGAGTCTGTGTTATAGTGGTGTTTTTAGTGTGTGTGTTGTAGCTGTGTGTATAGTGGTGAGATCTTGTGTCTATAGGTATGTGTTATAGTGGGTTATATGTGTGTGAGTGTTATAGGCGTGTGTGTTTAGGTGCGGAGAGTGTGTTAATAGTGTGTGTGTTTATAGTGCGTTGTGTTTAGTGTGTGTTATAGGGTTGTGTGTATAGTGGTGTGTTCTAGGGCGTTGGGTTATAGGTGTGTTATAGTGTGTGTGGTTATAGTGTGTGAGTGTTTTAGTACTGTGGGTGTTATAGTGTGTGTGTATAGTGCGTGGTTGGTTATAGTGTTGAGTTGTGTTATTATGTGGTGAGTGTGTTATAGTGTTGTGTGTTATAGTGTGTGTTATAGGGTGTGTGTTATAGGTGGTGTTATAGTTGTTATAGGTGTGTATAGGTGTCTGTTAGAGGGGGGTCTATAGTGTGTTTATGGTGTGGGTGTTATAGTGATGTGTGGTTAGGTATAGTGTGTGTGTATAGGGGGTGTTGTATAGTGTGTGTTATGGGTTTTTAGTGTGGGTAGAGTGTGTGTGTTATAGTAGGTGTTTAGGGTGTGTTATGTGTGGTGGTTATAGTGCGTGTGTTAGTTATAGTGTGTGTGTTATAGAGTTGGGTGTTATAGTGAGTGTAGTGCGTATAGTGGTGTGGGTTATAGGCGTTATGTGTGGCGTTATAGTGTGTGTGGTATTAGTGCGGGTATAGTGGTATAGTGGTGTGTTATAGTGTGTGTGTGTCTCATAGTGTGTGTGTGTTATTAGTGTGGTGTTATAGTGTGGTGTGTGTATAGTGTTGGTTAGTGTGTGGTGTGTTATAGGGTGTGTTTATAGGGGTTATAGTGTGTGGGTTATAGTGCGTGTTATAGTGAGTTTTTAAGTAGGGCGGGGTGGTGTATAGTGTTATGTGTGTGTTATAGTGTGTGGTCGTTATAGTGGTGTCGTTATAGTGTTGTGTGTGATAGTGTGGTGTTAAGCGGTTATAGTGTGCGTGATGGGTGTGGTGTCTTGTGTGTTATAGTGTGTGGTGATAGTGTTACTTAGTGTGTGTTAAGTGTGTTATAGTGCGTTATAGTGGTGTTTATTAGTGTGTGTTATAGTGGGTTATAGTGTGTGTTATAGTGTGTGTTATAGTGTGCGTTATAGTGTGTGTGTTATAGTGCGTTATAGTGTGTGTGTGTTATAGTGTGTGTGATAGTGCGTTATAGTGTGTGTTATAGTGCGTTATAGTGTGCGTTATAGTGTGTGCGTGTGTGTTATAGTGTGTTATAGTGCGTTATAGTGTGTGTTATAGTGTGTTAGAGTTTTTTTCCTTTTCTTTTCTTTTGTTTTTTGTCTTACTTTTTTTTTTGTGTTTATAGTGTGTGGGTATAGTGTGTGTGTTTTTGTGTGTGTTTTTGTGTGTGTGTTATAGTGTGTGTGTTTTAGTGCGTGTGTGTTATAGTGTGTGTTATAGTACGTTATAGTGTGTGTTATAGTGTGTGCGTGTGTGTTATAGTGTGTTATAGTGCGTTATAGTGTGTGTGTTATATGTGCGTCGTGTGTTATAGTGCGTCATTTTTGTTTTTTTTTTTTTGTGTGTGTTATAGTGGTTATAGTGGTTATAGGTGTGTGTTATAGTGCGTTAGAGGTGTGTTATAGTGTGTGTTGTTATGAGTGTGGCGTGATGTGTGTGTTGTTATAGTGTGTGGTATAGTGTTGGTTTTTTTATTGTGTGTGTTATTGTGTGTTATAGTGTGTGTGTTATAGTGTATGTGTTATAGTGCGTTATAGTGTGTGCGTGTTATAGTGTGTGCGTGTGTTATAGTGTGTGTGTTAAGTGTGTGTGTGTTTTTTTTTTTTGTGTGTGTGTTTTTGTGTGTGTTATAGTGTGTGTTATAGTGTTATAGTGTGTGTTATAGTGTGTTATAGTGTGTGTTATAGTGTGTGAGTGTTATAGTGGGGCGTGTGTTTTTGTGTGTGTGTGTGTTATAGTGTGTGCGTGTGTTATAGTGTGTGCGTGTTATAGCGTGTGCGTGTGTTATAGTGTGTGCGTGTTATAGTGTGTGCGTGTGTTATAGTGTGTGCGTGTTATAGTGTGTGCGTGTGTTATAGTGTGTGCGTGTTATAGTACGTGTGTGTTATAGTGTGTGTGTGTTATAGTGTGTGCGTGTGTGTTATAGTGTGTGTGTGTTATAGTGTGTGTGTTATAGTGCGTGTGTGTTATAGTGCGTGTGTGTTATAGTGCGTGTGTGTTATAGTGCGTGTGTGTTATAGTGCGTGTGTGTTATAGTGCGTGTGTGTTATAGTGCGTGTGTGTTATAGTGCGTGTGTGTTATAGTGCGTGTGTGTTATAGTGTGTGTTATAGTGTGTGTGTGTTATAGTGTGTTATAGTGTGTGTTATAGTGTGTGATAGTGTGTGTTATAGTGTGTTATAGTGTATGTTATAGTGTGTGTTATAGTGCGTTATAGTGTGCGTTATAGTGTGTGCGTGTGTGTTATAGTGTGTAATAGTGTGTGTTATAGTGTGTTATAGTGTGTGCGTGTTATAGTGCGTGTGTGTTATAGTGTGTGTGTTATAGTGTATGTGTTATAGTGCGTTATAGTGTGTGCTATAGTGTGTGCGTGTTATAGTGCGTGTGTGTTATAGTGTGTGCGTGTTATAGATGTGTGCGTGTGTGATAGTGTGGCGTGTTATAGTGTGTGCGGTGTATAGGTGTGTATGTGTGTGCTTATAGTGCGTTAAGTGTGGGTTATAGTGTGTGTTATAGTGTGTGTGTGTTATAGTGGTGTTATAGTGTGTGTGTGTTTATAGTGTGTGCCGCCGTGGTTATACGTGTGTGTGTTATAGGGTTAGTGGGGTCGTGTGTGTTATTATGCGTCCTACTAGGTCGTGTTATGTGGGTTGCTGTTGTGTGATAGTGGTCGTGTGTTATAGTGTGTGGTGTTATAGTGTGTGCGCGTGTTTATAGTGTGTGTGTTATAGTGGGTTGTTACTAGTGTGGTTATAGTTCGTTCTAGTGTGTGTTCAGTGTGTGTGTGTGTTTATGTGTGATGTTGTTATAGTGTGTGTGATGTTACTGTGTGTGCGCGTGTATTCCTATGTGGTGTTATAGTGTGTATGAGGTGTTATAGTGTGTGTTATAGTGACGTTATAGTGTGGTTATAGTGTGTGCTGTGTGTTGTATAGTGTATGTGTTATAGTGGTGTGGTTATAGTGGTGTTATAGTGGTGTATAGTGTGTGTTATAGTGTGTGTGGTTATAGTGTGTGTATAGTGAGGTTATAGTGTGTGTGTTATAGTGTCTGCTCCCTTATTGTGTTTTTGTGTGTGTTTTTGTGTGTGTGTTATTGTGTGTGTGTTATAGTGTGTGCGTGTTATAGTGTGTGCGTGTGTTATAGTGTGTGTGTTATAGTGCGTTTAGTGTGTGTGTTATAGTGACGATAAAGTGTGTGGATAGTGTAGTGCAAGTGTCGTGCGTGTCCTTAAGTGTGTGTTTTTTTTTTTGTGTGTTTGTGTGTGTGTTTTTTGTGTGTGTGTGTTGTGTGTGTGTTTTGTGTGTGTGTTTTTGTGTGTGTTATTGTGTGTGTTATTGTGTGTTATAGTGTGTGTTATAGTGTGTGCGTGTGTTATAGTGTGTGCGTGTTATAGCGTGTGCGTGTGTTATAGTGTGTGCGTGTTATAGTGCGAGTGTGTTATAGTGTGTGTTTTAGTGTGTGTTATAGTGCGTTATAGTGTGTGTTATAGTGTTATAGTGTGTGTTATAGTGTGTGTGTGTTATAGTGCCGTTATAGGTGGTTTTTTTTATAGGGTGTGTATCGTGGTGATGTGTGTGTTATAGTGTGTGTGTTTTTGTGTGTGTGTTATTGTGTGTGTGTTATAGTGTGTGCGTGTGTTATAGTGTGTGTGTGTTATAGTATGTGTGAGTGTGTTACAGTGTGTCTGTGTGTGTGAGTTTGTTATAGTGTGTGTGTTATAGTGTGTGCGTGTTATAGCGTGTGCGTGTGTTATAGTGTGTGCGTGTTATAGTGTGTGCGTGTTATAGTACGTGTGTGTTATAGTGTGTGTGTGTTATAGTGCGTTATAGTGTGTGCGTGTTATAGTGTGTGTGTGTTATAGTGTGTGCGTGTTATAGTGTGTGCGTGTGTTATAGTGTGTGTGTTTTATAGTGTGTTCTAGTGTGTGTGTTATAGTGTGTGCTGTGTTTTAGTGTGTGCGTGTGTTATAGTGTGTGCGTGTTCCCCCTGTGTTATAGTGCGGTATTATAGTGTGGTTTATAGTGCGTGCGGGTATAGTGTATGTGTTATAGGGCGTTGCGGGTGTTTATGAGTGCGTTATAGTGTTTCGTGTTATGTGCCTGTGCGTGTTATTAGCTGCGTGTGGGTTAAGTGTGTGTTTTAGTGTGGGTTATAGTGAGTATAGTGGTGGTTATAGTGTGTGTTATAGTTCGTTATAGTGTGGCTATAGGTTGATGTGTTCTAGTGTGTTATAGTGTGTGCGGGATATAGTGTGTGCGTTGTGTGTGTTATAGTGTGTGCGTGTGTTATAGTGCGTTATAGTGTGTGTTATAGTGTGTGCATGTGTTATAGTGTGTGTGTTATAGTGCGTTATAGTGTGTGTTATAGTGCGTTATAGTGTGTGTGTGTTATAGTGTGTGTGTGTGATAGTGTGTGCGTGTTATAGTGTGTGTGTGTTATAGTGCGTTATAGTGTGTGTTATAGTGCGTTATAGTGTGTGTTATAGTGCGTTATAGTGTGCGTTATAGTGTGTGCGTGTGTGTTATAGTGTGTGTGTTATAGTGTGTGTTATAGTGTGTGCGTGTGTTATAGTGTGTGTTATAGTGTGTGTTATCGTGTGTGTATAGGTGTGTGTGTTAAGTGTGTGTTATAGTTGCGTTCTAGTGTGTGTGTTATAGGGGTATAGGTGTGTTATAGTGTGGTTATAGTGTGTGAGTTTGTTATAGTGTGTGTGTTATAGTGTGTTATAGTGTGTGTTATAGTGTTATAGTGTGTGTTATAGTGTGTGTGTTATAGTGTGTGTGTATTATAGTGTGTGTTATAGTGCGTATAGGTGTGTGATTGTGTGTGTGTGTGTTATAGTGTGTGCGTGTGTGTTATAGTGTGTGTGTTATAGTGTGTGTTATAGTGTGTGTGTTATAGTGTGTTATAGTGTGTGTTATAGTGCATTATAGTGTGTGTTATAGTGTGGCGTGTGTATCGTGTGGGTGTATAGTGCGCTACCGTGGTGTGTGTTATAGTGCGATATTAGGGGTGTTTCTGTGTGTGTTATAGTGTGGTTATAGTTGTGTGTGTGTTATAGTGTGCTGTTATAGTGAAGTGTGTGGTGTTATAGTGTGTGTATTAGTGGCGTTTTTGTGTGTGTTATAGTGTGTTATAGTGTGTGTTATAGTGCATTATAGTGTGTGTTATAGTGTGTGGTGTGTTATAGTGTGTGCGTGTGTTTTAGTGTGTGTGTTATACGTGCGTTTATAGGTGTGTGGGTTATAGTGCGATTAGTGTGTGTTATTGTGTGTTGTTATACGTGCTTTGTGTGTGTGTGTTTGTGTGTGTTATAGTGTGTGTGTGTTATTGTGTGTTATAGTGTGTGTTATAGTGTGTGTTATAGTGTGTGTTATAGTACGTTATAGTGTGTGTTATAGTGTGTGTTATAGTGCGTTATAGTGTGTGTTATAGTGTGTGTTATAGTGCGTTATAGTGTGTGTGTTATAGTGTGTGTTATAGTGCGTTATAGTGTGTGTTATAGTGTATGTGTTATAGTGCGTTATAGTGTGTGTTATAGTGTGTGCGTGTTATAGTGTGTGCGTGTTATAGTACGTGTGTGTTATAGTGTGTGTGTGTTATACTGTGTGTGTGTGTTATAGTGTGTGCGTGTGTTATAGTGCGTTATAGTGTGTGTTATAGTGTGTGCGTGTTATAGTGCGTGTGTGTTATAGTGTGTGTTTTAGTGTGTGTTATAGTGCGTTATAGTGTGTGTTATAGTGTGTGCGTGTGTGTTATAGTGTGTAATAGTGTGTGTTATAGTGTGTTATAGTGTATGTTATAGTGTGTGTTATAGTGTGTGCGTGTTATAGCGTGTGCGTGTGTTATAGTGTGTGCGTGTTATAGCGTGTGCGTGTGTTATAGTGTGTGCGTATATGTGGTTAGTGTGTTGTGTGTGTTATTAGTGGGTGTGAAACGGTGGTAAGTGTGTGTTAGAGTGTGTGGTGGGGTTTTATAGTGTTGTGGTGATAGTGTGTTACTAGTGTGTGTTATAGTGCGTTTATATGTGTGTATAGTGCGTATAGTGTGTGCGTGTTATAGTGTGCTTGTGTGCGTTTAGTGTGTTTTATAGTGTATGTGTTCTAGGTGTGCGGGGTGTATAGTGCGTTTAGTGTGTGTTATCGTGTGTGCGTGTTCTAGTGCGCTGTGTGTTATCGTTGTGTTGTTGGTGTGGGTTATAAGTGCGTATAGTGTGTGTGTTATAGTGTGGTGTGGTATAGTGCGTTATGGTGTGTTGTAGGGTGTGCGTGTTATAGTGGTGCGTGTGTTATAGTGTTGTCGTGTGTTCTAGTGCGTTCTAGTGTGTGTTATGTAGTTGTGTGCGTGTTATCTGCGTGTTGTTATTAGTGTGTGGTATGTGCGTTATGTGTGTGTGTTTCTAGTTTGGGTGTGTGTTTATATTGTGTGTATCGTGTGTGTGTGTTATCCGTGCTGTTGTTATAGTGTGGTATTAGCTGGGTGTTTATAGCTGCGTTATAGTGTGGGTTCGAGTGCGTTATAGTGTGTGCGCTGTCTAGTGTGTGTGTGTGTTTATATGTGTGTTACTGAGTGTGTTTACGTGTGTGTTATCGGGGTTAGAGTGTGTGTGTTATAGTGTGTGTTATTGTGTGTTATAGTGTGTGTTATAGTGTGTGCGTGTTATAGTGTGTGTGTGTGTTATGTGTGTGTTATAGTGGTTATAGTGGTGTTATAGTGGTTTCGTGTGTTGTTCTTAGTGTGTGTTATGTGTGGGTTATCGGTGTTCTAGTTGTGTGTTATAGTTGTGTGTTCTAGTGTGTTCTATTGGCGTGTTCTAGTGGTTATAGTGTGTGTATAGTTGTGCTGTGTGTTATAGTGTGTGTGTTCTAGTGCGTTCTAGTGCGTGCGGGTATCGTGGGATGTGTGTTAGGGGTGTGCTGTGTGTTATAGTGTGGGCGTGTGTTATAGGGGGTGCGTTTGTGTTACTGGCGTTTGTGTGTGTGTTATTGTGTGTGTGTTATAGTGCGTGTGTGTTATAGTGTGTTATAGTGCGTTATAGTGTGTTATAGTGTGTGTTATAGTGCATTATAGTGTGTGTTATAGTGTGTGTTATAGTACGTTATAGTGTGTGTTATAGTGTTTATAGGGGGTTATTTAGTGTGTGGGTGTTCTGTTGTTGTCTCGGGGTAGAGGTGTTATAGTGTAGTGCGTGTTATAGTGCCGGTGTGTGATAGTGGTGGTGTGTTATAGTGGGTGTGTTCTAGTGTTGTGCGCGGTGTTTTTGTGTGTGTTTTAGTGTGTGTGTTATAGTGTGTGCGTGTTATAGCGTGTGCGTGTGTTATAGTGTGTGCGTGTTATAGCGTGTGCGTGTGTTATAGTGTGTGCGTGTTATAGTGTGTGCGTGTTATAGTGTGTGTGTGTGTTATAGTGCGTGTGTGTTATAGTGTGTGTGTTTTAGTGTGTGGTGTGTTTAGTGTGTGGTGTGTTTAGTGTGTGTGTCTAGTGCGTGTGTTATCGTGTGTGTGTTATGATGTGTGTGTGTTCTAGTGTGTGCGTGTTATCGTGTGGCGTTGTTGTTATAGTGTGGGTTAAGGCGTAGTGTGTTTCGTGTTGTGGTGTGTTATCGTGTGGTGTGTTATAGTCGTGTGTGTTTCGTTGGGTGCGTGTTCTCGTGCGTTTGCGGTTATCGTGTGTGTGTTATTGTGTGTGTGTTATAGTGTGTGCGTGTGTTATAGTGCGTTATAGTGTGTTATAGTGTGTGTTGTTCTCGTGGCGTTGTTCTCGTGCGTGTGGGCTTATGTGTGTCGTGTTATAGGGTGTGCGTGTGGATAGTGTGTGGTGTTAGTGTGTGCGTGTGTTTAGTGTGTGCGTGTTTTATAGTGTGTGCGTGTTTATAGTGTGTTGCGTGTTATAGTGGTGTGGTGTGTTCAGTGTGTGGTGTGTTAGTTGTGTGCGGGTGTTTAGTGTGTGGGTATAGTGTGTCCTGTGTGTTATTGTGTGTGTGTTATAGTGTGTGCGTGTGTTATAGTGTGTGTGTGTTATAGTGTGCGCGCGTGTGTTATAGTGTGTTATAGGCCTGGTTGTTTGAGGTGGTTATAGTGTGTGTGTTATAGTGGTGTGTGTTTAGTGTGTTGAATGTTGATAGGGTGTGCGGGTGTATAGGGTTGTGTGTGTTAGAGTGCTGTTGTTATAGTGGTTTCTAGTGGTGTTATAGTGTGTTGTGTTATAGTGTGGTTATAGTGCGTATAGTGTGTGTTCTAGTGTGTGTGTTCTGTGGTATAGTGTGTGTGTTACAGTGTGGTGCGTGGTTATAGTGTGTGCGTTTGTGTATAGTGGTGTGTGGTGTTATAGTGCGTGTTTATCGTGTGTGTGATAGTGTATGGGTATTAGTGTGTGCGTGTGTTATAGTGCGTATAGTGTGTGCTATAGTGTGTGAGTGTTATAGTGCGTTGTGTGTTTCTAGTTGTGGGTTTAGTGTGTGTTATCTGCTTTATAGGGGGTGTTTATAGTGTGTGTTCTGTCGTGCGTTTATAGTGGTGTATAGTGTAGTGTGTCGTCGTTGTGTGCGTGGTATAGTGTGTGGTGTTATAGTGGGGCGTGTGTTCTGAGTGCGTTATAGTGTGGGTTATTAGTGTTGTGGGTTTCGTGCCGTGTGTGTATCGTTTGTGTCTAGAGTGCGCTTTAACGTGGTGTGTGTTATAGTGTGTGGTGTGTTATGTGTGTGTATAGTGGGTGGTTATTTAGGGTGGGTTATAGTGGGTTATAGGTGTGTGTGTATAGTGCGTTCTAGTGTGTTTGTGGGTCTCGTGCCGTTATAGTGTGTGCGTGTTCTCGTGTGTGTGTGCCGTATCGTGTGTGTATAGTGTATGTGTTATAGTTGGTGCGGTGTATCCGTGCGTTCTCGTGGTGTTCTCGTGTGTGGCGTGTTCTTCGTGCGGTGTGTTCTAGTGGTGTTTTGTGTGGTGTTCTCGTGGTTCTCTGTGTGTGTGATGTGTTGTTCTAGTGCGTTATCGGGTGTGTTCTCAAGTGTGGGCGTGTTTCGGGTGTGCGTGTGTTATCGTGTGTGCGGTGTTCTGTGGTGTGCGGGTGTTCTCGTATCGTGGTCTCGTGTGTGTTTATTAGTGTGTGCGTGTTTATTAGTGCGTTGTGGGTTCTGTGTGGGTTTGATCGTGCGTTCTGTGGTTGTGTTACGGTGTGTGTGTGTGTTCTCGGTGTGTGTTCTCGTGTGTGTGTGTTATCGGTGGTTCTCGGTGTTCTCGTGGTGTTCTCGTGCGGTTATATGTGTGTCTAGTGCGGGCAGGTGTGCGTGGTATCGTGTGTGGGTGGTTATGGTGTGTTCTAGTGTGGTCTCGTGTGTGTTTAGTTGCCGTTAGAGTGTGTGTTATAGGGTGTGTTCTCGTGTGTGTTTATAGTGTGTGTCTAGTGCGTTTATCGTGTGTTTCTCGTGGTGTGCGTGTTATCGTGTGTGTGTGTGTTATGTGTGGGTTCTAGGTGTTATCGTGTGTGTTCTCGTGCGTCTCTAGTGTGTTTATAGTGTGTGTTCTAGTGTGTGTTCTAGTGTGTTTAGTGGGTGTGTTTAGTGTGTGTACGTCTCTTGTGTGCTCGTGGTGTTATAGTGCGTTATGTGTGTGTTATAGGGTGTGCGTGTGTTCTCGTGTGGGTTTCTCGTGCGGTATGTGCGTGAGTGTTCTCGTGTGTGTGTGTATCGGGTGTGCGTGGGTTATGTGTGTGTGCGTGTGTCTATAGTTGTGGGCGTGTGTGTCTCTTGTGTGTGCGTGTCTCGTGCGTGTGTTTGGTCTCGTGCTGTGTGTTCTAGTGTGTTCTAGGTGTTGTGTTTAGTGGGTATAGTGTGTGGTTTACGGGTGTGGTGTGTTCTAGTGTGTGTGTTCTCGTGCGGTTAAGTGTGTGTTCTAGTGAGTTCTAGTGTGGTTATAGTGTGTGCGGTGTCTGGTCTGTTGTTCTAGGGTGTTATCGTGTGTGGTGTATAGTGCGTGGTTTTTTGTGTTATGTTTGTGTGTGTTATAGTGTTGGTGTGGTTCGTGTGGCGCGGTGTGTTATCGTGTGTGGTTTAGTGTGTGGGTTTCGTCGTGGCGCGTGTGTCTAGTGTGTGTGTTATAGTGGTGTGTGTATAGTGGGTGTTTCAGTGTGTGTGTGTTATAGGTGTTGCGTGTTAGATAGTGTGGCGTGTGTTATCGTGTGGGCGGTTGTTCTAGTGCGTGTGTGTATCGGGTGTGGTTATCGTGTGTGTGGGTGTGTTCTAGTTGTGCGTGTGTGTGATTCTCGTGTGTGTGTTATGTGCGTGGGTCTAGGGGTGTGTTCTCGTGTGTGTGTGGTCTCGGTGTGGCGTGTTATAGTTGTGTGCGTGTGTCTGTGTGTGTGTTAGAGTGAGTGTGTGTTATTAGCGTGGGCGTGTGGTATAGGGTGTGTGCTGTTCTAGGTCGTTGTGTGTTATAGTGTGTGGTTGTGATTATAGTGTGTGAGTGTGTTATGGTGTGCGGTGTTATAGTGGGTGGTTCTGTTATAGTGGTGCGTGTTATAGTGCGGTGTGTTATAGTGCGTGTGTGTTTCTATCGTGTGTGCCCGTGTGTTTGTGTGTGCCCGTGTGTTTGTGTGTGCCCGTGTGTTTGTGTGTGCCCGTGTGTTTGTGTGTGCGTGTGTAACTGTGTGTGTGTGTGTGTAACTGTGTGTGTGTGTGAGTGTGTGTGTTTTTTCCCTTGTTCTCGTGGGCGTGTTAGAGGTGTGTGTGTGTTATTGTGTGTGTGTTATAGTGTGTGCGTGTGTTATAGGGGGTGCGTGTTCTAGTCGTGTGTGTTATCGTGTGGTGTGTTCTGTGCTGGCGCGTGTGTTCTTCGTGTGTTTCTGTGCCTGTGTGTTATCGTGTGTGTTTTCGTGTGTGTGTTATCGTGCGTGTGTGTTATAGTGTGTGGCCTGGTTGGTGTTGGCTTGTTCGAGTGTGTGTGTGTTTACGTGCCGTGGGGGTTATGTTGTGTGCGTCTGTGTTCTAGGGGTGCGGGGTTCTAGTGTGGTGTTCTCGTGCGTGCGGTGATCGGTGTGCATGTTCTAGTGTGGCGTGTGTTCCGTGTGTGCCGGTGTTCTTGTGCGTACCCTTCTTGTGGTGTTCTCGTGTGTGGTTGTGTTTCTCGTGCGTGCGTGTTCTCGTGGTGCGTGTGTATAGTGTGGTGTATAGTGCGTGGGTGTTCGCGTGTGTGGTGTTATCTGGGGGTAGTTGTGTTCTAGTGTGTGTGTGTTCTAGTGGGTGGTGTGTTATAGTGTGTGGTGTGTTATATGCGTGCGGGGTTCTCGGAGTTGTGTGTTCTCGTGCGTGTGTGTTCTAGTGGGTGGTGTGTTATATGTGGCGTGTCTGTGTGTGCGTGTGTCTCGTGGTTGGTGGTCTCGTGTGTGCGTGTGTTCTAGTTGTGTGCGTGTTCTGTGTGTGCGTGTGTCCGTGTGTGGTGTTCTCGTGTGTGGTGTGTTCTGTGTGTGGTGTTCTCGTAGTTTTTCTCGTGGTGGCCGTGCTGTGTGTTATAGTGGTGTGTGTATCGTGTGTAGTGTTCTCGTGTGTGGTTCTCGGTTGGTGCGCGTGTGTTATCGTGTGTGTCCGTGCGTGGTGTTCTAGTGTGTGGTTGTTTCCTAGTGTGGTGTGTTCTAGTGTGTGTGTGTCTAGTGTGTTCTCGTGGGTGGTGTCTCGTGGTGGTGTTCGGTGTGTGGTTTCGGTGTGTGTGTTATCGTGTGTGGTAATACAACAAAGAGGAGAGACAATGAGTGAAGATTTTGTGAGGTGGTGAGGTAGGCGATCCTCTTGTGTCGTTTTCTCTCGTGTCGTGTTCTAGCCGTGAGTGTTGAAGAGGTGTGTTTATCACCGTGCACCCGCCTATGGTTGCCCCGTGTCTTAGCATTACGGGCCTCGCATTTAAGTCCGTGTGTCTCTGACTAGACCCATCCGAGTCTCGCAACAGTGTGTTCTATGTGTGTGCTCGATCACCTCCACCCCCCCCCCGAACAACTGCCCGTGTCAGCTCCGTGCACCTCCGTCCAGACTAGTGTAGTGGGTTGTCAGCCTCTACAGTACGACCCCGTGCTCTTGTGTCTCCCGACGCTGTGTGTGTGTGCTTGTCCCCCACCTCCCTAGCTGTGGCCCCCCGGCGATCCGCTTCTCGGGTGGGTGTGTGTGTGGTGTTATAGGGGTGTTCGCCCCTATCTACGTCCTGTTTTATCTTTGCCTTTTGTGGCGAGCCCGGATACTTTTATGGAGCAGGAGTATGTGAGTGCTTATCGTGTGTGTTGTATGTTTATACCGGACAGGCCTGTAGTACCACTAATAGGTGTTCGAAGAGAAAAGAGCTGGAGCGCTATAGTAGCCGTGCGATCAGAGAGCCAAACGAACAACTCACCATAGTGTGTGTGTAGTTATACGTGTGGCTGTAGTATGCATACAGAACAGTAGAACGCTGTAAGTAACAAGAGTGTGACACACGCGGATAAAGTGGAATCACAAACCACAAAAGGACCAAAGACAAGAACAAAGAAGAGGGAAAGCCGGAAAGAACGACCCCTGCGCTGCCACTCGAGAGCCAAAGACAACCCCCAAAAACCCACGGTGGGTGTCTATAGTGGTTGCAGCCTCACCAACACTCACAGGAGTGTGATGCTGTGCCCGCGAACTGTGTGTCAGACCTCAGTGCCGTGCTGTCGGGTGGCCTGCGTGGCCAGACTCTTGATTCTCTCGCGGTACAGCACCGCTGCTCTGCTGTTGTATTTGGCGTTGGCTGCGCCGTGCTGACTGAAGAAGGCACTCTGTAGGGAACACACTCACATTACCTCACATACATCAGTGGAGCGCTCACTGGTTTCTTCATTAGGCAGAACAGACAGCAGAGACACTCACCGCGCTGGCATTGCCTCCCACCTGCATACAGCGCAGCTGGAACCAGGACCAGTTCGAGTCCAGCTCAGTGGACCTGCAACAGCGGTGAGAAGAATTCATCTCAGCAACGAGTGTCACTGCAGAAGTTTACCTGACGAAGGACAGGTGAGAGTGTAAAGTTTCCCTGACGAAGGACAGATGAGAGTGTAAAGTTTCCCTGACGAAGGACAGGTGAGAGTGTAAAGTTTCCCTGACGAAGGACAGGTGAGTGTAAAGATTCCCTGACGAAGGACAGGTGAGAGTGTAAAGTTTCCCTGACGAAGGACAGGTGAGAGTGTAAAGATTCCCTGACGAAGGACAGGTGAGTGTAAAGTTTCCCTGACAAAGGACAGGTGAGTGTAAAGTTTCCCTGACGAAGGACAGGTGAGTGTAAAGTTTCCCTGACGAAGGACAGGGGAGAGTGTAAAGTTTCCCTGACTAAGGACAGGTGAGAGTGTAAAGTTTCCCTGACCAAGGACAGGTGAGAGTGTAAAGTTTACCTGACAAAGGACAGGTGAGAGTGTAAAGTTTCCCTGACCAAGGACAGGTGAGAGTGTAAAGTTTACCTGACAAAGGACAGGTGAGAGTGTAAAGTTTCCCTGACCAAGGACAGGTGAGAGTGTAAAGTTTCCCTGACAAAGGACAGGTGAGAGTGTAAAGTTTCCCTGACGAAGGACAGGTGAGTGTAAAGATTACCTGACGAAGGACAGGTGAGAGTGTAAAGATTCCCTGACGAAGGACAGGTGAGAGTGTAAAGTTTACCTGACGAAGGGCAGGTGAGAGTGTAAAGTTTACCTGACAAAGGACAGGTGAGAGTGTAAAGTTTCCCTGACGAAGGACAGGGGAGAGTGTAAAGTTTCCCTGACGAAGGACAGGTGAGAGTGTAAAGTTTCCCTGACGAAGGACAGGTGAGAGTGTAAAGTTTCCCTGACGAAGGACAGGTGAGTGTAAAGATTCCCTGACGATGGACAGGTGAGAGTGTAAAGTTTCCATGACGAAGGACAGGGGAGAGTGTAAAGTTTCCCTGACGAAGGACAGGGGAGAGTGTAAAGTTTCCCTGACGAAGGACAGGTGAGAGTGTAAAGTTTCCATGACGAAGGACAGGGGAGAGTGTAAAGTTTCCCTGACTAAGGACAGATGAGAGTGTAAAGTTTCCCTGACGAAGGACAAGTGAGAGTGTAGTTTCCCTGACGAAGGACAAGTGAGAGTGTAAAGTTTCCCTGACGAAGGACAAGTGAGAGTGTAAAGTTTCCCTGACGAAGGACAAGTGAGAGTGTAAAGTTTCCCTGACGAAGGACAAGTGAGAGTGTAAAGTTTCCCTGACGAAGGACAGGTGAGAGTGTAAAGTTTCCCTGACGAAGGACAGGGGAGAGTGTAAAGTTTCCCTGACGAAGGACAGGTGAGAGTGTAAAGTTTCCCTGACGAAGGACAGGTGAGAGTGTAAAGATTCCCTGACGATGGACAGGTGAGAGTGTAAAGTTTCCATGACGAAGGACAGGGGAGAGTGTAAAGTTTCCCTGACTAAGGACAGATGAGAGTGTAAAGTTTCCCTGACGAAGGACAGGTGAGAGTGTAAAGTTGACCTGATGAAGGACAGGTGAACTCCCAGTGAGCGGTGAGTCCCTGAGCAGTGCAGAGAAAAACACTGTAGGTGATGTTCGCTCAGCTGGGGTTCTTCACAGAGCAGTCAAAACACACCTGACTGCACCATATTGCTTAATGGCAAATTTCTGAGTCAACAGTCTATCCACCTTCAAATGACCTAATAATGAATCAGATAGAAACATTTCAACAGTCACACATTTTAATACACGTTCTATTTTCCCGCTTATTTGAATATTTTCGCTCTGTTCTGTACAATTACAACACAGGTTAGTTTCTACACAACACGTTTAGAAACCTCAAATCAAAACTCAGTGTGAATCAGGACATCTGTTTTGAGTTATAAAGCTCGTTTAATAATAGCAATGAGGAATGATTCGTGTAAAAACATGTTTGTCATAAACATGCGGCGTGTGGAAACTCTCGCACTCACCTGTTCTCGCCTCGTGGAGTCTGCAAGCGCTCCTACATGCGTGTATATATTTCAGAAAAATAGGTTATATTTATATATTATTGATTAAATTATGCATTTAAATATCTATACTGTGTATGTATATATACGTAATAAATATACACAGTATACACACAAATATTATGTAAACAAAAACATTTATTATGGATGCGATTAATCGCGTGACAGCCCTAATATTATATATATATAAACATGACAAAAATATATATTTAAAACAGAAAGAAAATTCAAGCAAATGAAAAAGTGACGGAAGAAAAAAATGATCACACTTTTTGTGTTTTGGCTTTTATCGGTTAAAACCAAAATGTTTGATATATGTATATATAATAAAAATATATAATGCAAAACAGCAGCACAGAGTACAACGCACTAATCATTTTTATTTATTTGTCGTATGCATATTAATTATATGTAGATTTAATATTGACTGTTATCGAACATGAAGAAATGATTAAAATAAAGAAAAAAAATTGTAGTTTGTATAAGTGTTTGTGTATATTTATATATATTTTAAACCGAAAAAGAATAATTCAAGAAATGTAACCAATTCATTTATTGTCCGCTTGACAATATACAAAAGTGAATAAACGCCAATAAAGTGTGTAACTGAGTCATGCGACGTCTCGAACCAAACGCGCCACCTGACGTGAACAGCAATATTCAACTCGTTCGATCCGTTTCAGCGCTGAACAACCGTGAAAAACCATGGCAACACACACTGAACTGCATCTGTAACTGTGTTTAACGCAGCGACACCTGAGAGAAACAAGACTCGGCGTCCGATTCATATTTACACGCATCAACATTCATATGCTGTAACATTCGCATTGTGATCACAGCATCTGCGCTCTGGACCAGCTTATGAAGCCCCACACACACACACACACACACAAAAAAAAAAACAAACACACACACACACACACCACACCCACACACACACCACACACAGTAATACCACACAGCATGCAACATCCAGTGCACCCATCACACAAGACACCCCGGCCACCACGTGACAAACAAAACCAAACCATCAAGCATTAAAAACCCTCAGAGGTCAGAGGTCAGGTGGAGCCGACTCAATTCAACAGATCAGAGCCATAAAATCATGGTGTCCATACGCATCGATTGTGTTCCTAAAAGCAAACAGCATTGGTAAAAATCTCTTTAAAATACAGCCGACCCCGAGCGCACGTCTGTTTCTGATCGACTGCAATGCGTGAAGTCAGCTCTAGTGTGGCTGTGTGGCTGCTTCGGAGGTCACTCCCGGTCCTCCACGTAGTTGGCGGGGTAGAGGCCCACGGTGCCGTCGCTCAGGCGTCCTTTACACCAGCCCTGCTCGTCCTCCTCGCCCATCTTCATCAGCTGATCTCCTGGAATCACAACACAAGCACTTCAGGCACAGAGAGTCATAGTGCTGCTGGGGAGATTACACAGGAGTATTTTTCTTGCTTTATTGGCCTTGAACGGTTAAATACACACACTTATATGTGTCAAAATGCCCATCGTTTAGGTCTTAAGTGAGAGTGAACAGCTGAGAAAGACGACGCGTGTGGAACAGGATGTTAGCTCTTAAAGTGACAGCAGTCTAATATTCCTGCTGTCTGTCCTTCATGTTAATCACCCATCCGTGAAAGAAAAAACCGCTCACTGCTCTCCACTAAATCTCTTTCGTAACTTTCATAGTAAGAAATCTAATTTACACAGTGAAAGTGTTTTTGATTCATTTATACAACGTATGCAGCATTTATTTATTGTAGTTTTTGTCCTGTTGCTTGTGTTTTACTTCTCTTCAGTGAGCTTGAGTTTTTGGACAGTATGTCACAAGAATTATGACAATTCTAGGAAGATTTAAAAGATGAAAAAGAAGAGCTAGGGAGAATCAATACATTTTGAATAATTTATTAGTATTGTGTGAATAATATGTAATCACGTGATCAAAAACGTTATTGTAGTCTGATTACATGTAATTTAATCTAATTACAAGTACATAATTTTTGGTGTTGCACCTTGATTTTAGGGTGTCCTTGTTACAGTATTGTTATACATTTAAGTACTGAGTAATATTTTTTAACTACATGTACTTACTATATGGTTCGGGTTACGTGCACTGTAATATGATTAATTGTTATTGAATAGTATGTGCATGTAACGTGTGTAACAAGGACACCTTAAATAAAGTGTTACCCATTTCTGTAACCTGATCACGTAATCCCGCTGACATGTAATCAGTTATACCTGCTTTGAAGGTGAGCTCGTCCTGCTCCTGTCCGTCGTAGTCGTATAGGGCGCGCACCGGCACACACACCTCTGCTGAAGGCAGCTCGTCCTCGAACGGATTGCCGTTAGCGTTAGCGGACGCGAAGGGATTGCCTGCCTCCTCATCGGAGCCATCGGCTGCCGTCTTCTCTACAGTACCAGCGCTGAGAGGAGAGGAGACACCACACACTTCAGACTCAAACCCACGAGACAGATCCAGAGCGGCTCAACCGCACATGACACTCCTCCTGGTCTGAGATTCATCAGTCTGTCAACATATTCTGTGTAATCATGTCACGTGAGGCTGTGAGCCGCTGTGTGTGTGTGAGGTCACGTGTGTGTCATCAGAAGCCATGCAGAGACACACACAGGACCTGAAAGAAACCAGCAGCAGAAACACAAGCAGACAGACAGAGACTGAGAGAGGAGGCTGTGAGGTCACCAACGTTTGTGCTGTCACTTCCTCTCGTTTGACAGCGACCGGGCTCCTCTTGGGCCGCTCCACTGCCACTGCCACTGCTACTGGCGCCGGCTCTTCCTCATCCTCCTCCTCGCCATCATCATCCTCATCAAACGGGTTCAAGCATGCTGCTTCTGAGCTACTGGCCACAGCCATGCTAACAACACAGAGACAGTGTTACATCACACACACACACACACACAAAATTCACACACACACATTATCTCCTCAACACACAGGAACACACGGCTCTTCACACCACACACAGCCACATCTCTCAAACACAGACCACACACACATCCCCACATACACGGTCTCTCACAACCCAGACACACGTATCTCCCACCCACAAACCACACACCCACATACACAGACGTCTCTACACACAGACCACACCACACACGAACGTCCCACACAAAACCATACACGTCTCACACACACACCAGACACACAGTACTCTCACACAGACACAGGACACAACACGTCTCTCACACACACAAACACACACACACACACACAGACCGTCTCCCACACACACACACACTCACAGTCTCTCACACACACACACACAGACACACAGGCTCTCAGCACAAACACACACAGACACCACACTCTCTCACTCACACACACAGACACTCACACTCTCACTCACACACACTCACTCATTCACACACACTCACGCACACACACACCACACACACACACAACACACACAACACACACAACACACACAACACACACAACACACACAACACACACACAACTCTTTCAAACAAACCACACACACACACACACCTCTCTCTCTCACACACATCAGACACAACATTTCACACATCACCAGAGCCAGCACTAACCAGCGCTAACAGACACACCGGTGTGACGCAGCAGACAGAGCTAGTGTCAGATGCTAACCTGACAGAACTGGTTTCAGATTAACATACATCACAATATGATCACATGATGCTTGTTTATAAACGCTTGTTGACTCTGAGCCTCGGGTTCATGAGCACCTGATCTGACTGATGAAAACAACAAATCTTGCTTTGGGGAATTACAATTATGACCCGACTCAATATTATGAGATACCAAGTCATAATCACTTAAATCAAAATAGTAAGATAAAAAGTCAAAATCCTCCTGAAGTCAAAAGTCAAAATAATGAGATACTGTCATTAATATGAAAATAATTCTTAGTTATGAGATACTCAGTCATAATTATGACACCCATACCCAAGTGTACCTAAAATAAAAAGTGTTTAATATACAGGTTTGTGGCTCTTAATTTCTTTTTAATTAACCATTTGTAATTTATGGTCACTGTTATTTATAAATTTGGCTTCGTTTATATATTCAATTTATATATATTAATATATATTCTAA
>JADLZN010007820.1:0-135045 GCA_018155175.1 Sinocyclocheilus anophthalmus
CTGCTGCCACCTACTGGCGTTTTTAATTTCACATTTAAAGTATATTTTCATTTTTTAAATGATTTCAGATATCAGTATTCAATGCATGTCTTATAATGTTTTCTATCCACTATTATTGGGATGACACGCACGTTTATCCCATTTGGAAACCAGGTCGGCAGGGCGTACCCAAATGCAAGCGCATGCCTTTCTTACGCACTTCCCCACCTGGGCGTGTCAGCAGACCTCATCACCCCTCAGTGTGTAGTAAATAGACTGCTTGACAATGATGTGACCACCGAACATGGGTAGTGCCCTGCCGAGGGTAGTGGTAGCGTACTCAGGGAGATTTGTCAATGTGCCGCGTACAACATAGCAAAGATGATTTTGTTGATACGGATTAATTTGCTGGTAACATCAAATTCTTCAATCAGTTCTTCTATCTCGCGCAGCTCAGCACTAAATTAATTCCACTGATAAATGTAAGAATTGACTAAAAAATTATCTTATAGAATTAGAGAAAACATGGCACTGCACTTGAGGTTCGGTCGATTAAGGAGGCTTGGGAGCGACAAAGTGGAACATTCATATAGTTGCCACACTCTCCCAATTCAGTGTATGAATAGACGAAGCATACGTTAGTTAGGAAAGAGCGAGATGCGATGTCTAGAAATCGTACTATGTCTTCGTCACTCAAAAGTCTTACATGAAAGAGCTATCGTTGTGGTGGTCGCTCGCACACGACAACAGAGCGAGGAACTATGTTATCTGGCGCTAGTCCAGAGATCAAGATGTGTGTATGAGAAAGTAGAAACACATTTAGGCGATGTGAGGGCTGTGCATGTCCAAGTTTTAGCCTACAGACCTCTCGGAGAGACCAGAAGACTACATTCTTACTCTTGACTACATTCTTTCTCTTGCCAACAAGAGTTGTGATGATGTAAAGTTGGAAATTTGCTCCATAAATGCATCTTGCTTGACTCTGCAGGGATTGAGCTTCCGGTATCTTTCCACTTCATCCCGTGCTCTTGTAGCCTGGATGTCTGACGGGCAGACGGTAGGAAGCATGTCACATTCTCTCAACTTTCGTCACCTTCCATTGCAAGGATGAGTTTAAAGATTCAGTGCCACACTAATACCAAAAAGCGATTCTCTGGCAGCAGAAAGGCAGATGAAAATGTGAAACTGCTACCCCACTCCTGGTTGCTAACAAAGCAGAACTTGAATTCCTCAATGCATATTAAGAGGAAACTGTTGTCTGAGTGTCTCCTATGTTGCAAGGGGGACATACATTTGTTGAGACTGTTCTGTGTGTAGTGCTGCCAAGCCTTGCAGATCTTCCTGTTCATTCTGAGTCCATTTGAGAAAGTATTTTTAGCTTCAAGTAGAGCTGCATTGTGATGTCACATTTTAAGCTTTTGGAGATAATCTCTCATCTCTCTGGGTTCTTGCTACAATGGGATTTTCATGATTCAAAATATGCTGAAAAATCTTTAGCTAACAGTAGTTAAACCTGCAATTCATTGTTACACGTGTATGTGTACATGATGCCCACTAGAAATGGACACAAAGGATTAGATCAGGATCTTACGAACAAAAGGATTACAGGCAGTGAATGTGGGTCACACACTGTCATGAGTGAATCCAACCACTCACTGGATTACCTAAATCTTCCACTGAAGGTCAGTGTGAACAGGGGTCAATACAAGGGTTGGACAGGGTTAGGGCAGCCCATCTGCTTGTTCAGGAAGGCAATACAGGGAGGCAGCTTTTAAGCACCAGAGCATGCAGTTGAATGTTACCCTAAGGGATGGTTCTTACTGATTGTAACCCTCGCTGTCTTTTGTATGACTGCCAACAACTTCACGACACGGGGAATTTTGCCACTCAATGCAAAGACCCTGGTGACGAGACGAAGGACCAGCACAGACGTTTACCTGGTAGGTGACGTTCAGTGAAGGTTTGATGTGGGGAAAGTACTGAGCAATGTATTCCCACCCTCTTGCATAGAGACTTTTATTTGCACTAGGTGCATTTATCGTAATCTGATATCATAAGTATGGCATCGACAATACTATTATTTGTATTATGTGTTGTGTTTTCGCTGATTAGCTGGCATGAATATGTCCCTCATCGTTCTGTCGATAATTGTAAGATGTTAATTTGGTACAGTCTTGGTACTGACACTTAGTGGTCGTGTAGAATAGCGGTGACTGTCTTCCAAACAAGTTTTGGACTTTTAATTGTATTCCTCTCACGTGGATAGAATGCTCCTTACGCGCTGAAAATCACGCCGTTGATGTGTATTGTGTTAGCTGATGGTAACTTCGGGGAGTTTGAATAACAATAAATCTCGTGCTTTGAATGCAAATTAATGGTTAAAAATGTTCAGTAATTTGATTCTCTTTATAGTTTTATTTTGTAAGGGAGAAAGACTGAAAGTAAAGTACCGCTATTAAAGGGGTCATGTGATGACGATTTAAATTCTTACTTTCTCTTTGGAGGTGACAAGCTTTTGGTTCATAAAGAAGGCTGAAAGATGCGAAAGACTAAAGTCTCAAATCCAAAGAGATATTCTTTATAAAGTTAAGAGTCAACCACACCTACCTAAAACATCACGATGTGGGAAGATTTCCATAACACCGCCCAAATGTTCACGCAAAGAAAGAAGGCGTAAAGGCGCTGTGTGCTTCGTTGTGAAAACAAAACTACTTTGATTGACCTTCCAAAAGAGGACGATATCCACTTTGTCATGCCTAGAGCTGATCCGTGCGGTCGCTGAGGAAATACATCAACTTTGCGCTGTGATCGCCGGATCGGCTTTCACCGTGAAAGAAGCGGAGTCCAGCCCGGAGTCGTCAAATGTGGTTGCCGCAAGCCCACCGGACACTCCTTCATCGAATCTGCCGGCAGCGCCGTTCTCAAGCCCACAGGCCTCCGCTCACTCAAGCCGCCAGTGTGTGATGCTGTGTGTGTCGTTTGTTTAGTTGTGAAAGCGAAACTACTTGTTTGGCCTTCCAAAAGAGGACACGACTAGAGATCAGTAGTTAAGTTGTATTTACAACACCAGAACAGGCAGAACCCTTTTTTTTTGTGTGGTTCCAGAACAGTTCAATCCAAATATTAATTTGTGTGCAGCACATTTTTTGGAGGACTGTTTTCTGATCCTGGTAGCGTAGACTACAATGCCGGCTGTTCTGAGTCACAGACTGTAAGTACGTTTTCATATTTAAAAGGATTTGCCACTGATGATTCAAAAACGCGAGTTTTGAGCAGTGTAGAGAAGCACTTGTTGTTTGTCATTTCTCTGATCACAAATGCAGCCATGGTTTTATGTTTATGCGGCACAATGCAACGCAACACGTAAAAAGACAGTCTAAGTCATTATAATCAGTAATTATGTCCACTGGATGCAACAAATGCCTCGTTTTATTGGGTTTTATTGGTTTTGTCTCGTCGCGCGGGGACATGGCATCACAGTATGGTAGGGGAGTAACATTTCAGTCACACGCTTGAGGAATTCAGCCAAATCACAATGCACTGGATAGCTGGCCAAACACAGCACACCTTGCTTTTCAGACCAATGAGCTTTGTAAAAATCGTTTCAGATAGGCGGGGCATAGAGGAGAAACAATATTTTACAGTATGTGGAAAATAATGTGTTTTGGAACCTTAAACCTCATAAACAAATTTCATTACAACAAATACACAAAAGAATGTATGTTGGTTAGCAACATCATATGGACCCCTTAACGGTGATGCGTATTTTAATGCGTGGTAAATCACAGCGCGAGGGATCCAGTCTTGTCAATTTTCCTTTTCCTTATTGGTCTGTAGGATCTGGGTTTATGGTGTTGGGATTTGGTCTGGTCTTTTATAGGATGACACAAAAATACACATGGACATATTGGATGGGTTGCTTTGGACTACGCTTACTGAATCTAATTTTTAGGATTACAGAATGAATTAATTTTTTTTTTATTATTATTATTTTAATATATGTGAAATTACATCATATGAGACAACCATGCCACTTTGGAAATAGGAGGTCAAACTAAGATTTGCTTTGTGGGATTCAATGTTCAAAACATGCCATTTGTCTAATGTAGCAGGGTATCCTGGGATTACAGAAAATGTGCATACTGTCAACTGTGTCCTGTATGAAACTGAGCCTATTTTATTATGGTGAAATTGGCTTATTTAGATTTTTATACTGCTTAATGCTGCAACAAATTGACATGAATACAGTGTGTTTACACAATTTTTTAATTGAGGCACCATGATTCAAATGCTTGAATGTGACTTGATAACTTATGGGTGGGACGTTGTCTCATGGTTCCTGGCAGTGCCCCAAGATTTGTGGTATGCCCCTGTCATATACTGCATACTGCAAAACTGATGTTTGTGTTATGGTAGTATGCTATTTCAAATATGGCATGTCCCTGAGGTGCATTTTCTTCTCCGATTACAATGCCTCAAGTTTACTCAGCCATTTTCACATATTTAAACCACAAAGAAAATGCAAGTTCTATTGTTCTAACAGCAACTCTACTATCTGAGTCAAAGACTGGACAGGAAATAGACCTTAACCTCCACTTAGCCTGATGGTATCATTTGGGTGGTGCTCACTTGACCCACATCCTTCAAACAAGCATCCTCTTACATGGCGGGTCAAAGAAAGAGCTGCGGTCTTTGTGAAGTCTGTGAAAAAGAGCTCCATTACAGTGTGGCCGGGCTTTGATGAAGTGCCGTTTAGAAAGGTCCTGCTATCAGTTCAACCTTTCATATAGTCATGATAATTACCCCTAACAGCACTAATGGATGGCACAAAATAAGTGAGTCAAAAGCGCAAGATTATCATTATTCTCTGATCAAAATAAGATCAGTATGCCTACTTTTGTAAGTGATGCCCAGAAGGTCAAAGTGTGTAAAAAATGATTAATAGTGTGCCAATTAAACAGGCAGGTGTTCCACTCTAGTCATATTCTTGCACTTAATATTTAGGATGTTGCCATTAAAGGTGACAGATCTGCAGACTAAGCTTGCATATGGGTTTGGAATAATAATAATAATAAATAATAATAAATATAGAAAGATAATAATAATAAATCTTTCTAGTCCACAACAACAACTTTAATGGGGTTACAAATATTTTCTGAGTTTAAACATGTTGCAGTTGTCAAGGAGGCATCAGGATACATTATAATTATTTGCATTATAAATACAATGTAATCATAAAACTTTTGAGTGAATAGTGTGTGAGATGAGAGTGAAGCAATTGACACGGTGATTACACAAGTAGTTCGGTATGCTGAGACCACTTCAGATCAACACCATCCTAGCTCACCATCTGGCTTGTTGGCAGGAGCATGGGAGAGAGTGTGGGACTTACTATTTTAGAGTTGCTGCTAGAACATTGTCCAGAGAGGTTCTTTATGCTTGAAGGGTTTACTTTCACAATCTCTGTCCTACAGCCGTCAGTCCTCATCTGTCTGACCAGTGGTACCAGACAGAAAATTACCTTAAACCGAAAACCAAAGTCTACAGTCTATATATGTTTGCTACATATCTATATAGTACCATAGATTCTTCCGAGGGGATAATATAAAACAATATAATGTATTTTTTATTTTATTAAAAATGGTTTTTATTATTATTATCTGCAGATTATTAAATATAATTTATTGAAAGTAATCACATACAGTATTGGCTGAAATCTCTTAATCTGTCTAATATCTCAATCAGATTTGGCATGTTCATTCCATCCCTGCTATTTTTGAACTGTCATTTTAAATTATGTTTTTCAGGTGTCTGCTTTGGTAAGTGGTATGTTTACCTGCAGTAACCTCTAAAACCTCTAAAGTGCTCTAATGGGATGGTTCTTGTTACCATATGTATAAGTCTGAGCACAAGATACATTATGGTAACCTTTTTATTCATCATAGTCTCAATGGAAATATGTGCCTTTACCTACATTTTGCAAAACATATGTATATGTACAATTCACTGCAAGCAATGCAATATTTCTGGCACAGCCATGGTTTTCCATTGAGTCTGGGCTGTTTTTACAGTTTTGTTTTTTTTGTACAATTAATTACACTAAATAACACGATAACTTATCAAGCTCAGATTCAGCTCTTGTGAGAATAGATAGATGCATGACTTCAATTTAAAGTCTTGTTCATGTGAGTCTTACTCTATGTGAATGGGTCTTACATTTCCTGTTTATTTGAATCTCATAACTATAAGACTATGCCACATATAGCCAGACCGTTGTGCTTAGAGTTTGCATGCAGAATGTTTTGCCTGGCTGTTAGTGTGAAGCAAGAGTTGAGAACAATTTCAAACAGTTTTCTACAGTTCTCTCTCTCAGGGTAGCTGGGTTTCAGAGAAGCCTCGAGTATGAGCAGTATCCTTCTTACACACTTTCACAAATGCACACACGAGCAGTACTACCTCCAAACCGCTCCCTCCACAAATCCCAATTCACACTAAAACTCCCTTCTCTCCTCATCCATCTCCTCAACTGCAAATATGAAATGTGCAGAGTGATAACACAGCCAGGAAGTCAATATTTAAAACAAATGTCAGCAACATGTTGAGGCCTCCTGTCCAGTTCTCATTCCTGATCCTGCTCCTGAGTGACTATTGAGTCCTCACAGCTGTGGATTTAATCATTTCAGTCCTCTTGAGGCCAGTGGGCTTGTCAAAAAAAAAAAAAACACAAGCAAGGAAGGAAATTATGCTCACGCAGAGGCGAGGCAACTCTGGTATAATCATCAGCAAATTATGCAGCGACAAACTCTAAATATAGCTCAGACACAAAGCGTTTATTTCTATTAGCGTGGTAGTGTCAGTTATTCGGTGGCTCTAGAAATACACTCCACTCTCCAGCAATACATATATCTATCTATCTGTCCATCTATTCTTTGTTTGTGAATCCTAACACACAAAAATACATGATGCTACCCTATATTTTTAGGATCATGATAGCATTTTTTGTTTGACATGGGCAATGCCATTAACATTTTTTTAAAAACATGTACCATGGTAGTTGTATGTATTCTGTGAAGTACCTCGGAGTAACATGTAAATACCATGGCATACAACTATAGTGATCACCATGGTTTTACCATCTGATAGCATCACTGTACCATGGTACTTTAAAAGTTCATCAGGTGCTGCATCTGGGCCCAGGGAACTATGCAGAAATGTGCAGAATTTGATTTAAAACCGTCTTATTGCCTGTAGAAATTCGCATAGAAAAATGCACAAAATAAATATGAGCAAATGTATATTTTAACTCAAATAAAATAAAATCAAAACATTTTTCTAAAGAATTTATGTACTGTAATAATGAAGATTTTAAAACTGATTTGAAGCTCTTATCAGTGTCTTTCCTGCCTTGGGCTTGTCCACCTCTGTTTCGGGAGGTGATATGGAACCCATGGGTGATTAGGGGTAACAGAAGGAAGAAAGACATCTTTCTCACCCACTGTCACAAGCTCTTATCACACCCACATGACTCAAAAGTGAAAGACCGAGTGTAAGGACTGTCTAGAGTGCTAATGAATGTAATGTTACATGATTTTTTGTAACCTTTTATTCATATTTTATATAAAATAAAAACAGGAACATGTGTTTACGTTGATGTAATTTTATTCAAGTCATTAATTAAATCTCTTTAAAAAATGTGGACCTTTATTTGGTCCACATTGGAGTTCATTTGGAGTGCCAATTTAGATAAAAAAAGTTTTTTTTTGAAGAATGTTCATGAAAGAGCCTTTTTGTCTGTTTCTTATGAAATTTCTTTTCTTTTTCTTAGCCTCTGCCTTATTTCAACATGTTGCACTGTTTACCTGTCCAAGACATAGGTCTTCCGACATATTACATTAACAATATGTGGAAAATGTAAGGTATTGCAATTGCAATAAGGAAAAGAGGTCGTATTGAAATATTAATTGAATCTTGAGCATTAAATTCACATCAGTGTATAGCATGCACAGAAAAAACCTTAGTAAAGACAACCACATGCTCTCTTATCGTCTAACAAAGCAAGTACCCAAGTAATATGTTTCAATCATTATCGTCTCTTACAAAAAGATACCAAACACAGTGTCATTGAAGGCTTGAGGATGAAGGTGGTGGTAACAACAAACATGGAGTCATAAAGAAATCGACTATATTATTAGATAAAAAAGAAGTATCACGGAGGTGGAAATATCAATTGAGGCATTTGGGTTGAACTCAGTAAAGGAGAGCCGAAGCTGCTTAGATTGAGATTTGATTTGCAAGGGTATGAACCCGGTTAAGTGTTTCCCACAAATCTCAACGCGAGAGGTACAGTTGTTAATTTGCTCAGTATATGTACGAATAGACATGAGGAGACCCAGATGAGGTCCGACAAGGTATGAAAGGTATCACAAGCCAACGCGTCTCACCATATATAGACAAATCGAAACAGACTGGGCCTTTTAACACAGGGGCCATCCGGGTCACACAGGTGCGGAAATCAGTCATTAACTGGGACACGGAAACACATGGGGGAGGACACCACAACCACAAAACCAGTGCTAAATCTGAATACGCCTCCTCCAGGCGTGTGTGCCGTGTTAGAACAACCCGCGATGTATTGAATTGTAGGAGAATTGTTCTTTTGGTTAAAATCCCCGAGCGGCATGCTACTCGGCTGTGAGACCCACGAGCAATAACATGCGAGGTGTACGAAACGTGAGGGAGGGAGCCTTCAAGCTAATCTATACTCGCGGGCCTCGTCGACAGCGGCAAGCACGAGGCTGCGATTTCTAGCAGGGCTTTCGGACGTCGAAGAACACCGACCAGGGGCGGAGCACAGCAGGTCGACCCAGAGTACACCCAAGAGCGACGAATATAGATGAGGTGGGGGGGCTCTACACGGGGGAGAAACAGACGAGGAGGAGCCGATGGTTCACCGACTCCAGGGGTGTTTCGACCAACGGCGGAGCGTGGGGAGGAGCCCGAGGACGGAGATGGCAGCGAGAGGCAGTGCAACGGGGAGGGTCCGGAGGGCCAAGGCAGAGCAGATGGTGCCAGTGACTGACGCAGAGGCGGGGATCCAAAAGGCCGCGGTGGAGCCGGAGCGACAGAGGACAAAGGTGGAGCCGAAGGGAAGGAGGAGCCTGACAGAGCCGGAGGGACGAGGCACAGCCGGAGGAGTGGAGTCCCGAGGCAGCGGATGGTCGACGACTGACCAAGGTGGAGCCGGAGGGACAAGGAAGCCCGGTGGAGCTGGTGGATCGACGGGTGACGTTGGAGGCGAGGGAGCTAGGAGCCGAGGTGGAGTCGTTGGGTCTACGGGCCGAGGCGGAGTCCAGGGTTTATAGGCTGGAGGCGGAGTCAAGGGAAACTCCAGCCACGATGACGGTGGAGGATGGCAGTCCCGCGGAGCTCACAACGTGCTGATAGTAGGCTGAGGGCAAGCAGAGGGGCTGCCAAATGACAGCGGTGGAGGAGGCAGGAGCAGGGCCATTTGTGATTCCTCCAGGATTTCAGGCCAGAAAAATAGGAACGGGAGCCACTCTCCTTCTGTGTGGAGTACAGTCACGGTGCGCCATACATCAGATCACCCTCGCGCGGTGCAGGGGTTAGGTCTCTCATTCTCTGCACGCTAACCACCGTCCTACGGATTTCTCTCGTGGCGCATTGTTGCCGGCTCACAACTATTGACGACGTATTCGCACCTATGGCTCGCGGTGAATCCTCAGCTTGTCGCTCTGTGCTGGCGATGGCTAGCAGTCGCGGAGGGTTATGGCTCGTGTCCGTCATCGGGGGGTTCGGAGTAGCTCTCCGTGCCAGGACGGAGGAGTGGTGGGCTGAGAACTGGGTCCGAGTGGCACTCCACGTGTCCACTCCACAAAGGCGGCGAATTCCTCCTGAGGACCATCTTCGGACGACAGCGCTGTGCACAAGATGTTTAAATTGGCGTTGTAGAATGCACAGAGCGCGTCGTCCGGGAAGCTGTTTAGAGCAGTGAGGACCAGGAACAGTCTGTTATGGCCCTCGAGCGATCTCTCCCCCTGCTCCAGCAGGAGGAGGAGGTACTCGGGACAGGAGAAGGTATCCATGGAAAACACAACGGAAACAAAAACGCAGGGTAGACCCAACAAATACAAACTGAACAGACTGGGACTTTTAAAAACAGGGCAATCAGGGGAACACAGGTGCATGGAATCAGTCAATTAACTGGGACGTGGAACACATGGGGAGGGAAAACACAAAAAAAACAGTGCATAATCCTGACACAAGGTAAATATCACAAATATTACCAAACTATTTTTACTGTGCATAATTTCCACTAATTTATGTCAAATTATGCAAAGTGTGAAAATATTATATAATTGTAAATATTTGGGATACATAAAATGATAGATATGAATTTACCTTTAGCTGGCATACATCAAAGGAAAAACAAGTGTATTTTTCAGCACATTTGCATTTAAGTGGTAAGTGACAAACCTCATTTTAAAATAAATTATTGAAACAATTACTTTACATAATTCAAGACACCTTAATTAAGCGATTCCTGGTATGTGAGATGAGAAGATCACATCACAGGGAAATGTAGAAATAAAATTGTTGCCTGGGTCCATTTTTGACCCACACGTTTTGGGAATTGCTGAAATTATTGCAGGCACTTCATTTTCGAAAGGTTCAGCCAGTGAGTATTGCATTAGACTTTCAAATAAACTTGAGCCCCTTTCTCATAAGAGATTGGCACCGCAATAAGGAAAGTGATTTCAAAGTGTTGCAGGACTGAATGGCCTGGGGTGTTGGTTAACCATACTGCTTTAATTAGCGCTATGTACTTCTAGACTGATATCAGAGAATGTAATTGGAGTCGGAACAAGTGTGTGCCATTTTCTTTTTTCCATTTCTGGAGCACGATTGCTGAATTGCTCGGAAGTGGAGAATTATCTCGGCGTTATGGCTTTAACTGCGTTCAAAGGAGAAGTCATAAAACGGCAACAAGTATAATGGAGAAAGAAACTTTTCAAATCCTTCTCCCAGAAAGTTAATTACCGACACCACTATTGCATGATGAAAAATGTCATTGCTTGTGCTATCAGGAGAATTTCCTTAAATTAGTATTACTTGAGTCATTGAGGAAATGTGATTTGTACCTGAACAATGCTGCACCACACACCTGCCACAACAATATTTACATTCATATCAATATTCACTCATGTTTTCCAACATTAGATAAAAATAATTCTTGAGTGTTTGTCTAAAACCCTAACGCTTCTCGCTCCAAATGACACGGGGCTGCCGAGAGAGACATAATCTTCCTCATTATGAGGAATGTAATTGGAGCAGTGTAGTTTTGAGGATGTTATCGGAAATAAACAGCGCGTCAGGCGGCCGCCCCCCTGCCTCAGAGCTCCTGGGGAGCTGTAATGAGACTAATAACATTAGCTGTCTGGGCAGGCTTCTCTCCACTCTTCCATTCTCTGTGGGGAGTCAATCATGAGGCCGCAGAAAACCGGGCACATACAGGGGGGCTGGCCGTTTCATCGCAGCAGCGCTCTACACGTCTTGAAATGGAAGATATCTGCAAGACCAAGAGTAATGAAATAGAAATAAATAGCAAAACTGCTAGCATTTCTTTACGAATTAATAAGCTCTCACTGTAATGCTGGTGTCATTATTAAAATACTAGGACTCATTGTCAAGAGCTTTTTAATAACTTTATCCAAAGTTGCTAATAGCTAAAACTCTAAATCTATTTATTAGTGATAAATGGGGTACGAATTACGAAATTGTTCGTACAACTACTACGCATATTAAGAGAGCTTATTAGCAGCATTTGCTTAGGCAAGCATCACTGTTGCTCATATTATTCATTATAGACATTGAGGGGTGCAAGTCCACCAATAATCAGATATGGCTGAATTGTCCCGCCAAATATTTGATATTATTGATGCAGCTCTCCTGCACTCCAGTACAATGGTTGAACAGTGATGGGTGGTGTCAAAATGTCTGAGATGTCCAATCGAATCAAAGAAAGTACTGCTCTCAGAAGCCTAATGTGAATTCTGACGCAATGCTTCAGTTTTTAACCATAACAGAGTGTTAAACATTTAACAGAAATATAAGTAATATCCAGTGATACAAACTATGAATTGTTTTGTATGATTTCATCATTTTGAATTGAATAGCCTTTATGTAGGCCTAATTCATGTAATGTAATTTGTAATTAAATATGAGAGTCATGAAACTTTAACAGAGCTGTTAAGGCATGTAGGCATGCAATTAAAAGTGAATGTGCATATTTTATTTGCAAATAGTTCAAATGCATAGCTTTATAATATGTTCTAGTTGTTTACCTACCTTCCTTAAGTTCTTACTCTTCTGTATTATTTCATTTTAAATCCTAATTTCTTTAATTTGTTAGAAGCAAACAATTCATCCAGTAGATCTCTAATATATGTGACCCTGGACCACAAAAACCAGTCATAAGGGTCAATTTTTCAATATTGAGATTTATGCATCATCTGAAAGCGGAATAAATAAGTTTTCCATTGATGTATGGTTTGTTGGGACAGGACAATATTTGGCCGAGATATCAACTATTTGAAAATCTGGCATAATGGGAGTGCAAAAAAATCACAGAGTGATACAATTTGCCTTAACGTTGTTCCAAAAGTCTTCGCAATGCATATTACTAATAAGAATAACTAGTCTCAGAATTACTGATGTAACCATGGTGTCCCTGAGTAGGGAACAAGAACTGCGTCCTCTAAGGGTCACTATGGGGAACGCCTCGTCGTGACCGTGTCTGAAGCATACATTGAAAAAACTCCAACTCGTTGGCCGGCGACAGCCATTACGTCACTACCGGCGCGACTATAGTACGCCCATAGCGACCCCTAGAGGCATGCAGTTCGAAGTTCCCATGAAGTGAATGACAGTTTGATATATTTACAGTAGGAAATTTGCTAAATATCTTCATGGATCATGATCTTTGTTTAATATCCCAATGATTTTTGGCATAATAATAATAATAATAATAGAAAGATTATTTGAGCCAATACGATGCATTTTTGGCTATTGTTACAAATATCCCCGTGCAACTTAAGACTGGGTTTGTGGTCCAGGGTCACAAATAAAAAAAGAGAGACAATGTGGGCTTTGAGACTTCAAATAGTGCTGCTTGTTGAGGAGGTTATTACTTTTCTGATTGAAGTGGGCTCTTCTGACTCAGGCCAGTAATTAAATTAGCAGTGCTGGTCTTCAACAGCTTTTAACTATGTGTTCTGATTATGGTCTTGAACATGATATTTTATATAATCCTGATAAGAATAAGGTTATGATTCGCAGAACTAAGGAGGATAAAAGCATACAATTTCCAGTTTTCAAGTTGTCTAATAGGAGTCTCACTGTCTGTGCTAAAGTAAAATACCTTGGACATTTCATCACTGAACGTATGACAGACGATGAGGATATTGAAAGGCAACGCCGTATGATGTATATGCAGGCGAATATACTTTTACGTAAGTTTAGTTTCTGTTCAGATGAGGTGAAGGTGTCACTTTTTTAAAGCATATTGTACAACACTTTATACTGCTCATCTGTGGTTCAACTATGGATCATCTAGTTTACAGAAGCTGCAAGTAGCTTATAATGATGCAATGATAATTTTACTAAAGAGACCTAGATGGCATAGTGTAAGTGAAATGTTTGTGAGTGCAAGAGTGATCACTTTTAAAGCACTGTTACGAAATCTTATGTATAGATTTATCTGCCGGCTAAATGCTTCAAAAAATGAGATTATTGTGGGTCTATCAAATATAAGGGTTAGTACTACATGGTATCAGTCAAAGCTGTGGAGACATTGGTATTGTTGTATTTTGTAACTTTGTATTGTGTGTGGTAGATGCTGTGGGTTGTATATGTTGTCCTATTGTCTTGTTTTTTTTTTGTTTTTAATTGGACGTTGAGTCTGTAATAAGATTGCTTGGAATCACTCAGAACACCTTAGCAACCACTCAGAATACCTTAGCAACAAATATAGCAATGCACAGACAACCACTGACACAAAATACAATCATACAGGTGAGTTTTGCATACAGAAACCCCACATTTTCTTCAGAATCTAGTTGATATGAGACTATTCACCCATAATTTTTTTCATCATTTACTCACTCCTTTTTTTCTGTGGAACACAAAGGAAGATATTCTGAAGAATCTGAGTCTTCTGCAAACCGAAGAGATTAGCACCCGCACAGGCCATTGAACATTAAAATAAATAAATACATATATAGTTACTAGTTACAGCACCAAAAAAAGAAGAAGAAGAAGAAAAAAATTCCTCTATAAACAACAACATTGACATATATAACATATTAACCTAACATCTTGATATCAACAAAGTCCATGGACAGCCCATAAATGATGTCTGTCACATTCAGTAGCATAGATAAGGCAAAGGCCCAAAAAAGCCCCACTGATCAAGCTGTCAGGATGAAAAGCCATTTCTCAACTTTTCTACTTACTCTCTCTAAAGTGTTTTAAGCTGTATGAGTTGTACCTCAAATGTGTTCGCAGTTGACATTGCAGGTTTGTGCCAGTGGTCCTGACTGACTGTATGTGGCAAGGCTGTGAACCGCCTGTCAGTCATCCGTAATCCCAGTAGGAGGCGGGGTTACAGAGGCCTGCTACCACCCCCTCTGAGACCCATCCACTGGGCACAGCTAGAGCAAAGGCCACCGGGTGGCTGGGAGTGACAGATGGACCTCATTTGAAGTCATGATGAACTTCAGCTAGAAAGAGTTGAAGCATCTGGTGGGAATAATGGGAAACACAGCAGATAAGAAGCTTATTGTGAATACTGATGTGTAGGAGGAAAAAATAAGGGGGGTGGAGGGTTTGAGCAAACCTGGGGAGATGTATAATCCAAGCATTCAATAGAGACATATCATCTGAAAGAGTGAAAGAGACAAAGAGATGGAGAGAGCTCAGCTGACTGCATTTAAAGCATCATAGATGCGATCCCAATGTGATGACGGTTCTGAAACATAGTCAGCAATATTATAATGTTGTTTAAGATACTTTCATTTGGTGAATTTCTAAGGCAGCATCAAATCATATGCATTTTGCAAGAAGATGAGTGAAGAATTCCATCCAAGGCAAAGCAAGACAAATTCTGAATGTGATGTTTTCGGACACTTAATTGCAATTAATAGAAAATTTATTATAGTTTAAATTTGTATTAAAAGCAAATATCTGATATTTAGAGTGCTTTTTGACTCACTTAAGTAGATGTTACAGTAATTACATTTTTATCTAATTTCATAATCACTACTGTCTTTGAAATATGGTTCAAAGTACAGTTGAATGTACTAATATTCAATTGATTATGTATATTTTGTACAGGCAAGCAGATGAAGCCAGAATGTAAACGCAATGAGCAAAGTTTCATGTTAAATGAATTCCCATAGAAAATCATTATAAGGAAAACACTGAACCATTAAGCGGATTGCGTTCATCCGGCCTCATCTGCTTGCCTATGTAAACTATGCATCATTAATATAGAGAATATTACTTTTTTAAATATATTAAGGCACTTTAAGTGTTTTTACAACGTTTTGTTGCATTGTTTAATGATTGAAATATTGCCGCTGGTGCTTAATATGAATTGCAAATGGCCAAAACTTGCATTTTGTTCACATACCTTTGTTTTATTCTTCTGAGAGGTGATCTAAATATTTGAGACTGATGAAATTAACGTTCAATATTTGAATCTTCATTTAACTAGCGTGAGAGCGCAACAATGCGATAAATGTGTTGGCATAGCCATGTGATACTTCCTGTTTCCTCGTTTGCTCGTTCCTACGAAGGCGGTGATAATTCTGGGTGAGGGACAACTCCTATACGCACCTCGAGCATGCAACTCCAAAGGATGAAACTTCAAATGAGACACAGCTATTCCTATCTGGTAAAACGGCACAGTTGAGGCTCCTAACACATTAACTCGACTGAAATTCAATGACGTCAAGGCTATAATGTGATTGGTTATCAAAGCACACGTGATCCAAGTTGACCGTTACACTTTCTCCAATGATATGTAATACAGACCCTCTCATCTCCCAATAGTAAGACAATCTCTGGCTGTAAACGTGCATTTGTTGCTGCTGTAAAGCAATCTGCCCTTTTCGCAGAATTTCGAACCCGCTCACCAAACTTAAAATGTCAGAACAGACATTTGGAAGGGAGTGTGGAAAAGAAACAGAATCAATTCGCCTTATCACAAGTCACCATCAAAATAATTTTGAAACTGGTATTTCTGATACTCACATTCAGTTGCTTTTACATTCAAAGCTTTTATTATGTCATCCTAAACCCTAATCCTAAAAGTACACTTAAGTGGCATTTTATTTCATTCATATTATATTACCTGCAAATAGAGAGTTCGTTTTTAGTTTTTTATATATATATATATAACACTAAATAAATACAGTGGGGTTCAAAAAAACGATTTTGTTCTTTGTCTAAAATTCTAAAACTTTCTCTTTGGTTTAAATTTTTGGACCCAATTTATATTTAATCATCTTACATGATTAAATACTTTTTACAATTCATCATATCCATAGGTCAACTTCTGCCGGTCAGCTCTCAGCATCTCACAAAAGCCAAATTCATGTTTAGCTCACTTCTTTTGTTGGCTGATTGCACCTGTTTAAATGCTCTAATACGATGCACTTAGCAACCGTGTGCATATTCTGGACTTTAATGAATTGATTTTAGGCACAACATGATCTATAGCTGTTGTAATGGATGACGCTTCTTTTCCTTATTGATGCCAATGAGAAAGTAAAGTAGAACAGACCCACATAGGTTAAAAAAGACATCTCACTGCCTCTAAGTCACCATTTTTCCCCCTTATTAGCCAGTTGTGGTGAACCGTATCATTTCTGTTGACAATTCCCTTAGAGCGACAGGAAGATTCTATTACATCTGTTTTTTTGGCTTTTGAATTTTGAGCATTTTAAGAGGGTTTGAGAAGGGCTTGTAAACATCAAAGGATCACAGTCAGCGGGTGCGCATCTCCAACGATTACATGCTTATCTGTGACCAAAATATTCCGAAGAGGGGGAGGAAGAGTACAAGCATCATTAAGAAGTCTACAAAGCAATTTCCGCCATTTAGCGCTTGTTTATTCTGAATAAACTATTTTGTGCCGAAACAAAACTCCCACATTTATAGGAAAGAAACCGGATGGAAAACATTTTCCAAAATAATAAAACAAACAAAAAAACACATTCAGAAAGAATGAAATACAATTATGGCTGTATCAGAAAGCAAAGAATGAAATCTCTAAGCAGAAAATATCTTGGATGAATCTGCAGCATTTGATAGTTTCAGCCAGAAAATGGAAGCAGCACAAAAAGCGTGTGCTTAGCTTGAGGGCCCGTATCTGTTTACCTCTGATAAATCTCGTTAAAGCCTCATAGCCACATTTAATATTAACATCTTTAGCATGAAAAGAAAAAGAAACCGCTGTGAAAAACACTTCTTAAATCTTAAATTAATTCACTTTATTATATTTTCTCAGATTAAGAGACAATCCGATTTAACTAAGCGGGACATGCTATGTGGCAGCATACTGATCATAAATGTAACTTTTTATACATAAATGGAGAAACAGTTCAGCCAAAATTAAAATCCCATACCCATATGCTGCCCCTGTGGAAATGAACATATTATCATTATTTATGTTCAATTGCCATATCAATCGATCGATCAATCCAAACATGGTGTACATCAATGGTGTCCAAACATGTTATGTAGGGAATAATGTACAGTCAGCTGATCATTATAATAAAAATAAACCCTGACAGTGTGATCAGGACCTGAGCAAATCTTGTATCAGTTAATTATTTTATTATATCAGAAGAAAGAGATCACAAAGTACTATGAAAGCTATCAAACTAACATTAAGTTGGGGATTTTTTGCAAATATAGTGTATGTATTATTGTACAAATGTTTCTCACAGCAAAAAATGATCAAAGTTAACCATAATGACCACAGTCAGAATCAAGTATTTCAGAGAGTGTCTGAAATGGTCAAGGCAAGTCAGCCATATTGGGATCACACTCAGACAGCTATTTTCAGTCATACAAGCACAGCTCTTATCTAATTGAATGACAAATGCCAAATCACTTTATGGCTTTTATGTTTGTGTGATATCTGGACGTTCCAAAGCTGTCATCAAACAACAAGAATTGTCTAGTGATTTTTTTTCTTTTCTTTTTATTTATTTATTTTTACTAGAGCTGCGCTTTACAGTTTCTCACATTCATTGTAATAGGTGGCCCGTTTCTGTGTTTATACTGTCTCTGGTTACGACTGTGCCATAGTTGCCATATTTGATTTCAGAACTGCAACAGAGGGAAAATCAGTGAATAATGACTTAAAGTTACCATGACAATTATTTTAGTATTAATATATTTTTTGACTAAAATTTATTTATTTGTATTAAATGTTTCAATGTTTATTTTAAATTACACTACATTACTTTTGCCCAGATTTTTGCCCCCGGTTTTCAGCCTGGATGAAAGTCAGAGCTAATCTGTAAATTTGAGTTGACAGATTTCATAGAAAATTGCATAATGTTTGGACACAGACTCTGATTTGTTTTAGCTTCAGACTATGATTGCATCCAGTCAGGGGATATTAATGACATTATCTTGATAACTTGAAAACTACAGCAACCATGTGATCAAAGACTATGCTAATAACATTTGTATTTATTCATTTATCAGATGCTTTTATCCAAATCCGCTTACAAATGAGGAATACAACAAGCAATTCATCATACATAGGCAATAAACACAAAGTAATACAACGTTTCAGACATTGTTTTGATTAGTACAGCTAGAATAGGGAGGGATCAATGAATAGTGAAAGCATAGAAACAGGTAAGTAGTGATGGAAGAGATGCATTTTAGCAGTTTCTTGAATATCTTCAGAAATGCAACTTTTCGGATGGGGCTGTAAAGATCATTCCAGCAGCTGTAACAGGCGATTTAACCAGAGCTTAGAGAGAGTATGTGCTGGTCTGGAGGAGAGATGGCATATATTGTCTGGACAAGAAGTTAAAGTGGAGCATAAACAGGAATGTTGTTTAATAACTTTACATGCTAAATAAGTTGCATTTATCATGTGCAATGCTAGCTGTTAATTTGAACTGAGATAGATTAGAATCATTATTTCCAGAACCACCACTCAATTATGTTGAAATCAATTGGGACACATTAATATTGTGCCAACCAAATTTAATCAACTTTGTGTTTATGCTTTTATAAGAATATAAAGCATGAGACCGATGGACTTTTTTGTGGTGTTTTATGTTCTTTTTGGAACTTGATGTGGTCACTATGAACTGGTTGTAAAGAAAAGAGCACAACATTTCTTCTTTTGTATTTCACAGAAAAAAACAGCAAACATAAGCCACATGAGTCATGAGATATATTATGAGAAAATCATAAATACAACACACTTCAGTATCGCTATAATAGTCTATTTGTGCTGCATCATTAAGTAAATCAGGAATGTTTTGAGTAAAACTAGTATGAATAAATATATTCATTAAGCATTTGTCACATATGAGTTAAAAATGGTTCACTATTTAGCAGGTATTGCATTAAAATCACACCGTTTTATTCATGCATTATTAACTGCTCATCAATTATTTATAATGCATTTGTAAATAAGTTATTTGTCATTTATGAACACCTTTAAAAACCTTTTATAAAGGGAACCTTAATTTAAAGTGTTACCAAATTGCCTCTTACAGTTGCTGTTTCTGATTTTCTCAACATGTTGGTTGCTGAATGGAGAATGTTGCTCCTGAATCCATGCTAGATGAACAAATGTCTCACTGGGTGATATGGGTGCAAGAGAAGGGTGAACGAGGGAATAGCTTTTGTGAGATGAGGACAAAAAAAAAGATCAATACCAGTTTCTTCAAAATTGCACTAGAAAGCTTATGAGAGTCCCGGCTGTATTCATTCAACACTTTTCCCTAATCGACTTCGCCTATTATAATCATAGCATTTCTAGGAACACTGAAAGAGGTTGCGAACCCTCCCTATGATTTCTGACATCTACTCCTGCACTTTTCCAGTATTTTACAGAGGCTTTATCTGAACTGAAATGCAGAGCAAGTGGTCGTTTTCCAAGTGCTCATCTCCATGGTGTTTTTATTTCTTGCAAGGCCATTTGCACAAGTACAGCGATATAAGTCATTTCCATCTTTTGAAGCTTATTTTTAAAAATCTTTAATACGTGTCATTCTTAAAATAATGTACATGGGTTGACAAAACTCTAGTTACAGGTCTAGGTCAAAAGAGCTCACCTTAAAGTATTTATACTATTATTTATGGTCATCTAGATTCTCGATGTTATTTGGATTCCCCATTCAATGTGTGGAATTTATTGCATCCATTTTTTATTATTAACAGTTTAATACTCAAGGTTAGGGTTTTGTTCACTATGTAAGAATATATGGTCAGTAGTAATAGTCTGAAGAGGAAAAATCTTTGTAAAAATGTACTCGTGATGTAATTTCATGTTGGGTTCATGTGGCTTCAAAGTTGTTGTTTTGGGTTTTTTTACATTTAAAGGGATAGTTCACCCCAAAATGAAAATTTGCTGTTAATTCACTCACACTCGGGTCATCCAAGATCTATGTGACTTTTTCTTCAGTAGAACAGTAAAGAAGATTTTTAGCTGAAACCATGGATGAATGATAACCTTTAACATTAGCATACAATTGAATCTACACTTGTCTGACAATCTCTACAGGATCTGGAAAACCTATTGCAAAGAGCACAAATCTTGGACCTCTGAGGAATGGAGCAAGATATGATCTTCACTTGTTTTTTTTTCAACCGTTTATGTTTGGAGGAAGATCCCATATGTTTGTCAAGGTGCAACTTGAGGTAGATTTTAGTCATCTGTCCATTACTAGTTGAAGACATTTCATGACTAATCTGAATATTTTCAACATTTCAGCCTTATTATTATTAACCTTATCTAAAAATTACTGTATGATCAGGTTCATTGAATCGGTGAATCACACTAAATTCAGTCCAGATGAACTACACTCTTAAAAATAAAGGTGCTTCAAAAGGTTCTTCAAGCGATGCCATAGAAGAACCATTTTTGGTTCCACAAAGAACCACTCAGTCAAAGGTTATTTAAAGAACCATCTCTTTCTTACCTTTTTATAATCTGAAGAACCTTCTTTCGCCACAAAGAAACTTTTGTCAAACAGAAAGGTTCTTCAGATGTTAAAGGTTCTTTATGGAACCATTTAGACAAAAAGGTTCTTCTATGGCATCGTGAAGCACCTTTATTTTTAAGAGTGTATGCCTACAATATCTGCTATTGCTAAGCATTTGGGGGGATTTCAGGATCTTGTAGGATTTGTAGAGCTGCTTAGTCATAACATCAATTTGTTGGACAACCTCGAAGGCTAATTCACTATGCGTTCCTTTGGAAAATTTCCAATGGGTTTTAAGAAAAGAGGTTTTCGATGTATGTGTGACATAAGGTTTGGGGTTAATATGACTTAAAAAGACTTCCGATTGCTCAAAATTACTTTTATAACAGTCAAGAAAAGCATCTTTAGCAGAACATCATGTGGCAGATGCAGCTTGTAGTAGCAACAGCTTTTCTGATGTTTATAAGTAGGATGAATTCAAAAGGGTTCACATGAACAGATAAACATTAGTAAACATTTACGGCTTGATTTGGAAGGCAGAATTCAAAGTTGATTTCCAAGGCCGCCATTCCTCAAAGAACACAGACATTGTCTTCCTGAAAACGGGTTCAATATGCCCTGACATGCTCTTGAGTCATTACATAACAGCAATCTAATAAAGGGCTGAAGCTGAGCTTGAGGAAAGGGACAGACATTCATTTTGTTTTAGTTTTGTTCATTCCGTCCTGTTTGTCCTTATAATGTGTTCTTCTAATAAAGGAATCATTCACCCGGAAATTAAAATGTGCTTAAAATGTGCTTTCCCGCAGGCCATTCAAGTTTGTTTCTTCATCAGAACAGATTAAATAAATTAGCATCACATCACTTGCTCACCAAGGTCCTCTCACATCAAAATCCCCCCACATATTCATTTAGAACTGTTTTGGACTGGTTTCACTTGTAAAAGGTATTTGCTGGCAATGTGTCTTAATATCACAAGATTGATTGATTATTTAGTTAATTGTTTGTTTGTTTAAAAGGTTATATTTTGTACCAGACTTTCCCTGGTCTTGCTCATGCCATATTGTGCCATAGTTTCAGGGAAGACTCATGAGAGTAACATAGATGTAGTTACTCTCATTAAAACCACCAAAACTTTCTGCTGACATGGCTTCAAACACGATATGTTTCATTTTACATGATTTTATCAGATCATGATTTATAATACTATAGTAAATGAAGCCAAACTTGAAACAATTTGTCTTGAGGTGGCAAGGGACACATCAAGGACCACAATGGAAACAAGTGTTTAACTTTATTGTGTTATCCTTGATAAATGTACGGTGGCCGAGAGCGCTCAATGCGCTGCAAATTAAAAAAAGAAAACCAAAAAAAATCACCAACAAATTAAGAAAACATCTTCATCAGTTTGACAACACGTGCTGCAAATACTCGACTAAATACAGAAACACGCTGCAAATACTCACAGACCACATCGAAAAAGTTTAAGGGAGCCAGAACAGTTGACGAACCTGGCTAGGGCATGCTTATCAGTGTCTACTCTGAAAGGACCTGTTCATATGAATCTTTACCTTGTTTAGATATTATTAGCCTAAATAAGCTGACAAAATACACAATTACTGTAACTGTAAAGAGAATACCGGAGGCTAAACTTCAGGGTTAAACTGAAAATTGTCATAATTTACTTGTCATCATGTTGTTTTGTGTAATTGTGTGGAGTCATATGAAAGCATGAACATGTAAACACATTCATTGTTATCTCAAAAATTGGCCCATACATTCCATAATATGCTATTATATTCATGCCAAGGATCAATTGAGAGGAAAAGCGCACATGAATATTTCAGATTAGTTTTATGATAGACCCCTCACACCCTGATGAAAACATCTCAGTTTAATGGTGTGAGAAAATCACGGTGAAATATTTGAATTGTTGGTGTGAGGTGTGGAATATATAATAAGTTGCTATTCATCAGGACACTCTCTGTAATAATTCAGGGAGTACTGCTCAACGTTGAGTTTATTACTGATCAATTTTACCATCTGTCTTCCTCTGGAACATCCACAGCGAAAAAAATAAATAAATCAACAGTGTGCTTCATTATTCAGACAGGTGATTTGAGCCAGCATAGTGACATTTCTGTTTAACAGTATGAGCCACGGCCAGGCAGCGTAGAGAACATGTTCATATACAAGTGACAGCAGCACTGCCTGTCTAGCATGTCTCTGGTTATTGGACACCTCACTTTTACCATGGCGAAACTGATGGTTCATGCATCTTGTCATCAGTGTCACATGGCCCCTCTCTGGCATGGAGGGCATTAACACAGATGGCACTGTGTGAAAGCTGCATGTGCTGGTTGTTTCTCTCTGTTATGTCAAAAATATAAAGCAGCTAGTAACAATAAATGTTTCTTGAGCAGCAAATCAGCACATTAGAAATTATTTTAGTACGGGAGTAATGACATCACAGAATAAATAACATCGTTTTATTTTAGTTTTATATATATTATAGAATATATATATACTATATAATATTATATAATATTATATATATATAATGTGTGCAGCGAAGTGGTCAGCAAACAGACTGCAGGTAATCTGCAGTTGTTTCATAGAAAAAAGTATTGTTTGTGTTCCTCATTTGCCATAAGAAAAACTGCAGTTCTTGATTCAGAGCGGTTTGTGGTATTCAGATGAAGCAAACCACAATGGCTTTTTGACCTGATTTCTCTCTCGCTCTCAGTCTCATTAAGACCTGCAGTGGCACCTTGGGAAATGCACCTACAATAGTTTAAAAGCATTAAATCTAATGAGCTCCAGTCTGTATGTGGGGCATAATAGGTGAGAAACAAAGGTAATTTTTATCATTTTGATCAGTTTTTGTGGAGTCAGAAGTTTGAAGGTGTACACTGTGAGAATTTTTCATTATTTCATGACTGCTGCTTGTCAGATTGCATAATAGGATCTTGTTGAGATCTTGGACAAAAGCTAAAGCAGACTGTGTGGCTAGATAAAAACTGTTTTTTGAAACAGAAAACTCATTCTGATTCATTCTGATTCTGATAAACAGTTTTTTATGTCAGGCTATACAATATACATTTCACAACTGACCTTATTGATATATTGCATCGTGTTCATAACAGCCCGCTTTATATGATGCTGAAAATAAATGGAGTGTGATAAGGGAGGCCAGGATCTCAGAGCCGGAGGAATGACGACCAATGGCAGGGCCCTCAGTGGTGCTAACCAGGGTGGAGCTGGGAGGACGGAAGACCGAGGCAGAGTCAGGGGTGTTGGAGACCAACACGTGCCATAGAACTGTAGAACCAGGGTGATGCCACCGTTCTGGAGCTGGGAAGACTGAGATAGACCCAGAGGGAGTGTGGATGATGGTGGAGCTGAAGAAGGGGATTGGCCAGGCACAGCTGCAGGCCAGAAATCCCATAGAGGAACCAAGGGGATGATAAAGCTAGGCAGAGAAGGTAGGATAAGGGACCCCGGTGCAGCTGGAGGCCTGACGGGCTCCCTCAACAGGCACAAGGGAGCAAGGAGCCTTGGTAGGGTACTGGGCTCAGAGGAATGCAGCGGAGCTCAAGGGTCCACATTCTGAGGCCCACAGTGGACGATGGTAACCCGGAGACTGTGGTTGCGTGGTTGACTGAGGAGAGCTGGTGGATCAGGAGAAGGAGGTGGAGCCAGTGCATTGGATGGAGCCAGCAGAGGAGGTGGAGTCAGGGAACCAGTGGAGGAGGTTGAGCCAGGAAGGAAAGCAGAAGTGGCGGAGCCAGGGAGCTGGGTGGAACCAGCAGAGTAAGGGATATGGATGGAACCAGCTGAGCTAGAGAACTGGACGCAACCTGCAGAGGAGGCGGAGCCAGAAATGGAGGCAGGAGGCTTGATGGAACCAGCAGAGGGGGTGGATCCAGGAAACTGGGTGGAACTGACGGGGACAAGGATTTGGATGGATATGAAGAATTGAATTATAATCTGAGAATTTGTCATGATTTAGAGAAAAAAGGGCAAAGTTGCTATTTCAAAATTAATAGCAGGTGAAATTGTGGTTTTAAAAATGTTTTGTCACGTGTCAAGAATCAGTTTCAATTCATACTGCTGTAGCGTCTCGACCAATCTGACACACTAATTTTAATTTGATTTAACAAATCAATTATTCATTAGATTAACAAATCGTCACAGTCCCCTCACTCAATAAACTGGATGCCAGGATTTCTGCTGAACACCAGGCCTTCTGGTCACCATGACAACTAATCATGATATCACTGGTTTTATGACCCCCAGGAATGTGAGTGGGATACCCCACTCTTGTCCCCAACAAGGAAAATCCACAAGGAAAAATGGGGAACTTTTTTTTCTCTAATTAATTCATAGGAAAACCTTATTTGAATGAACACACATATTCTTCAGGCCATTGTGTATATTATTGCTGTTTTGTATTAATCTGTTGTATTATAGACTATTTTATTCATGCTTACGATAAACCACTCATTCATATAACCTTACATATACCTTGTTTAGTATCTATGAATTTGCCTTCTTATGATCGAATCAAGCGTGTATATTATATGGTGGTACTTAGGCAATATATATTAGGGTCCTGAGATTTTTTAGTAATTTCGATTCAAGTCCATTTGCAAATTACCATGCTTAGAGACAAAGAGTCGTAAACCCTCCAGCAATTGCCACCTCCCGCTCGGAATTTCCATCTCTCTCATTGGATAAGCCCATCTTGAGAGGCGGGTATCTTCTCCGACCTTAAAGGCCACACTTCATGTGACCCGCCCCAGTCGTTGGTTCGGTCAGAAGCAAAGATGAAGATGTGTGAAAAACGCTTCAGGATACCAAAGCATTTGTGCCAGGCCTTTCTTCGGCCTTGTCCTTTCCATTTCAGTCAAGATTCTCTGACTCAAGACTGGTTCTTTTCTCATCAACTAACTTCAGCAAAAGATTAACTGGAAACCTTAAGATTGCATCAGGATCTCTTGTCGAACAGCCGAGACTCGCAAGTATCAAACTTAGTCGATTTAATTGATGCATTAAGTATCATTTACACCTTTTTACAAGGTGTGTTTGAACTGAGAATCAGACGTATCCCCAGGTGTAGATCTGCTGAATATGCAAATTATTCCATAAATTTAATTCCTTATGCCTCTTTCTGTACTGAGTAAACTTTACAAACCCTTCCTATCCAACTGTATGTGTGTGTGTGGGGTGTATGTGTATGTTAGACAGTTTATGTGTTTATGTAGGATGTTAGACTAGTTTATGTTTTTATGTAGTATGTTAGACTAGTTTAAGTGTTTATGTAGTTAATAAAACCTTACTTGTATCACACTTGACGTGTTAATTGTTTGCTCATAACCGGAGTCACTAATCATGCAGATTTACGTTACAAGCTTGTAGAATTGTACAATAAGAAAGTTTATTTTTTTTAACCAGGAAATTAACGTTCTTAGATTTGACAAGACAGTTGACCCTGAGAGGTCCGCTAAATATCTACAGCAGATCTAAATATTCATAATTAATTATAACTAGTTATGGTTAATTATTCATATTTCATGTCATGAGCTGATTCGTTACACTGCTAAACTGATTTTTGTGCTCACCTGACTAAACATTTGTGCTTGATATTGAAACCAGGAAATAATGTTGTTGCAAATGTCACTCACTGCTGCTTATCACTATCACCATCACACTCACTGAACGTGATGGTTTTCCTCACAATATAATTAAATTATTTTTCAAAACCAGTCAGTTGAAATTAAAGTAGTCTAGTGCAAACACTGCTGAAAATTCATATGTAGACATGGCTGGTTGTATATGTGTGCACAACCTAAAAAAAATGACATATTGGCTTGTCTGCTCGAGAAGAACTCACTGGTGAATGCTGGATTGTGGGGATGTGAGTGAATGTGTCTCAGGCGGAGAGACAGGGGTAGATGTTGATCGAGTCTGCAGTCATGCGGCGCATGGTGGGCCGTGCATCGCTCTCACTCTTTTCTTTCTACTCACACAGCTGTGACAAAAGCTAGATTGAAAAGAGCTTGACAATCTGCCTGAGATCTGACAGGGCTGTCACAGAATCACTCAACATCCCTTGCATAATTACAGCATTATCTCTGATCCTAGAGACTGTATGAAATGTGCCTGCGAGCAGGTATATCCTCCATTCCAACTGTTTCTTAGCCATCACAAACCAAAGACTGGATGAAAAAAAAAACACCATAGTAGCTTTCCATGAAGAAATAGGCAGAAAGATCCTGGTACAAAATGATTAAAACGCAGGGTTACCATGGCGACAGCTGGGTTCTAATAGGATTAACTTCCTGCAGTTGCGATGAAAGTATTATCTGTACAAATGCTTGTTTTGTTAGAGCTGCTGCCGTCTGAAGTTGTGCCATGTCAAGTAGGAGCGAGTGAAAATGTTGCGCATCCTTAAGCATATTTGTTCAATTTGATATGGATTCCTTGTGTTGTGGTTTCATACTCTGTAAGTACATTAAACATCAGCCAAACATTTGCCTCAAGAAAGGATTTTGCATTGATTTTAAAGTCATCTTGATTTCAAATTAAAGTGAGGATTTAACTACATCAAAGACATTTGGGGAGCCAAAAGTAGCAGTGCTATTAACTTAACATTTTTCAATGTTATGACAGAAGTTATAATGAGATACTTATTCCAATGTAGCTTGAGCATTGCTGCATTGTTCTACATCGCTAATTTTCATGTCACAATGCATTGTGAACTCGGCTTTACAGCTGTGCAAACTGAGGCAATAATCAAACACTAATTTTGTTCTAGCATTGGGATATCTGATTCACTTTAGTCCCTGCAAGGTATTTTACACCTTATTTATTTTTTCTAGCAAAACATTTTGTTAAAGGGGTCATATGATGCTTTTTTAAAGATCATTATTTTTGTGTATTTGGTGTAACAGAATATGTTGACATGCTTTAATGTTCAAAAAACACATTCTTTTTCAAATACTGTACATTATTGTAGGTCCTCTATGCCCCGCCTTTCTCAAACACTTCGTTTTCTACAAAGCCCTTTTTTTGACAAGCGCAGTCTGCTCTGATTGGCAGCTGACCCAGTGCATTGTGATTGGCCGAACACCGCAAACACGCGTCGGAAATGTAACGCCCCTTACCATAACCACGAGCTTCATCTTTCAAAATAAATGTAAAGACAGAGCCTGAAAGGGGAACAGAGTCGCGTGACAGACACAGTGATGAAGCTGGGAATGTGTTGCAGTACACAAGCCCGGTTTAAGACAGCTGACTCCACTGTATGTTACCCCCCCCCCCCCCCGTTCTCTCTCTGCTCCTCTCTCTTCTCTCTCTCGTAGCGCTCGCGCCTCTCTCTTTCTCTCTCTCTTTCTCTCGCTCTCTCTCTCGCTCTCTCTCGCGCGCCTTCTCTCTCTCTCTCTCTCCGCTCGTCGCCTCTCTAAATCGCCTCGCTCTCCCGTCTCGGCTCTCATGTCCGCTGGCTCTCCTCGTCTCTCTCTCTCGCAGGCTCCGCTCTCTCTCCATCTCCTCTCTCCACTCGCTCTCTCTCGCTCCAACATCGCGCCACGTCACACACACACAAACACCATCACACGTGCGCAAAACCCGCATTTGAACAGTCACTGCAAATACTTAAACTAATAACAAAACATCTGATTCAGAATCGCCAGATTGTCATAGCAAAGTCAGAATGACCTCCTCTCCTAGGTTCATGAAACGATCGTCCATAAAATGCATTGCTGTTCTGTTGTAAAGTCATCTTAAAGATTCCTAAATGCAACTACTTCCGGAAGGCCAAATAAAGTGAAACAATAAGAAACACACAGCGTCTCCCTGACATTCTGCATCAACACTAACTGCGGTTACTTGAAACCACGCCTTCTTTCTCTTGCGTGCACAATTGGCGGCATTATGCTAATATTTTCCACATAGTGAGTAGATATTTGGGGGCGTGTTGACGAGCCCGTTAGGGGTTGTGGCAGGTCTTAACTTTATAAAGAATATCTCTTTGGTTTTGATACTTTATCTTTGCAACTTCAGGGATCTTATCTAATCACGAACAGCTTGTAACACTCCAAAGAGAAAGGAAAACTTGAAATCGCATCATATGACCCCTTTAAATGCTTAGCAGCACTTTCAAGTGCTTATTGGACCCTCTTAGTAAAGACTTCAGTTCATATTTATATGTGATTTCAGAATTATTTATATTGTCTTTGAAATATGGTTAAAGTTTACTGCTGAATGTACCGACATGCATTTATTGTAAACTAAAATATACTTTAATGTAATTCCTATTGAAGCTTTAATGTCATGTATTTAAATATATTTGTAATTACACATTTATTATAGTAAAGTTCAATGTGGTGCTTTTAAAATATGTTAACTTTAAATGTAATATCAAACAACACACTTCAGTTAAAACTATAATCAAGTACTTTACATGTGCTTTAGTATGTTATTCATACGTCAAAATAAGTGCTCTTTAAAACACGACAAAAAACTTAAAACATGACACATGAAAATGCACCTTAAAGTTTTATTTTCACATTATTACAAAGTGTAAGTTGCCTTTTATTTCATTAATATTACATTATCTATATAATTTTAAGGGCACATTTAATACAGTAGCACCACACAAGGTGGTAGCCCACTACTAGCTTGAGAAACTTCAGAAGCAACAAAGTAGCTTCCCACTGATCACAGCACAAACAGTTTACTAAAGAACAGGTGAAGAGTGATGAAAGATAAATTGTTTTCCACAGCTGATAACTAGTTTAATATATATCTATATAAAGTCTTCACCTTTGGTGTCAGTTATTGAAGTCTTTGGAGCTTTACAGAACAACATTATCCCTGTGTGAACAGCTGTAGTTCACGTAAGAGTCAACCAAGCGGATTTTAATTTATCTTTAAAGGTCACTATAAGAGGTTCACAGATATACTGTATATATATGGACAGAAAACACACTGAGAGGCAGAGACAACAGGGGTGAAAAGATTTTTTTTTAAACTTAAACTTTCTTAAAATTAAAGTTTCAGTCCTTGCCAAGTCTGCTTGTTAAGTTGTGTTCGAACAGTTCGAATACTGTTTTCAGGTTAAAGCCTCTATCCAAAAGATCCAATTTGAGGAAAATAATCAGACTGTTTGCCCGATACTATGGATTACAGGTAACAATGTTGTAAATAATGTTGTTTCCTGCACAGACTGATCGTTTCACTTCATAAGACCTCAATATATCATCACACTCACACTCACACACACACACACTCACTCAAATCTAAGGACTTTCTCTGGCTTTTTGTTTCTGTTTTCTAGAGTAATAGTAGTTTATAATAACCACACAAAACAATCAAATAGTTATTAATTAATTGATTAATTATTATTACTATGCATCATTATTCACTTGGAGAGCACACAAATGAGTTGCGTTGCATGTTATTTATAATTGTTTCTATTTGAGTTTATGTTTACCAGTGTTGAGTGGCATTTGATGAAAATTGGATTCCGGGCAGAAACAAAGAATTTAAGCGTTGTTGGTTCCGCTTGGACATACCATTTGTTGAGATGGGACAGGGGAGCAGGAAAACTGGAAATCTTTATTAATGTGATGTCTTTAGTTGTATTTTTATGGTACTTGGGTAAATTTGCTTTTCTTTCATTTTGATTTAAAATGCATTTACTTGATTTTATTTAGATTTGTTTAGTGGTATGTGTTAAATGTTATGAATATTGTTTTTCCCTCTTGTGTTGTAATGGGCCCATCTTTTCCTTTATAAGCTGTTTGCTTTGTTAATTTTAGGTGGTCGTTTTTTCTCATTTTGTTGCAACAAGTTTGAGTTTGTAAGTTGTTTTCTTGACTTGGGTTTAAATATGGACCCATGGCTTTTTTTTTTGGTAAGAGTTGGTGATCCTTCCCCCTGACCCCTCAGTCTCTCACATACGGCCATTAATTTTGTCTTGCCAGTATATGCTTTTGTTTTGTTTTTTACATTTGTTTTTTATTTTTTAACTCTCAAGTGCCAGTAGCCACTGACTTGGATTGGAAATATTGATTTGAGTTTCATTACCTTAAATTATTTTATTAAGTGAGAAGAAAGACACTGTGAGTGTGTAAGAACACTGAACTCAATCTCTCCTTGCACATCAAAGTCCTGATGAACCTGCTAATGTTTATTTTGCAATAATGAATGGCTGACTTTATCATTATCCACTATATATAATTAATTCATTACATTTTTCTAGGCACTCAAAGCACTTTTACATTGTCAGGGGGTATCTCCTCATCCACCAACAGTGTGCAGCATCCACCTGGATGATGCGACGGGCAGCCATAGTGCGCCAGAACGCCCACCACACACCAGCTTATTAGTGGAGAGGAGACAGAATGATGAAGCCAATCAGTAGATATGGGGATTGTTAGGAGGCCATGATGATCAGAGGCCAATGGGCAAATCTGGCCATTTGTGTTTCGAAAGACATCCTGGGATTTTTTATGACCACAGAGAGTCAGGACCTCGGTTTAACGTCTCATCCGAAGGACGGATAACTGATAACTATGATAACTATATGAGTGTCCACACTAATGGATAATGTTCTGTTTATTAGAATTGCATGCTGCTGCATGATGCCAATTCAAACGCTGAAGCTATTTGAAAAAAAAAAAAAGAGATATAGAGAGAAAAAAACAAGACTCTACCAAAATTCTGTTGAGGGAATGAACAACTTGTCCCATGAAACACTGCAAATATCATAAAAGAATAAGAAAGGTCTAAAGGAAGTACAAGTTAACTATTGACATAAAGTCACTGATTATGTGTGTTTTGATGAGTATTAAATATGTTGAGTAAATACTCAAAATACTCAGTAGTTACATGTAACTATTTTACACTTTGGCAAATTGTTTGTGAATTACTATGAATTTCATCTGTACATTTTCATACAACTTGACTACAGCCCACTGAGGATTAGGTTTAGGATTAGGTTTTAAGTCTGATTGGCTATCAATGTTTTTATCGTTCAAACAACAGCAATGACAATTTATAGACAAACAACAGCAATGAACTCGCTACGCACTTGCACTATTTGACAGCAGAAGGATGACAGCAGCATCTGATACAGCAGTTTAGTCTTTCTGTCAGCTGACACAGCTGCTAACAGGACAGTGAGCATGATTATGTGTCTTTTTACAAATGATTTCCTAACACACACACTGCTTTATTGATAGAGAGATAAACAACTTTCACTCCTTCTCATAGCGGAGCAGATCGTATAGACACGTCTCAGCTCTTTTTATATTCCACGATTCAATGTATGCCTTCAGGGGAAGAATTTCTTGATGGTTTCTCCTCTGTAGTTTCCTGCCATCTCTATAAATGACACCACAGTGCTTGACTCAATCAATAAGCTGTGAGGAATTATATAACATACTTAAATTTCAGGCTCTCATTTCGCCCATATAAATGAAAAATCTCATTGCAGGGAATGAGTTTTTTTATTTTTTGTTTTCATGGGTCAAAATCCCTCTATTTCTCTCTTTCCGTGGGCCATGCTTCACCCACGCCACCTGTGCCCTGAGATATCCAGTCATATCACACAGACTGCTAATCGGGACAATCTATCTGTGATTTCCCTTCACAAACATATTACACAACAAACCACCTGCCTTCATGCTAAATTATTAGGAAATGGCCTTTATCTAATTTTTTTTACATTTCCAAGTTAAGCTAATGACGAGCCGAAAACAATGTTGGTAACAACAACTTCTCTGATTGCTGGATCACTTTTGGTAGAGTAGTTCTTCACCAGGAATTATTCAAAACATTTTTGTAGCCAAGTTGAATTCACACTACTCTTGCTCAATTTCAGTGCTCATGATATTTGTTTCACAAAATGTATATATATATATATATACATACAGTGGCATGCGAAAGTTTGGGAACCCCTTGCAGAATCTGTGAAAATGTGAATAATTTTAACAAAATAAGAAAGATCATACAAAATGCATGTTATTTTTTTTTTAGTACTGTCCTGAGTAAGATATTTGACATAAAAGATGTTTACATTTAGTCCACAAGACAAAACCAAATAGCTGAAATTATTAAAATAACCCCATTCAAAAGTTTGGGAACCCTTGGTTCTTAATACTTTGTGTGGTTACCTGGATGATCTACCACTGTTTTTTTTTGTTTTGTTTTGTGATAGTTGTTCATGAGCCCTTGTTTTATTCTGAACAATTAAACTGAGCACTGTTCCTCAGAAAAATCCTTTGTGTCCTGCAGATTCTTCAGGTTTCCAGCATCTTTTGCATATTTGAAGCCTTTCCAGCAGTGACTGTATGATTTTGAGATCCATATTTTCACACTGAGGACAATTGAGGGACTCAAACACAACTATTAAAAAAGGTTCAAACATTCACTGATTCTCCAGAAGGAAACACAATGCATTAAGAGTCGGGGGGTGATAACTTTTGAACAGGATGAAGATGTCCCAAGTTTTCTTATTTTCCTGAAATATAATTTTTTCCCATTTAGTACTGCCAAAACAGAAGCAACAGAAGATACTTGCATGTTTCCCGGAAGACAAATTAAGTACAATTTACCTTGAGCTTCAAATTCAAAAAGTTTTCACCCCTCGTCTCTTAATTGCATCGTGTTTCCTTCTGGAGAGGTCACAGGTGTGCGATTATCAGCTAACATATTTTAAAAGACTTCACACATGGCTTATCCAAACACATTTTTAAATCAGAACTGTTATTAAAAAAAGGCTTTTATAATACAACAGTATAATTTTAAATGAGCTGTTAATTATACCATGGAGAGAGAGAGAGAGAGAGAGAAAGAGTTGTCCGGGTCATTGAACAGCAGTAAATGTATTTCTGGTAATTTCTCCGAGGGACGTTAATCTGAGAAATTACAGTTGAAGTTGAGATGAGGGAATAAATAAATGACGGACTAAAATCTTTTTCAGAGAGCAGAACTTGAGGTTATGAGTGGAAACTAGGTTCTTCTCGATCTTTCTTCACATCTCTGCCCAGCAACTGAGCTGAAAAGAAACAGAGAGAATACAAGAAGACATGGAAATGAGAAATGATTTGCAGAAACGAAGGGTCAACGTTCTTTGTCGCTAATGCTGCATTCAGCATATCTGCTAACATTTTATTATGAAGGTCCCCCAACAGATCTTCTACTGCCTACAAATAACTTTGCAAGTACATGTCAACTTATTCTACAAACCCTAACCCTACCAGTCTACTAATACTCTAATAAGAGTTAGTTGACATGTAGTTGCAATTTAATGCAATGCAATTTAAGTTACTTTTAGTTAGTGCTGGGTAGATTACTTGTAAAAAAAAAACTTGTACAAATTGTATTCCGTTACTGATTACATGATGAAAATTGTAGTTAGTAATGTAATCTAGGTTAATCTGACTACCTTTTAGATTACTTTTTACCTAACTTATTTTTAAATTTACCATTAAATGTATATATTGATATAAAAAAGCAAAGAGAAAGAAAATATATTCCATTATTTGATAAGAACATCATGAAGTCCATTAAACATTACATTACACAAGGGTTTGCCAAACTGGGCTTAATGTAGGAAATGCATTGGGTTTGTGAGTTGATAAAAAAGCTAATAATTCAGTCATACAAATTTTTATTAAAATAAATTATTTGCAAACAAAAACAATCGACATAGTGTTTCACAGCTATACATTATTTGTTTCATACATGGTGTATTTGAATTCAGAAGCATGATTTGCAATTGTATTTACATGACATTCACATGGCCATTCTATATTGTGAATAAGGCTAAATGGTGACACACAGTATCATTTTTGGAAAAGGAAACTCATAAATTTTGAATAATTAACGTTTTATGAATAATATGTAATCCATACCATAGAGAAAAGGTCAACTGTCAATAATCTATCATATTCATTTACAAATGCGTTGCAGATGCGTGAGAAATGATGTGCACAACTATCAGACACGAGTTAATATTGCATAGTATAGTGTTCACATCAGAGGTCGCATAGGGGCTAATAATTTTTGCGTGGCGGCACATTGCTCTATTGTAAGGGGTGTATCAATCGGATGTTTAGTGTGAGGTCAGATACAGATGTGCCTGTGTATGTGGATATGCTCTTGTGCGTTCCTAATGGCTCTCACACCACGAGTTAAGACTTCTGCTCTAAATATTAATCAGCCTCAGTTATTGCAGGGAATTTACATTATTGATCAAAGGGGTGGCAGGCGGAGACAAATGCAATGAGCCAGTAAAAAAGATAAACATCAGGGTAGCGGCTCCGATCAATCAACTCCTTCTTCTTCTTCTAATTTCCCTCTCGATGTCAGAGACACTAATGAAGCACTACAGACATCCAATATATCTAAAAAAGGGCTTATGAAACTGCAAAATGTATAGTTGTAAACTGATCAAAATTGCTGGATGCTTCATTAAATATATTTGCACTATGATAGTCACACACAGCTACAACTAAGTGCAGTTTTGATGTCAGAGATCTGGCTTGTGACATCACTTGTCTACATTGTTTCTTGTCAGATAATTATATAAATCTAATTACATAATACATGCATATTATTATTATCATAATATATTTATAGGAAAATGTCTGTATGGGAGGGTGCACATCTATGCTCATCAAAGACTGACAAATCTGGCATTCTTACATCTATAAACCCAGGTCAATTGTGTGGTTTAGTAACTTATAGTGTTGGCGGGGGATCGCTGCACATCCGGAGGCAAAGCATGCATCAGCTTGGGAAAAGCTCACATGTTCCTCACCCTTCTTGATCTCTCTGATTTGTCTGCACAGCAAGAGCTGAATGGGTCGGGAAACTCACCTCCATTCCCTGTCAAAGTTGAGTACTTCTAACTGCTCTACATGCTCTGGCTTCCAGGCCCCCATCAATTCTTTTGTCTTACAGAGAGGGAAGACGAGAGAGAGAGAAATAGATTGAAAGCGACAGAGAAAGAAAGACCGTTCAATATGGATAAGTGTGCATTTGGGCTTTTTGGTACAGCCTTAAAAGACCAAAGAAAGACCAAATATCACATTTCATACAGTCTCAATCAGGCTGAGCAAATCATGGCACTTTTGCACAAAAGCCATGCGCATGCTGCAGTTTTCTAGTTTTCTTCTAAAAATTCACATTCCAAAAACACATTCACCCCTGCAAGATCTAGATAGTGACAATTTGTATTAAATCTGTATTATCTTTACAGAAATGGTGATATTCTGTACACATTCACAACGATCAGTTAAGTGTTTAATTCCTGCATTTACATAGCTGTAAAGGTCATTCACTCCAAGTAAGGTAACTATAAAGATAACTATAACAATAAGTATATTAGTATCCAGACTAACAAAAAATAACGTTCTGTTTATTATATTAATGCACACATTTTGTCATCTTCTGATTTAAATGCACACGCTCTTTAATGTTGGGTGGATTCTGATTGGCTGTCAATGTTTTTGTTGTTCATCTGCTGGAGAAAAAAAAAAGTTCTGAAAGTGATTTCAACAATATTGTTCTTCTGTGTTATTATCATCATGGGCTTCACTGTTTTCACAGAATTATAATGACTATTAAAACTTTATAAGTATTGTTATAGGTGTTATCTTTGGTGTGAATTGTGCCTTAACTCCCAAAACATTGAAATGTGTGTAAATTAACATATTGAGCAAAAAATGGAATGATACATTAAAATTAGATTTAGATTCACTCTCAGAATGGTCAACAATTAACCAAATGATAAAACAAATCAAATTTAGTCATCAGTGGTTTAAAACAACTGTCACATTTTGTTCTTATCTAAAATATTGTAGTGAAAAATATCTCTAACATATTTTTCTTAAATTTATTTGGATTCTGTTTGAACACATCCTGCCCTTTGATTTCTGCGTGAAATATGTGATTTTAATAATATTTTGTGAACTTTTATTAACAACCGCAACAACAATATAGTCCAGCAACAGGACATGCTAGAAAAGGAATGAAGGACAAATAAGGACATCCAGAGTGTGAAGCAGTGATGCCTGAAAATCATGGGGTGAAATTGAGAATACGGAGGCAGGCAATCACGGTGGATCATGCGGGTAATCAACACTGGAAGCTGCTGGTACTTGAAGTATGTTGGGTTTCAAGGGTCAATATTTGCACAAGTGAAATATGTTTCAGACTTCATATTGCTTGAAGAAGGCATGGTGAAATGAAGATCCATGACAATTCGCCAGAGGCAATTAATAGAGCCCCTTGTGTGAGTGACCTGATGAGACATGGTAAAGTCCACCTAGCCTCTAATTAGAAAGCCGTATGGGCTGAGACCAAGGAGCTCACGCTCAACTCACATGGCACTTAATCCTCATTAAAACTAGTAAGAATTTCAAGATGTGGATTTCACCATTTGAAATAGCCTTACTCAACGTCCATAACGCACGTTAATAATGAATCCATTACGGATAATCACCATGCGGAGCACAGCTGTGCAACCAATATCATTAAGGACGCATTAAATGGTATCATTGTTTTCAATGATGCTATTTGCGTTCTGCTAAAGCTTACAACAGTACAGTAGAGCACTGTAGTGCACTGTCAACAGTTTAACTTTAGAAGTTTTTTGTTTCTTGGACCAAGACCTTTCCACCTTTTGCACTAAACCTTTCTCCACATGGTGGTGACGATATTATATATTGATATGTTTTAATACTCTTTCAATGATGTTCATTTAATAATTCAGAGCCTTGTATTGACATGGCATTTACAAGTGTGGTCAGAGTCGATATGAGTTTTTACTGTCTTTTGTAGACACATTTTGGTCTCTGGGGAAATTTTAGACCAGAAACAGTCTTTAGACAAGTACGTGAACACAGTCTCAAGAGCTTGGCCAATCTTTGCAAATTTGATGTGACATATTTTGGAATGCAATGATGCACAAAATAAAAATTGAGTAGCTAGAAGCCTTTGTGTTCATGTTTTTCATCTTAACGTGAGTTGTCAACTAAAGCTTGAACACTTGACATACAAAAGTCAACAACTGTGACAACTAACAGGCATCATTTTTGAAAAATTAAAAAAATTAACTCTGAACACAACAAAACAAGTAAGTAACTTAAAGTGACACTATACACCAGAAAACAGTTAGAACAAAACACAATTTGTTTATGTTTCAGTGCATGCTGGAAATATTAAGTGCCAGCATAGTACTGGACATTACACTTATACATTGATGTTTGTTTGTTGGTTTGTTTACTATTTATTTATTTATTTACCTACTTATTTTTTTCAGTATTTTTAATATCAGAGGAAGTGGGGGAAATTTTGAAAGAATTGACTCCCTTTTAATTAACATTCCAGTTGAGATTGCTTTAACCCGTGGACTTAAAAAAAAAAAACAGCCTGCAGCAACAGTGAAAAAGTAACCCACTTGGCAACAATAAAATTGCCTGTCTTGTTAGCACTATCTCCACCCACCATTGTCTGGTTAAGCCAGACAAAATGACAAAAGGAACCTGAATCCAGTAACAGGAGCAGTGGTGTGGACAGTAAAGGTGCAGTCAAATTTATCATTGCTCTTCAAAATTTCACAGGCAAAATTCAGTCATTTTAATAGCAATCTGTGCGATCAAAACTTTCATGTGGGGGTGAAAAATTTCCCCACAGAGATTTCGCAATGGATTCACAAGTTGGTCATGCAAATTCGCCTCCCGCTGACCAACAGAAAGTTGCTTGATTTGAAAGTGACTTCTTTGTGAGTTGAATCTTTACAGTATATTCAATAGACAATGGATCTTTTTTTTTTTTTTGCCTCACACTTTGTTAGTGTGCCGTGAACCTTACAGGGAATGGGACACGACCAAGCCAAGTTCGAATTCACCTTCTTCCCATCCCATTCAATCTGTGTATCATTCGATCATTCGTTTTTTGATTTAATATTGAAAGTAGAAAAATGAGAAAATGGCTCCTTTTTCTTTTTTTGGCTTTTTTTCCAAAAAACGAAAAACCAGAATTCTGTTTAAATTTTCGTTTTTTGTTCATGGGTTGAAAAATTTATAAACAGCTTGAATATTCGATTTCTACATGTGGGCGGGAATTAAACGCCCCTTTCTGCTGATTGGTCAGCCGAATATCAACCCGTACCATCATCAGTTCATCTGCAGTATCACGCAGCAGAATAATAGTCATCCACTGCTGCAGTTGTACGGATTAATAACCCATTTTATCAATTTCATATTTTTCTCATCAAACAGACTAATGAATAGCTCAACACAACTCGTACAGCGGCAGAGTCTAGACAGTTCTTTCTTCTGTGTAGACCAGCGGTTCTTAAAGTGATAGGGGGTCCGAGAAATAATTTGCTATAGTCTAAAATATTTCCAGACTGTAAAGTCGCTTTTAATTTCATTTTACATAGGCCTACTGTGATTTATTCCAAACTGACTTATATGATGCATTTAATGTAAAATAATCTAAATGAAGCCTTTTAAAAGACGAGTATTCCCTGTGGTTGATGTTTATGGCATGCGCCAGAAAGATGCTCAAGGAGATCAAAAAGCAGCGCATTCTGTTGTTCTCTTTTCAAAGGCATGACATTTTGTAGTTATTTTGAACGTAACGTTACACAATTCCCCCTCGATGGGGAAAAAAATCCAAGTGAACATCAATCAGTACTTGATATTAATTTAAACTGCTTTAAATATGACTGCTGTTTATTTCCTGTGCACTTCTGCGCTTGGCTGTAGTCTGTAGGCTATGGGAATTATTTAGATCAGTGTTTCCCAACCGGGGTGCCGTCTTTCGAGAGCAGGGGTGCCGTGTAAAAAATCATTTTTTAATATTTTTAAATTGCTAAAATGTTCAAAAAAGCATCTATTATATAATATCCATTTCTGATGTCGCCAATAATAGAGATCGTGCCACCGAATTCCGGGCTGCCGAAAATTAGTTCACCGCTCAAGATTCACTTTCACGTGGTGTGACCCTCTGCGTATTATCCCGCTCTATGCATGTGCGCTCCGCTCAGTCGCTCACGGCCCATGTGAGTGCTCCACTCATATACCGTTCGTGCTCATCGGAACAGCAGAGTCCACTCAGAAATCCAGCCGACGGGACGCATGGATGTAGTACACTATTGTTTCTGTCTGCAATTGCCTTACTGTGTTGTAACATGGTGTGGTATATGGGCAACTCTGGTAACGCTGCCCTCTCATTCATTGATCTGCTAACCGTTATGCTAACGTGTCCTCTGATAATAATAGCTTTCTAGGACTAAACATTATTTGGATAATTGGTTAAAAAAAAAAAAAAAAAAAAAAGTGTAAATTCTTAACCCTACCTGAAACCCTACCTACCTGAAAATCTAAAAAGCGATTTATTTAATTTGAAGGCCTGTCGTAATTTTTATTTGTGCTATCGTTATTAATTTCTTTATTTGTTCTTAATTTATTACTGACTGCTTACTTGTCATATTTTAATTCAATTCAAAGTTTGAAATCAAGCAATCTCGTGCTACTGCACCAAAATTTACCCCACTGTAAAATAAAAAAAAAAACTGAGGCGGTGGCGAAAATGGTATGATAGTGTCACGAATTCGGTTCATGGACTTCCTTTTATTCACCACCAGAGGTCACCCTTTCCGTTTCATTGACTCTCGCACAACACAAATTGTTGCATAGCACCCTGGACTACATATTCCATCATTCTTTGCACGATTTGCACACTGCACTGATGGCACACAGCTGTTTCTAATCTCTCACTCAACTAGATACACACCCACTTCTAACCAACCTGTCTCTGCTGAGTAGTGTTTAGCTGTACACCACCTTTCCGAGTCTCCGTGGTTTCATTGTGTTTGTGCACTCCTGTTTTTGCGGTTTCTTATCTTGCCTGTTGTTCTTAGACTTTTATTACCCTCGATCTCGCCCCTGGTGATTCAAGTATGCCTGCACGGTGACCTACGCTAGCCATGGGACGATGTCTGGTGTTTTGACAGCCATATACAGTTGGGGAAAACAAAAGTTTTAGTGCAGCCACAAATGTGTGCAAAGTTTCCCACTTAAAATAGAAGATGAGAGGCCTGTACATTTTCATCATAGGTATACCTCAACTATGAGAGACAAAGATGAGAAAAAAAATCCAGAAATCACATTGTAGGATTTTTAAAGAATTTATTTGCAAATTATGGTGGGAAAATAAGTATTTGGTCAATAACAAAAATTTCATCTCAATACTTTGTTATAAACACTTTGTTGGCAATGACAGAGGTCAAAACGTTTTCTGTAAGTCTTCACAAGGTTGTCACACACTGTTGCTGGTATTTTGGCCAATTCCTCCATGCAGATCTCCTCTAGAGCATTAATGTTTTGGGGCTGTTGCTGGGCAACACGGCTTTTCAACTCCCTCCAAAGATTTTCTATGGGGGTTGAGATCTGGAGACTAGCTAGACCACTCCAGGACCTTGAAATGCTTCTAACGAAGCCACTCCTTCTTTGCCCGGGCAGTGTGTTTGGGATCACTGTCATGCTGAAAGACCAGCCACGTTTCATCTTCAATGCCCATGCTGATGGAAGGAGGTTTTCACTCAAAAACTCACGATACACGGCCCCATTCATTCTTTCATTTACACAGATCAGTCGTCCTGGTCCCCTTGCAGAAAAACAGCCCCAAAGCATGATGTTTCCACCCCCATGCTTCTCAGTAGTTATGGTGTTCTTTGGATGCAACTCAGTATTCTTTCTCCTTCAAACACGACAAGTTGAGTTTTTACCTAAAAGTTCTATTTTGGTTTCATCTGATATTATGACATTCTCCCAATCCTCTTCTGTATCATCCAAATGCTCTCTATCAAACTTCAGACGGGCCTGGACATGTACTTGCTTAACCAGGGGGACACGTCTGGCACGGCAGGATTTGAGTCCCTGGCGGCACAGTATGTTACTGATGGTAGCCTTTGTTACTTTGGTCCCAGCTCTCTGCAGGTCATTCACTAGTCCCCCCGTGTGGTTCTGGGATTTTAGCTCACAGTTCTTGTGATCATTTTGACCCCACGGGGTGAGATCTTGCGTGGAGCCCCAGATCGTGGGAGATTATCAGTGGTCTTGTATGTATTCCATTTTCTAATAATTGCTCCCACAGTGGATTTCTTCACACCAAGCTGCTAACCAATTGCAGATTCAGTCTTCCCAGCCTGGAGCAGGTCTACAATTTTGTTTCTGGTGTTCTTTGACAGCTTTTTGGTCTTGGCCATGGTGGAGTTTGGATTGTGACTGTTTGAGGTTGTGGACAGGGGTCTTTTATACTGATAACGAGTTCAAACAGAGGCCATTAATACAGGTAACCAGTGGAGAACAGAGGAGCCTCTTAAAGAAGAAGTTAAAGGTCTGTGAGAGCCAGAAATCTTGCTTGTTTGTAGGTGACAAATACTTATTTTACCGAGGAATTTACGAATTAATTATTTAAAAATCCTACAATGTGATGTTCTGGATTTTTTTTTTCTCATTTTGTATCTCATAGTTGAGGTATACCTATGATGAAATTACAGGCCTCTCTCATCTTTTTAAGTGGGAGAACTTACACAATTGGTGGCTGACTAAATATTTTTTGCCCCACTGTACATGTGGGCCTTCGTTGACCCTGCCTGGTTACCACATCTCTTAAATAAAGCCTGCAGATGGACAGATATAGAATACTAAGCCCAAAACACGGACCTCACGCGGCTTTTCCGAAAGCAATCATGGGCCAGGTAGGGACACAGCAAGGATTTTGTTAGCCCTTAAACAGGGTCCCCGATCTTTGGAGAACCATATTCGAGAGTTTCTAGCCATCGCGCACTATTCTGATTTACCGGACTGTGTGTTGATAGAGTTTTTTTGCGAAGGCATTAATCAACCACTGAAGTCTAAGTTTAGACGCGAGGGTCCGCGTTCATCACTTTATGTCAGTTTATGGACTATGCTTTGTTGGCTGTCGGATCTTTGTTTACTGTGGGTGTCGCGGAGGGAGAACGCGACACAGTGTCTGTGACTGAAATGACGGCTGTACCAGAACACGCTCACAAAATGGCGGCGGCAGCAGAGCCTGATCGCAAAATGGCGGACACAACAGCACCCCGTCAAGTCACAGCTGCCACATCTCGAGTGCGTCAAGTCACAAGATGTCGCTCAGGAGGATAAGCAAGTAACAAAGGGTATCGTCATGAGTCAAGTCTAGTCACAGTTGTTCTTCCTGAGTTCAGTCAAGGCACAACGTGTGCTTCTTACTGAGTTGGATCATCGTGAGCGGGTCATAGTCACAGGTGAATCGTCATGAAGTCAAGTCAAGTACAGTTTGATTATCATGAGTCAGGTCAGGATCACAGTTGATCCACTGAGTCAACTAAACGTCAAGCTCATTGATGAGGCAAGTCAATGTCTCAGCTGATCTGACAGAGCCTCCGTCACATACACAGTGGGATGCTTCCAGTCGAGTCCAGTCAAGTCCAGTTGATTCGTCATGAAGCAAGTGAATCCCAGCTTATCTTTTGAACCAAGTCAATCACAGTTGTTCTCATGAGCAAGTAAAGTCACATTGTTATTGATGAGGTTACAGTCAAAAGTCAACAGACTGGTCATCCAAGTCCATCACGTCATAGCTGAAAAATAGCAGAGTCCCGTCACGTCAAAGCTCCGATCCGCAAGACTCCCGTACAGCACAGTTGGATAATTAAAGAGTCCCGTCACTGGAACAGTGCTGATCGTCGGAGTCTTGTCATGTCCTGTATGTTCACCCAGACTCGTCGGGGGGGGTCAGTCTTTCGGTATCCCAGTCCGGTATCTAGTGTGAGGGATATACCACTGGTGTCTGCACGCACAGCTGTATCCCCAAACCCACTCACTTTAACCCTACTGTTCCTCAACTGATTCCCCTGTCTGAAGCGCTTCCCATGATGGGGATCGCTTTTTGNATCCCTGTACGAAAACCTTCTCCAGAGTGCTCAGACCTCAGACTGGGCCGAAGGTTTACAATCCAACAAGACAATGACCCTAAGCACCCAGCTAAAATAACGAAGGAGTGGCTTCAACAACTCTGTGACTGTTCTTGAATGGCCCACCAGAGCCCTGACTTAAACCCAATTGAGCATCTCTGAGAGACCTAAAAATGGCTGTCCACCAACCTTTACCATCCAACCTGACAGAACTGGAGCGGATCTGCAAGGATCTGCAAGGATCCAAACTTCCAGGTTGAAAAACTTGTTGCCTCGTTCCCAAACGACTCATGCCTGTATTGGATAAAAGGGTTGCTTCTCACTAAATACTGACACAGGGTGAATCTTAGACCATGTTATCTTCATTTTTCTTTTTTAATAATCTGCAAATTGTCACAAGTCCTGTGTTTTATCTGTCATATGGGGTGCTGTTGTACATAATGAGGAAAAAATTAACTTATGATGTTAGCAATGGCTGCAATATACACAGAGTGCAAAAAGTCGGGGGCTCGAATACTTTCCCGTACCCACTGTATGTAATACATCTACATTAAATCTTTCAATATTTGATCTCTTTATTAGAATTGCCTACTGATTGCCACCTTGAATCTGAACAAATTGCTTTCATATATTAAAATATCTGTAAGGACTTATATTCTGCAGTTCCTTCCCTGTTGCACACGAAATTCTCTTTTCAAATTATCATATCGTTTTTAGAATTTCAATATTGGACAAATTTTAACTTTGTTAGTGATGCCACAGTTTTTTAAATTTCCAAGGTGCCGCGGACTAAAAAGTTTTGGAACCACTGATTTAACCCATCACAATTTTTTGGAACTGTGTGAACTAGAGTGACTACTCACCTTAATGTGTTCTAAGGCTTTCTTACTTATAACACAAAATGTCCAGCTCCCACTTGCCATTTATATGGCAGATAATTGTGACTTTTAGTTTAGTTTGTTTTTTAAGCGATGCTATCGGTCGCAAAATATCAATGCATCTTGTGGCCGTAATTCCCGTATGCGAACGGTATACTTAGGGTTTGGTGAGACACAACCCGAAATGGCAAGGTTATTTATTTTGGAAATCTTGCTTGCAGTGCGAGTGCCGCAGCAGCTCACTCTGCGCACAAAGGTGCGATATCTTTTGAAGATTATCATTTATATCTCGTTTAATAAACCAGACGATCATTATAACTCTAACGTTTTGCTGTTCTCCGGTTGTCAGTCAAAATGACAGTTCTTGCGTGAACATATAGGCCTATATATACCCAAGCCAATTTATTATTCCTTCCTTTTTGTCTTCGTGTTTAAAATATTTATTTTGAAACGAATTGGTAACAACAGACTTACATGCGGTGAAGCGGGTAGGCTATGGCAGCTGTCATCTCATATCATACCGCCTGCCATGCCCAGCGGCTGCAAACAATAGATGTATCTAACACGAATAAAGCCCTGTCTAGACTCGCCTCTCCCTGGTATGAGTTTGTATGGAGGCGATAATCAATTCTCCTGTTGTGTTTTGATGAAACAGATTAACTGTAATTTGCCAAATCAGTGTTAAGAACCATACCCTGCAGCAGTAGGACTTTTATCTGCTGCGTGATACTGCAGACTGATTATGGCAAGGTTTTGATCTCGCTGACCAGTCAGCAGAAAGAGGGTGATTTACTTCCCGCCCAGTTAGAAATCGAATTTCAAGCTGTTTGTTTTCATTTTCTACCCCTGAACGAAAAATTAAAATTTAAGCTGAATTCTCGTTTTTCATTTTTTGGAAAAAAACGAAAAAACTAAAAAGGAGCCATTTTCTAATTTTTCTACTTTCAATATTAAATCAAAAAACGAACGATACACGGATTCCATTCTTCACCTTATTCCCATCTCAAATCAGTTCAGAGTGGCATTTATTTTAAATAAAAATGAGAAAAATATCCGAAAAGTGGAAGTAAGGTACCTAATCGTATTTAATAGGCCTATAATGCAGTGTCAGAAAGCTCTCAGATTTCATCAAAACATTTTAACTTTAATTTTATCTTAATTTGTGTTCCAAAGATGAACAGAGGTCTTATGGGTTTGGAACGACATGAGGGTGAGTAATTAATGACAGAATTTCATTTCATTTTCATTACATTTCAAGCATATCATGTCATTAAAGTTGACCATCCATGAGACAGAATGTATTGTTGCCATACAGTTTACTTCTACACAGCTGTGAAGATCGAGTTAACACATGGCGCTTCAACTGCAATTTGTGAAAATTCATTTTCAGTTTTAAGGAATGTATTCACAGACCACAGGAGTTCTATGTGTCACACACGTAGGCCCAGCTCCTTCAGCTTGCTTTCGGGACCTAAGGACCTAACATGCAAACCTTCGGCTGTTTTAATGGTGAGTGCACTTTAATGCTATATGTTACATTTTTATTGCTATGCGGCATGTGCTGCTTTTATTATCATTGTGCTGTTGGGGGAATTGAAAAGCTTTTGTGACTCACATCCTGTTTAGTGTGACAATGTAAATGGGTTTTTGTGTAGTTAATTTATCTAATTGTTGTAAGTTGAATTATCTTGTTTTGGTGTTCTGTTTTATATAGAACTTTTATATAGAACGGGTTGATATTGTTTTGATGAATGTCTGTTTCTCAGATCATAAAAAGTGTGCACCCCTATCAAAACGAAATGCCCCCCATTCTATATGTTCTGGCGATGACCCTGACTTCCAGGACCTTCAAGAACATGTTTACTGATCAGCAGGTCCAACATGGTTAAGGGTAGGGGTGGGATAAGTAACGTCCCAATAAGGCAGCATCCATCTTTAATTAGAATAAATATGATCATATACACTGAATATGTTGTTACTCTGTTATGTACTACAATATGCTGAGGTGCAAATTTACAAGAAAATACTGCTGTTTTTTTTCTTGCAGCATCTGTCACTAGTTTGCAAGGCCTCTGTCACAGTTATGATCTACTTTATACAAAAGGCCTAAACCTTTAAATGTCAAATCTTTTTTTAACTTTTTACAAACCTTTCATACAAGGCCATCAAGTCAAGATTCAAAGTTTGCTTTTCTAGTTAAAAAGCTGAGTCATACTTTCTTGCATTCAGAAATCACAATTCTTCATCCTGTTTGCTCAATTCATATTCAGGAATTTATTTGGAATTTAAACAGATGTATTATGTTGTCCAACTAAGATATTACTCTGGTGGTCCTGTTTACTGTAACGTCACCTTACAGTTGCAAATACAATGTTTTGTACAGTTGCTGTGAAAAAAATATGTAAAAGAGAATGTACTATAAATTATCATTTTTCAGTGTAGTTAACGATACCATTCCTACTGTTTTCCACACTGTTTATGAGAGATGTCCCCACTTTTGTGCATATGAACCACATGCCCGGCCTGAAGACTCCCTCCTATATGGCTCCTTCATTAGCATTTACGTTGCTAAATAATGGATGTGCAGTCAATGATGGATTCCATCTGTGGGGACCCTGCACTACATTTGTAGATGATTTACATTCACTTCATTTAGGTAAGCCAGTGTAACGGCTTTCCTGTTCACTGTGATTTCTTTGCCCTTTCCCCTCCTTCCCCCATTTTCCCTTTCTGCTTCGAGCAAAGATTATGATGGCTTTCGTCGGATTTACTGCTGCTTCTCATCTCTATCTGCATGGGCTGACATTTATGTGTGTTGCCTGCTTGATCAAAAAGGCATGTAAGTTGGCCATAAAGTCATCTGTCTGGCGGAAGTATGCCAGAGCTGTTTCGACCCTGCTGAAGGGAGCCTGGAAATGAGACATTGGGGTCTTGAAGGGGTTTGACTGAGACTTAGAGAGAGCCTGAGAAGCTGCTTGAATCCACGGGTTGACACTTGTGAGTGCTTTTTCTTAACACATGGGTGTCCTTCCAAAGACAGCACCTTTTCTAAGTGAGCTGGAGAGGAAGTATGTTCTTGTGTACTTGTAAGAGACGCGAGGGACTATCCCTGAAAGATTGAAAAGACTTCTTTTCTCTCTCCTTCAGCTGGAATTCCTCAAGCTTACATTATACAGTATGTCCTTTTGCAACATGAGCGCTGCCTGCTGTGCTATCTCCTCAAAAGCTTCAGGTAAAGTACTGAGCATACAGGTGATCTGAAGAAACTGTTTTTTGTATTCAGAATATGGTTTTATGCACTGACAAGCATTTAATTACTTGTAATGTAATTTATAATTGTACTTGTAGGCCATAAATATAGTATTTGTAATTACACATTGTAATGAAGTTGCAACGTAGTTTATTTGACATCTAATAACTTTAAATAAAATATCAATAACACACTACAGTTAAAGTTATAATCAAGTAATTTATATGTGCTTAATAATGTTAGTCAATGCATAAAAATAGTATACTTTTTTAATGCATGACGAAAGATTATTAAATGTGCATAAAACTTAAAATTTACTATGAATGTTAGGAAAAGAGGTAGTATACTATATTTTAAGTCCCATAGTGGTATATTTTTAATCATGATTACCCGCAGTAAATTATATTCCACTGAACAAAATTATAGACGCAACACTTTTGTTTTTGCCCCCATTTGTCATGAGCTGAACTCAAAGATCTAAGATTTTTTTTCTATGTACACAAAAGGCCTATTTCTCGCAAATATTTTTTCACAAATCTGTCTAAATCTGTGTTTAGTGAGCACTTCACCTTTGCCGAGATAATCCATCCACCTAACAGGTGTGACATATCAAGATGCTGAATAGACAGCATGATTATTGCACAGGTGTGCCTTAGGCTGGCTACAATAAAAGGCCACTCTAAAATGTGGAGTTTTATCACAGCACAATGCCACAGATGTCGCAGTTTTGAGGGAGCGTGCAATTGGCATGCTGACTGCAGGAATGTCTACCAGAGCTGTTGCCTGTGAATTGAATTTTAATTTCTCTACCATAAGCCGTCTCCAAAGGCGTTTCAGAGAGTTTGGCAGTGCATCCAACCGGCCTCACATCCGCAGACCACGTGTAACCACACCAGACTAGGACTTCCACATCCAGCATCTTCACCTCCTAGATTGTCTGAGACCAGCCCCCCGGACAGCTGCTGCAATAATCGTTTTGTTTAACCAAAGAATTTCTGCACAAACTGTTAGAAACTGTCTCAGGGAAGCTCATCTCATGCTCGTCGTCCTCATCGGGGTCTCGCCCTGACTGCAGTTCGTCGTCGTAACCAAATTGAGTGGGCAAATGCTCACATTCAACGGCGTCTGACACTTTGGAGAGGTGTTCTCTTCAAGAATGAATCCCGGTTTTCACTGTACAAGGCAGATGGCAAACATTGTGTATGGCGTTGTGTGGGTGAGCAGCTTGCTGATGTCAACGTTGTGGATCGAATGTCCCATGGTGGCGGTGGGGTTATGGTAAGGGCAGGCGTATGTTATGGACAACGAACACAGGTGCTTTTTATTGATGGCATTTTGAATGCACAAAGATACCGTGACTAGATCCTGAGGCCCATTGTTGTGCCAATCATCCACGACCATCACCTCATGTTGCAGCATAATGCACGGCCCCATGTTGCAAGGATCTTTACACAATTCCTGGAAGCTGAAAACATGAAAAGTTCTTGTATGGCCAGCATACTCACTGGACATGTTACCCATTGAGCATGTTTGGGATACTCTGGATCGGTGTATACGGCAGTGTGTTCCAGTTCCTTCCAATATCCAGCAACTTTGCACAGCCATTGAAGAGGAGTGGACCAACATAAAACAGGCCACAATCAACAACCTGATCAAACTCTATGCGAAGGAGATGTGTTGCAATGCGTGAGGCAAATAGTGGTCACACCAAATACTGACTGGTTTTCTGACCCCCCTACCCCCATAATCATGCTGTCTAATCAGCATCTTGTTATGCCACACCTGTGAGGTGGATGGATTATCTCGGCAAAGGAGAAGTGCTCAATAACACAGATTTAGAAATAGGCCTTTTGTGTACATAGATCAAGTCTTAGATCTTTGAGTTCAGCTCATGAAAAATGGGGGCAAAAACCCATATTAGGGGTTGCACTGACTAATCAGAAGTCGACTTCAATGCTTTAAGCTTGACGTCGACTAGTCGCTGGTCCTATAAATGGCGCAACAGGATAAGAAATCTTTGAAGGATTTCCATTTACACTCCTTTATCAAACAGTTAAAATGACAAATTAATGCATACTCTGAAAGCGCTCCACAAGACGTGTGATTATATCACTGGATGCTCGAAAATTGAACAGGAGAATGCACGTTTTAAACAGCTTATTGTACAGGTAAATTAATCGCCGTTCTAATCTAATGCGCTGCTGCAATGTAAAGCACACACATAGGCTTCAGACAGTAGCTCGTACATTACGTGCAGATCGCGCGCGCACACAGAATCATTCAGCGCGGAAATTTATTGTCAACACTGTTCTTTCTTTAACAGTGTTTCAACCTGTTTAAAATCTTTGAAAATAAACCTTTCAAGCATAATCTTAATAACTAAATCCCCCAGCTTCACTACTAGTAGAGAGATGCTGCCAGGTAGAATTAATTCACACATGCAATCGCTCTCACTAGTAAACTTTACTGTGCTACTTTATCTGTATCTGATTTAGAACGAGCAGAAATCTGTGACAAATATAACGACCCAAAGACAATAGAACTGACAAAAATTGGCTGTTATAGGAGCAATAGCCATGTGGACAGCGCTGTGTCATATGCCATAGCTGTGCACAAGGTGTTCTAGTCTCAGCTCCAGACTTTTTTGTTCATTAATGACGTCATCAGCAACTAGTCGACTTTGACTCAACTTTCATCACATAATAGTCGACTTTTAAAAATCTGAAGTCATTCAACCCCTAATATATATATGTACTTTTAAGATTTGATTTGGATTCAGATATTTGAATAGTTAAAAATTGCATTATACATCACATTGAGTGGCATTTATTTGAAAGGTATTAAGCACAAACACAATTTCCAAACAAAAAAGTATTTGAACATCCTCTGGCTGTGAAACGTTAGTGGATCATGTTTATACAGTAGTTAATGTGATAAAAAAACATCTGTGGTTCCTCTGCTAGGACACTGGAGTTAACATGAAGGAAACTGACTTCATACATCCACCAAAAATTACCTAGACTTCAGTTGATTAAAAGTCACTGCAAAAACATTTAGACATTTACAAATTTGCTACAAGTGTCCAAATATATTTAAGGGGCACTGTATGTGTTGAAATATCTGATAAACATATTAGAAATATCTGAAAACATCAGCCAAATGCCATTGTGACAATCTGACAGGCAATGTTTCTGTGATTATTGCAGATGAGAAAATGTACATCTATGTACAATAAACATCTTAGCAACATAAGTATGCGGTTATGGTATACTGTATGCGTTGGATTCTTGGATATAGCAGTCCAGGCCTATACTTTACAAAACTTGTGTGCCTATCACAGAAGTCGTGACATATTTCCCCTGTAGTTGCAGTTTTAGAAAAGTCAAACGGGCCCAGGTAAGGCAATCGATTTCAATTCACCAAGGAGTTCAGGACCGCAATTGATGTCAGATCTGTTCAAAATGACTTCTTGTCCAAGCATTCACATTGTCTTTAGAGCAATTGTTGGCAAGAGCGAACACAGAGGTCAAGTGCGGTACATGCTCGCCCAGCACAGCCGGCATGAATCTGTCAGGCAGCTGCCAATGTCTGGGCACACAGTGGAGGTTGCCAATTAGTATGCCCTCTCTCGACTGCTCAGAGAGAGCTAATGAAGGCATCCAGCACACCTGTCAATATTTACTCTTCCAACAAAATGCATCATTCAACGCCATCTGCTCCTGGTCAGAGTACGCCCAGAGATTTCAAGTTGTGACACTTACTTTGGGCTTAATACTTATCCTAATACTTACAACAATAATCATACAATATGGCAAATTCCCACAGAAACTGAGAGGATCCATCTAAGATGCAAAAAACTCAACTAAGATGCAATAAACCACCGTCAGGATGGCACATCTGATTGTTATCCCATAATCTGGACTTTTTAGTTTGAACTGAGGAGATCTTTGTGAGAAGTTTTTTTGGGATAAAATGAGAGCCAGCAACCACTGTAAGCATAAGATATTAAGCGCTACAGATTGCCTTTCTCCCAGGGCAAGGGGGTTATGAAAGGCTGACAAATTGAGATTTTTCAGCACATTCAGTTAATGCGGGAAAGACCTTTGGAGTCCAAAATCGAGGGATTAGTGCTGATATGGGAAACTGTAAACTGAACTGCATGGACCACTGCTATCTTCATTTCGATGTCCATGAGTGGCAGTCTGCATACTGTACATAATTGTGTGGTTGAATTTGGTCTTGCAACTTTCCATAAGCTAGAGGTCTGCATTCGCACGGCTCTCTCGCAGGAACCAACCGGATTTTTTGCACCGCAGGATTAAATTCCCGAATAAAACGCTGTAGAGGTCCGTAACTCTGGTGTAATTTGAATGGGAGCGGGCGGTCTAACAATATCCCGTTCCCGACGTCCATTTAGAACAGCATATCTGCGATTTATTCTAAGCGGAAGAAGAAAATTATTCTAAGCAGACAGCGGGTGAACAAAGAGTGAATATATAGTGGAAGCGGGTGGGTGCGGAATAGAACCTTGCGGGAGCGGGACTAAAAAAACAGTCCCACGCAGACCTCTACCATAAGCATAGCACCAGATCAGAATATTATTTTAACCCTTAGAGTTATTGACTGCAGAGAGTGCTTGATGGAGTTAGTGCTTGGAGGTGCCTTTGAAGGTATGTGGCCCAAATATGTTGCCCAACTAAAATCTATTTATGTTTCATGAAATTGCATCCCAAGGGACTATCCATGTTTTACTTGAAAAATTGAAACCCTGCACCATATTACGTCAGCGTAATGTATAATGTATGTAGATGACCTTGAAGATGCATTATCGGAGTGATCACAGAAACACACACAACACATCAAATGATCCATTCTCTCTTCTGACACCAGCCCTGTAGGTAGATTTCCTCTGTTTTCCTGGGTCAGTCTTCCGTGGAGCCTTTCTCCCTGATGGATCACTGCTGAAAGAGGATGGATGGCAGCTTATCCCTTGCCTGGTGCCTGTCTTTTCACCCTTTCTTTTCCACTCATCCATCTTCCACATTGGCAATTCGTTATGGTGCAGTAGCCACTGTGTACTCTACAAATACATGTATGTGAAAACAGAAAAAGCCAAAAATATACTTCAGTTGTCCGTTTTCCGGTAGTTCTTGCTCACAGCTTACATAATGTAAATTTGTACACATTTGTAGATGTGAACATATTTGAGAATCTGGACACACTGTCTGCACTCTTACTGGATCCAGGTGTACTATAATTGATGGGTCGACTAAGAGGCAACACTGAAAGTTAGTTGATTTAAAAAAAATAAAAAATAAAAGAAAATGGAAAATGGCAAAAAAAACAACATAAGATGAAGGTAGAAACAACAAAACAGAATATGTAAGTAAGCCTTGAAGGTACTGTGCCCACATTTGTATGACTCGAGTTTGAAAGAATATTATTATCTATTAACACTTAGCTGTCATTATAGGTCAGATGGAGTAACACACAAGAGTCATAGTGCACATGCATCTATACAAATTCTCGCTGAATGCAATATATTAAGAAATAAAGGCAAACTGGACAAGCCTGACCAAATAGGAAGAACATCTACAGCAGTATGTGCGAAGAAACTCATTTATTCAGATGACATACTGTCTTGGTAAAGTTTTACCTTAACACAGTACTTCAGTTGATTATTCAAATAATTTTGCCCATTTACAGGCACTGATGATTTAAAACATGGCTATACTGTTTATATCCAGTAGTAACAAGGTGCGTTCCATTTAAAAGTAATTGCCCTGCAAAGTGCATATTACGCCATCTTAAGTGAGATTCCAATCTGAAGGGAGCAATTCAAAGGGCACTGTAAATGCCATAGGGATTAAGGGAATTCCGTTGCATCATTGTAGTGGCTAGCTGTCCACTTTGGTGGCTGGACAAAAAAATTATGCTCACAGACCAACAACAAATTCCATTGTCAGCATTGATTGTTCCAAACTCGAAGTAACATTTATTACAATTAAAAAAATAGAAATAAAAATACACAAACATCTCAATAAAGGACTGCAAAGGTATAAAGTCGAATGGCGCTTTCACATCGAGTCAGAACGAAAGGTCAAAGACTGTTCCTTCCTGTTTAGGCCACACTCTTAGGTGAAGTCACATGTATTTTACCCCAGAGGCCTTGCCTCTTCAACTTGGCCACTAGATGGGGTCAACTCAGATAACACAGAAATAACAAAAAAGTCAACAAATTATCTTTGCATGAAACCTATTTTGGCTCTTACAATCACTTCACAGGAAGTGTAGAGGGCAATTTCATTCATTCATTCATTCATTGTGGTTTGTAAATTGCTGTTTGTGGGTATAAAATGCATCAGACACATCAGTTACAGTGCAAATAGCATGATTATGGTTAAGTAAAATAAAATCGAACCACATTTGGACAATTTAACCTTGAACACCTTGATCACACTTTATTTTGATAGGCTTCATGTCTTTAGACATTCTGTTAACCATAACTTTGCAACTATATGTCCACTAACTTTTATTATATGATTAGTAGACTGTTATGTTATGGTTAGGATTAGTAGAATAAATTGTATTTGCAAAGTTTATTATAGTCAGTAGACTATAATGTACGTTGGTAAAACATCAAACTAAAACGTTCACAAATATTAAGCAGAAAGTCTGCTAAAACTCTAATAACTGGTAGTTAATGTACTTGCAAAGCTACTTACAGTTAACAGAATGCTTAAAGTGGACTATGGAAATAAAGTCTTACCAATTCCTCTAATATGTGTGACTTATGTTTCATCTCTGTGTGATATTGTTCTGAATTAATGCATTTTGTCAAGTGAAAACAAATATTCAGTGCTCATGGATTAGGGTGCAGTGAACACTGCAAAGGGACAGTCGAAATGCAGCTAAAGTTTTGGCAGGGTAGCTGCTCTTATGTTAAGACAACTTTCAGCATGTCAGCCTAGAGCAGGGGTCGGCAAGTTCGGTCCTAAAGAGCCGCAGTCCTGCAGAGTTCAGCTCCAACCCTGAAAAAAAACTCACCTGCCTATAGCCTTAGTAATCCTGAAGACATTGATTAGCTTGTTCAGCTGTGTCTGATTAGGGTTGGAGCTGAACTCTGCAGGACTGTGGCTCTCTAGGACCGAACTTGCCTACCCCTGGTCTAGAGGAACAGAACTCTGTCTCAAAACCCACTCCTGTAATATCATGTAACCCAGATGCGGGAAGTGTGAGAGCTTAGAAACAACAATGAAACAAGACCCCTGTCACTCAAAATATATTGCAGGAGACAGCAGTTCTTTTTAGAAAGCCCACATCCCATGTGCTACACTGCCTGCTCCCTCCCAGGCCAGCAGCCCGGCAAACAGGAAACAAAATCAAGAGCGCTCCTCAACTCCAAACACACTGCTGTCAAGCAAAACAGCAGCCCAAGGAAAGTCAAACCACAGGTACACCTGTCTGGATACTCGTAAAGAACAATTCATAAAATCAGCCTACTGTTCTTATTTATTACATAGGTATTTTTTTTTAAAGGCCACTTTCATGCACTGCAATATTAATATTATGAGAGAATACGGGGTCCAGGAGAGCTCCCTATTATCCATTAGAGCCCCAGAGAGATTTTTAAAAACAAATTCCCTGGAGGGCTTTATGAAATACATAAAACTGCCTTCTGTTCTATTATTTTTTTCATTTGGTGGGTCAGTGAGGTCAGACAGAGTAGAAGGCTCCGTCCACATCCCCTCCAGGTCCATTATTGGTTTTAGTGTGCGATCTTGTGCAATGGCGGGTAGAATAGCTTAAAGATTTTGCCATATAAATCACTTCTGCCTGTGCGCAGTGGACAGGATTTCTTCCCAAGACTAGCTTCCTCCTAGGCCCCATCTCACTAAAAAGAACCCCAGAGTTTTCCAGCTCTACCAGTGCTGGATGGTTAGCATAGCCCAGTCTGCTCCTGCAGGCAGATGTTGTAACTATTCCATCCGGTTCCAAAAAAGTGCAGATTCTTTCTCTATTGACAGCCATTAAAAAATATCAGTGTATAAAAGTGTTACATAAGCAACATGCATATTAGTAGTTCATTATAGCTGTAGTAATTTTTTTTGTTAGAAGAGGTCTTTAAAGTGTGAATTACGCTTAACTATTTTCCCATTGCAATGCCATTAGAAAAAAAAAAAAAAAATATGTTAAACTGCAGTATGTAATTTGCATACATTTCACTCCCGTGTACATGCTGTTCATTCAGTCAGCAGCTTTCTCCACAATGTAATTTCTTCAAGATTCTTCTGTAATGAACATGGCATCTGAGGACTACTTGATGCGTTTTATGCACACACATGCTCTTCAATAACTGGGGCTGATTGTTACAATGATAAATATATATATATAGATTATATATATATATCAAAATCTGCAAGTAAAAGGCTTGAAAGACGATACAGAGGGTATTATAAAGAATCACCGCCTTTAAAATAACACCCATTTGTTGCATTTCAGCCTTGAAATACGATACACTCTTAAAATAAAGGTGCTTCAAAAGGTTCTAAAAGCGATGCCATAGAAGAACCATTTCTGGTTCCACAAAGAAACATTCAGTCAAAAGTTCTTTAAAGAACAATCTCTTTCTTACCTTTTTATAATCTGAAGAACCGTCTTTTGCCACAAAGAACCTTTTGTGAAACAAAAAAAAGTTTCTTCCAGAATTTGTTAAAGGTTCTTTAAGGAACCATTTAGACAAAAAGGTTCTTCTATGGCATCTTGAAGCACCTTTCTTTTTAAGAGTGTAGACACAGTTTTTGTTTTATCCAGCTGTGTTTAGTCAGTGCAACTTATAACATCCAAGTTAAAGATATATAAAAACCAACATTCAGAATAAATAAATAAATAATCATTAGTTACAAAAGGATCACTAAGGATACTAATTTTGCACATCTAGACTTTGCAATATTTGCCCACTCATCTTTGCAGAACTGCTCAAGTTCAGTTAAATTTGATGGTGAGTGTTTGTGGACTGCGTCTTCAAGTAATTCCACAGATTTTCAATGAGGTTTAAGTCTGGGCTCTGACTAGGCCAAGCCAGGACATTCACCTTTTTCTCCTTCAACCACTGTGTGCTCAGTTTTGCTGTGTGCTTTGAGCCATTGTAATGTTGGAAGGTAAACCTTCTTCCCATTGACAACTTTCTGGCAGATGGCAGCAGATTTTCCTCAAGAATTTGACAGTATTTTTCCCCATCCATTTTTCCTTCGATCCTGACAGTGCTCCAGTCTCTGCTGCAGAGAAACACCCCCATAACAGGATATCACCACCTCCATGCTTTACTGGAGGAATGCTGTTATTTGGATGGTGAGCTGTGTTGGATTTCCACCAGACAGAATCTTCAAGGTATGTTTTGGCAAAGCTCAGTCATGACTGCATGTGGCCTTTCTTGAGGAGTGTTTTTTTTCCTCATTCTGTGGAGAATTTGTGATATTGTAGTCACATGCCACACAGACCACTGGTGTCATAAAGTCAGGCTACTGCTTCAGAGTTGCTGTAGGCCTCTTGGTCGCCTCTTCTGATCGGTTTCCTCCGGCTCTCTCATCCAGTTTGGGGTGACGTCCTGATCCAGGGGGAGTCTGTGTTGTTCCAAATACCTTCCACTTCTCAATAAAAGACTTCACTGTGCTTCTAGGCATTGATACAGCCTTTGACATTTTTTTGTACCCATCTCCTGCCTACAACTTTATCCTGGAGATCTTTTGACAGTTCCTTGCCACCCATAGTTGATTGTTTGCTTCAGTTGCACTACCAAGGACTGAAATGCTCCAGGAAACCCCTTTTGCTTGAGCTGATCAAAATGACCACAGCTGATCACAGTTGAAATTCAAATGGCTTTGTGTGCCATTGAGAAGGTGATTATTTACAATCTGATTGAGTTTAAAAGTAATTTTTAGGAGGGGGTGATCCTTTTTCTTTCAACTCAGTGATTTTGTTTTTTTAAATTTTGTTGAGATGTTGGTGTAATATCTTTCACTTGGATGTTATAATATAAGTTGATTATATGATAAGTTGTAAATGCAGCTGGGAATAAAAGTGTCCGTCTTCATTTCAGGCTGCAAAGCAACAAAATGTGATTATTTTAAAGGTGGGAGATTATTTCCTATACCTACTGTAAATGTATGAGGTAGCTTGATTGCTGTGCCAAATAGCAATTTATCTGTTTAAGTCCATATGTCATACCAAAAAATAAATAAAAACATACTTCTAACCACAGGTCCGGAGCTATAGTTCCAACCATGCAAGTTTGTAATGCTGTTTGTGAATGTTTGTTAGAACTATAGTTTTGTTGAACTACAGTATGTAGGTAATGCCTGAACTTGCAACCAGTTGGCTAACAATGCTTTCCTGAAACACACCCCAGAATAGTTGCTACTATAAAGCATGGCTTGAGACAATGAACAATTTGTAATGAGCAAGTCACCATAGATTCATCTGGCCTGTGAGTAATCGGTCACATGATTTATGTCTCAGGTGATTGGCTCACAAACCTTTGTGATTCCCATAAGCAAAAATTTAATTTCAAATGGCGTATTTCTAGGGTGCCACATAGCAGTCAAAGAATTGCCATTGAGATGAATGTGAATGGAGAGCTTTCTCGAGGTATTATATAGAACACCTTGGCTGCACAATGCATATTAAGCATTTTCATTTTTGATAAACTGGCCCTATCATAAATGGTGCTTTACATTTACATTTACATTTAGACATTTAGCAGACGCTTTTATCCAAAGTGACTTATAAATGAGGACAATGGAAGCAATCAAAATCAATAAAAGAGCAATGATAAGCAAGTGCTATAACACGTCTCAGTTAGCTTAATGCAGTACACGTAGCAAGTTTTTTTTTATTATATAATAAAAAGAAAACCGATTGAATAGAAAAGAATAGAGCAAGCTAGTGTTAGAGGCCTTTTTTGCTTTTGTTAATCAGATGTCAGAAGCCAGAAAGTCAGAATTATAATTGTATAATAAATAAAAATAAAACAAATAGCTAGAATGCAAAAAGATTAAAGACAGCAAGGTTTGTTTATTTATTTTATTTTATTTTTTTAAAGAAAAGTTGATTTTCTTGATGTTGAAAAGAGCAAATCTGCAGGACTGGGCAGTTTTAGCAATGTGGTCTGAGAAAGTCAGCTGATCATCAATCACAACTCCAAGGTTTCTGGCTGTCCTTGAAGGAGTTATGGTTGATGCGCCTAACTGGATGGTGAAATTGTGATGAAATGATGGGTTTGATGGAACCACAAGCAGCTCTGTCTTGGCAAGGTTGAGTTGAAGGGGATAGTCCTTTATTCAGCAAGAAATGTCTGTTAGACAAACTGAGATGCGAGCAGCTATCGTCGGATCATCAGTAGGATATGAGAGGTAGAGCTGAATGTCATATGAAAAGCCATGTTTCTGAAAGACAGAACCTAGTGATGCCATGTAGACAGAGAAGTGGTCCAAGAACTGAGCCCTGAGGCACCCCAAAACACCAGTTTGAAGGGATGTGTTAATGATGTGAGTGAGTGCAGGTACAACGGCAGGAGAAATTGCTTGAAGGAGATGAGATGGAATAGGATCAAGCGGACAAGTAGTAGGATGATTAGAAAGGATGAGTTTGGAGACTTCTGCCTCAGAGAGTGAAGAGAAGGATGTGAACAAGTGTATGTTTGCTGGTAAGATGTGCTTGACAGATTGTGGTGTGGAAAATTGTGCACTGATGGTTTTAATTTTATTAATGAAGAACGTGGCAAAGTCATCAGCTGTTAGAGTTGATGAAGGAGGGGGAGGAGGACAAAGGAGGGAGAAAAATGTTTTAAAGCGCATGCAAGAGTTAGACAAATTGTTAATTTTGTTGTGATAGTATGTACTTTTAGCAGTGGAGACATTAGCAGAGAAGGAAGAGAGGAGTGACTGATACACATTAAGGTCAGTAGTATTTTTTGATTTGCGCCACACCCTTTCAGCAGCCCTGAGCTTAGAACGATGCTCGCGGAGAACATCAGACAGCCAAGGGGCAGAAGGGGTGGTACGGCCTGGCCTGGAAGACAAGGGGCAGACAGTGTCTAAACAAGATGTAAGAGTGGAGCAGAAAGTATCAGGAGCACTGTTAGCATCAAGAGATGCTAACTGTTTATGGGGAGGAAGCGAAGATGAAACCATAGCATATAGTCGGGAGGGTGAGAGTGAGCAAAGGTTACGTTGAAAGATGACATGTGGAGGGGTATGTGTTGTGTCAGGAACCATGGTGAGGTTAAGAGTGAGGAGGAAGTGATCGGAGGTGTGCAGTGGAGAAACCAGTACATGATTAGTGGGGCAGTGTGATGTGTAAATAAGGCTTTATTCACAAATATTACTGCTATTTACCTTGCACAAAAAGGGATATGTAGATTTTCAGTGATTATGGCAGCAGTGATTCATCAAATCATGATGGAATGATAAAAAAGAGTGTTATATATCCAGACTGATGTGGCCGAACACATTTTCAGCATTTTCAAGACTTGATTCATGGATCAAAGTGGTGTAGTGTTGTTGTAGACTCTTAGTAAAGTATGCTAGATTGCAGAAGTCTGCTGCATCTCCCTCAATCTAGTTCTCAGAACCAACTCAAACGATGCAAAATTACATTGTACAAATTGCATTCAGCATACTTTTTGGGGTGTGTTTGCACCTTTACCTTTACCTTATTTTCATAATTCCTAAATGAATAAGTGCTAAAGCAAAGGAGAGAGCATGCATACATAAATATGGATGCTATTTGTGTGTACAATTCACACATCTCTTTGTTTTTTTCACATGCAGGTACAAATTTCAGTAAGACAGCATTAATCAATGGCCGCTGGGGTCAGCCAGCTGTGCCAGTCCTCACACCTGTGACGCAAGTCCTTGAAATACAGGCTGAAGCAATCAATCACATACATCCTGATGTGTGCGAGAGGCGATAAGCAAGTTTTAAAAGAGAGAAACACAGAGACTCCAGAAAGTAATTTGCATGCCTAATGAGACATCTCAGCCTGGTGCCCGCTATAGACGCACACACACATGAATGCATCGCTGCAGAATTTCCAAACCTGTCCTTCCCTCTGCTGCGTGGCAGCCCAATTAAATATCTCAAAGCATTTATGCCACTGAGATATAAATTGAGCATGCACATGTCTCACTTGGCTACAAAAGTCCTCCCCTTATGTAGTATTTGCCTTCCATCACTTTAAATTAAATAGTATGACCATTGTGGAGTTCATCTGAGAGGAAATTATAAAAAATAAAAATAAATTACTTGATGTCATGGGTCACTATTTAGTGAGTTGTTAACTGAAAAGAATGAGGAATAAAGTTGCTAATTGAGCTAGGGCGAGTCTGTCCGGGGCCTTTGCACACAAACACACTACGCGGACACACACTCTACAACTTGCCTCAGTTAAACCCCAATTCTTGCCCTCAGTTACATGTGACCGCACTTGCATAATTCATACTGTTCATGTTACATGTGTGTACCCAGTGAAAAAACAACTGTGCTTAATTGCACCAAATGTGCCCCTGTAGTGTACCTCAAATAACAGTAAATAGTGTACCTATGATTTATCCTGTATGGTATATATATATACTGTACTGTACCTAACTGTACTTGAATCTGTATGTAGTTGTATGTATATTTTAAATGTACTAAATTGCAACTTTGTCACCAAAAATGTATAATTGCAAATATATTTAAATATATGATACACAAGTTTCACCAGAAGTGAAATATATAGCATTTGCTTGTCAGTACATGCCATAAATACTTGTAAGTACATTCAAAAATATGCTTTAATCAAAGACAATAGAAGTAAATATAAAATTACTTAAGGATGTACATAAGTCTGACTTAAAGGGATAGTTGAAAAAAATGAAAATTGTGTCATCATTTACTCACCCTCCACTTGTTTCAAATCTGTGTGAGTTTCTTTCTTCTGTTGAACAGTTGACGGTAGCCATTGACATCCATACTATATAAAATATACTGTGGAAGTGAATGGCTACTGTCAACTATTTGGTTACCAGCATTTATCAAAATATCTTCTTTTGTGTTCAGCAGAAGTAACAAACTCATAAAGGTTTTCATTTTTGGGTGAACTATAGCACTCTAAAGTAGAACTAACTGCATATGTTTTGTTTTGATGTAATTGCAATTAACATTCAATGGAGTGTTTGTAAACATTGCATTCAGTCTGCACTTATGTTTATTCTTATAAAGTACTAGTATAATAGTTTGAATTATACTTTAACTATATATTTGTGTACTTCTTTTTTACTAAGGAATACAATTAGTGTTAATCTAAGCATCCTCAAACAAAGCCATGTTTGAGATATTCATCTTATTTCATATTCAAATAACAATAGTAATGATGGCAAACACAGATAATTATAAAATGGTTGAGTTACTTTAAAAAGCCTTGTGCTTTCATGCACCGGCTGGCCTGTTTCTCACCTTACGTCGCTTTCAAACTTGAAGTAGATAAAATGTGTATTGATTCATTGTCAAATTGTTGAAGCTTGTCCTTAGGAGACTGAAGTAGAGAAACATTTTTCATTTTTCATTCCAAAAGTTCCATGTTTTTCAGTCGCTGATATTTTCAGACACACCAGCAAATATTGTTATGGATTACTCTTCCCATTTGGAGCTCTGCGGGGCATTATGGAGGCAAGATTGAAGCTACCCTGGGACATCTCAGAAATCTCAGCAAGGTGTCTTAGCTTTTAAAGGCATCACAACCCTGTTTCCTCTCTCTGACAGAAGCTTCTTGTCAATCTCTGTCAGTACTGGGGAAATGGAGGGAACGAGATAATAAACTTTTTTTTTCCCAAACACTTGGTAGTTTTCATTTTATTTGTCCACTGAAAAATGCCAAGCAGTGAACATATATGCACCATTATTTTAATAATTGATGTTTTTTTATTTTTTTGTATTCTGAACCCACATAATATATTCTTTAAAATATATTAAAAGAGAAGTTCATATATTATAAAAATAATGGAATAAATTACCACTTAAGTGTACTTGAAGAGAGCACACTTTTCTTAACACGTTTCTTAACATGCTTAAGTGCACTTTTAAAATACAGTAATACAGTAAGCACAGTTTAAATAATTATGTTTTATAATCAAGATTTAACTTACCTTGATGTTTTGACTAACATTATAACGCACATGTGAAGTACTTGATTATCATTTTAAATGTAGTGTTATTCGATATTACATGGTGCAATTTACGAAATGTTATTTATATCCATGGAATACAAGTTTCAATAGACATTGCATTCAAGTAAATTTTAGATTACCATAAATGTTTGTCAGTACATTTGGCAGCACACTTTAAGACAATAGAAGCAATCATGAAATTACATTTAAAGATGTACTTAAACACTCTAAAGTTCAGCTAACTGCATTTAATGTCAATTTAAACTATAATACATTTTAATTTAACAGCAATCAAAATGCAGTTAAGTGTCAATGATTTTGCTGACACAGTTGTGTCAGTAAATGAAAGTACTTTAAAATTATATATTTTCAAATAATACTTGAATTGAATTTTTTTTTTTTAAACAAAGGAAAAAGGGAAGTATGGTTCTGGTTCAAGGTTAAATCCATAAAATAAACTAAAATAAAGGCATGGCAAAAATTGCACAAAAAAAACCCTTATAAACACCACATTCTGTTGTAATGGGTCCATTGAAACAAAAAGAAAAACTAAGTCTTTCTTTCTTGCTTTCTTTGCCTTTATTGGGACATACAGTAAACATGCCCAAAAGTTTAAGAAACTTTTACATTTTATAGGCTGTTGGTTGTTTGTACTAGGTGGTTTCTAAAGGTTGGCTACTCCATAGCTTTGCCTTTGCTAGTTGTTTACTTGGTATTATCTATGGTATTCTGGTAGACATTGGTGGTAGGTGATTGTTAGTTTGTTCTGGGGTGCATGTCCTGTACAACAGTGGAACTCACTGCTTAACTTCCACAGTAAAATGCATCATTGGTGAAATTAACTAGCTTGTCACAACTTTTTCCCAAAACTGCATGGTCGCATCTCCGTGGTTTGAACCATGTTGGTTCAACATTATAGGACAGTCATTAATGGTGTCATGCACAGCTGGTGGAGTAATAACTTCTGCTAATTAATCAATTCAAGATTGCAATTAATGTCAGATTATCAAAGTTTATTTACAGAAAACAACAGAACGGCATGCTTCTTTTTATCCATGTTAACATGCATGTATATCACTTTACTTCCGTCAGATATGCGCTGCATTCAGTCAGCAGCTTTCTCCACAGCATGCCTCCTTTAAAATGCTGACCATGGCATCTGAGGACTACGTTTATATTTGTTGCAGTATTTATTATTGTTTGTTAATGTTAGTTAATAAAAATACAGCTGCTATTCTTATTCAGTGTTAGCTCAGGTCCAATAAATAACATTAATAGGTAATATATAAAACTTTTGATTTGAATAATGTATTAAATAATAAATGTTGGAATCAACCTTAAGAAATATTGCTTTAGAAGTATTTTCATTGTTACTTTGTAATAGCCTAAAAACAACTTTGGTAACATTTTACAATAAGGTTCTGTTCGTTATCATTAACAATGTTCTTCACAAAGAAGAAGACGTTTTTTTTAAGAACTGTTCTTAGAGGAAACCAAAAATGAATCTTTTTTTTATGGCATTGCTGTGAAAACCATCTTTCAGAAACTTTCTTTTTAAGTGTTTAGAGCACAACATGTTAGCATAGAATTAGGGTACTCAAGATACTCAAGTCTGGACTCGAGTACAACTTTTAGTTGTATTTTGATGCATTTTTTTTACTCAGACTGGACTTGGACTCGAGCCTTTGGCATGCAAAAAAACCCTGGTGAAACCATGATTAAGTCTGGTTAAGATTGGTCAAAGACTCGGACTCGAGTAAGACGAACTGAAACCCAACAGTATGTTAGCATTTGGATGCATAGCATACTTCTCAATGAAGGTCTATTTTTCTTGTTTCTTCATCTGGCAAGCTACATGAAAGAGCAGAAAAATATGTATAAGAAAGAAAAATAGTGAGACACATCTTAAACAAGATTAACAAAAGTAAAAAACAAAGGTTGATGCCGGGTTTGAGGTTAAGCAGATTCTGGCCTCCTGCCAAGTGTCACTTGCTCTTGTAGTGAGTGAGGGGTGCTAGCTGTGTGGCAGCAGGTGCTGAGAATAGAACAGGGTGCCGCTCGCACTCCTTTTCTCTTTGATAATAATCAGCACCGAAATGCTGAGGGCCTGTCAGTTAACATCAGCACTCTAATGCAGATGTAGCTTTTCAAATTTAAACGTGCTTCGACTCCATCTGGTCTCTTACATCACAATCTAAAGCACATGGGCTGGAGTGAGACAGTCTCACAAGCAGACGAGTCTTTATGTAGAACGCCTGTGAACGCTAAATGCGTGTTCAACATTCAAAATTTACTCAAGTAAATATAACTTCCTCACATGATTCAGAATCTTTTTCCTGCAGCAAATGCTTTCACTATGTCTGGAAAGAGTTTACAAGTTACAGAACTGCAGAAGGGATTAAGTTGTTCCATGAAGTTGGGATAAAGACGTCTCATCCTCCGTTTATGCAGTTTTTCATTGCAGATGGCATAGCTGCCAGAGTATTTTCTTTAGGGTATACGTATAAAAAAAAAAAAAAAAAAAAAAAAAAAAAAATGACATTGTCAAATAAAACTTTAATTCATATAGCAGTGAAATGTTTATGTACAAGTTGATGTGCATAGCAGAACCAAGAAAAAAAAAATAAGAGGACGCTAGTGTAAGATAAATAGAGGAGGCCGGGGCTAGCTGACACACACTTTTTACTCCAGGGAGTATTCCTCATGGGGAGGTTTATTTCTGAAAGGCAATTTCTCTAGACACACACTTTAAAGTCTTGACTAACGGAAGAGGTCTGACGCAACAGGTTAGTATATCAAGTTTATTTGGTCACAGAGAGTACGGGTGTAGGATCCAGGTGATGACACGGTGAGTGTATAGTTCGTAGAACAGATTAAAGGATACGATGAGTGGAATGATCAAAGTCCTTTCCTTTACAGGAGCTGGAATGCACACGGCAGAGCACACGGAAGAGCACACACCTCAGCGATCCAGGAAATAGGAGGACACTTGGAGGTAAGTAATGCAGGAAGTATTCAAATGGCAGCAGTAGTAAAGTCAGAGAGTCCTCTATGTGTGTATGAGACCAGACAATGAGGGTGTCTGAGGTGTGTGTTTTTATGCAGGCTGGTTGATGAGGTGTTTGATTGGTGACAGGTGCAGGTGCTCAGATTTCAGGTGAGAGGGATCGTTGTGATTGGTTGGTGGTGGAGCCTGGCCGATGAACATGACTAAAAAAAAACATTCTTGCAGGAAAATATACAGTTGATTTAGCCCATGTTGACTTAATATGGTACACATATATAAAATATAATTTAATGGCTTTTGCAGTGTCAATTTAACAGTAGAACAATTATAAAACATACAGGCATATATACTGTGTGTGTGGTATATATATTTTTAATGTTAAGAGGCATCATAATTATAATTATATATATAATTATAATTCTGATGCCAAATTTAAAAAATCATTGACAATATTTATATATATATATTATATATATATATATATATATATATATAAGGAAAATATAAAATTACAATATATAATGTGTATAAGAATATGAACATGCATAATTGTATTGCCTGTGCAAGTGTAGTATGCTTCAAGTCTAAAATAATTTAATATGATTGAAATAGAAGGCTACTGGAGTGTAGGGGTAAAAACTTTCCTGAGTTTCTTTAACACCTTAAGCACTGGGAATAATGTACGTCTTCGTTTTACTGTATAGACATTTTAACATTAGGTTTAATAATATTTTGTCGTACTGTAAAGAAGTAGACTATTTTTTAGTCGATGAACCAACATACTAAAGCACATGTATTTGATTATAATTTAAACTTAGTGCGTTATTTTATATTACAAGTTAATATATTTCAAATATAATAAATTGCAACTTTATCATTACAAATGAGTAGCTACAAATATAGACCATTTTGACGGATGTAAACAATACCAATCGAATGCAACGGTCCTAATGCATCTCAGTTTTACATTTTTAATTTTCATAGCTTCTGAGAATCCAAAAAGGTCCACATTTTGATAAAAACATGTTATTACAGCCATGTTAATGTTAGTTATGAATGAATCGCCTCCTGTTACTGTTTTGAAATTAACACTCTTTTTAAATGTATGCCAAAAGTTCCTTTTCAAAAGGGTTGTCAGTGGGAGATCTTTCACAAAAACCTGTGGCAGAGCAAAATGTTTCACAACATGACAACATCTCCATAATGGATCACATATACAGTAGGCAGTTTTCCCTGATATAGACAACTCATTATGTTTAATTATGTAGCATTTAGTTTAATCAGAATGATACCACTCATGTAATCAGGCATCTCATGCCGTCAAGCCACACAGGTCATTTTAAAACAAATGTTTTCACATATCCATAATTATACAAAGCTTTTCTGGCACAGTTTTTTTTTTTTTCTTATGGAGCGCTAAAGTTGAAACCAAGTCTTTAATTAAATTACAGCTTGGCAAGAGAGTCGAAATAATATTTGCATGGAGTGGAGTGAGGAGTTTTTTTGAAGTTTTGTGAACATAGAACCTGCATAATAAAATGGAAATGTATTAGTGTAAGTTTACTTACTTTAATACAATGTCTATTGGAACTTTGTATGTCATATATTGAAATGTATTTGTAATTACACATTCGTAATGATACAGTCTAGTACACTTAAAATATATTGACTTTAAATCTAATGTCAAATAATACTTATAGTATGCTTTTATTTTTACATAAAAGTGTACTTAAGTGTGTTAAGAAACAGTCATGGAAGTGTATGCTCTTTAGGTGCACTTAAGTGGCCTTTATTGAATTAATATTATATTATTTGCAAATACAGTTGTTAAATATATACGTTTGTAAGAGTGACGTACACTACAGGTGCACATTTCAAACACATTTAATCACATTTATTTTCCATAGTCAATGGGGAAAACAAGTGTTTTATTATTATTATTATTTTTGTTGTTTTTATTATCATTATTTTCTCCAATTAAGTAGTTCCCTAAATATGGCATGCCAGGATGCTTCAATCTGTCACATGAAACATAAAAAAAACAAATAACAACACATTATTTTTTAAACTGATTTGTATGCAAATGAGGGAAGATTAGAAGATTAGCAGCTTTTTGGGTAGCACTTTACATTAAGGAACAAAATCAATGTTAGTTCCCTGTGAACCTTAATGTGGGGTCAACCATTTATGCATGAATTTTAGATGCTAGTAACCTGTGAAAGTGGACACACTAATCATTTATTCATTGATTATTCGTCACAGACAGAAGAGAGGTATTGTGCTGGTGGAAGGTATTAGTGATTGCACTATACAGTAAACAGCACTTAAACCTGAAACAAAAAGATGAATATTTTATTTTACAGCACATTGGAACATTACTGCGCAAATGCACAGAAAAGTGGATTAAGAAAGTAAATATTCCAACATAGGCTCATTCGAAATACATGCCTCTAAATACATTTCTGCAAAAAACCTGCACATAAGGAAGTTCAAATGGCACGGTTGCATCAATAAATGCATTCTAGAGCAGTTTGACATTTGTCCACTATAGGGTAGTTTAAGTTTGGGTTGGTGTGGGGGATATTTCACCATGATAGCTCATTACTTTTAGTGACACTCCCGGATATTTGAATTATGAACCGCGCAATCTGTACCTGAAGCAAGGTAAGAAAAAAACAGCACTACGTGCCTATGTCCAAGTAAAAAAACCTGCCAGGGTCACGTATTGAACTCGTGTTTCAGCGCCACTAACTGGACATTTCACTTTGAAACTGCCGCGAAACTTGCGTAAGGAAGGATAGGGTGCACGATAAATGCAGTGATATTTAATGGCATTTGTCAGAAAGCCGGTCTGGATCAGCGGTAAATCCCCTTCACTTGCATGTTTTCACATTGAGCAGCATTTACTACACCGAGCCGTTTGTTCACTGACGAGCTGCGCAAAACATGTGCAAAATATGATTGTGGTTTTGCGCATCTTGTCAGTGAACAACGGCTCTGTGTCGTTAATGCTGCTCAATGTGAACGCACGCACGTGATGGAGATTTACCGCTGATTACCGAACCGGCTTTACTGATTAAGATGCGCGTTAAATATCGCATGCGATTAATCATGCAGCCCTAGGATGTAATGAATGGTGTTGCAGAACTGAATTGACAGGGACATATTCGAATGAGCCTCGGGTTGAAATATTCAGCAACACACAATAAAGTCACCTATTCCGCCAAATTATAACTACGCATCCATCTCTACACAACAAAAAAAAATCATAATAAACTAAACAAGATTTCTATTTTAGTTAATTTAACGTTTTGAACCTACTCCTTTGCTCTATGATAACGCCCCCGTAACTGAGTCTTGGCCTCCCCCGCTTGCAGTACCTGTGTCTACGTGCCCGTCGCCCTGGGCGCGCCGTGTGGGTCGTTCTTTGTCGGTTCTAGTTCATTGCACGACCCCCAACTTCCACACGGGGCTCCACCGGCGGAGGGCCTCGGCAGCAGCTCCCGGCAGTGTCCCGTAGTGGCAGCACGGGTTTCTGATTGGCTAGCGTTTCTGAGCCCGCAGTGGTATGCATTAATGATGGTTTAAACAAAAGGCCTTAACAAATTCGAGTTATACGAAACATACGAATGTTAGCGTTTTATTCCCCTTGCATTTATCACCGTGGTGTGGTGTGAGTGCAACACAAGTGGCCGACCGAACATTATTAGGCTCCTCAGAGCGAGGTTGTATGGAACGGACGATAAGCCAGTGTGAAGTACTTAAGGCTGGTCTCTGATGCCAGGCAAATGAGGGAGACCTGACTGTAGGCGTGCTCCACTGTCTTGGAAGTTTCTGCGACTGTTAGAGACAAGGGGAATTAAGTGGATGAGATTGAAGGCAGGTACTGTTCAATTGCCTTATGTTCACAAGGGAATATGTTGGAATTAAAATGTTCATTATTAATATCTCATCAAGTCATGGTTGCGTTCTTGTTTTTTTGTTCCCCACCCAAAATAAAGTTTGATAATTTCATCTTGATGAACAAAATATACCAGTTTTATTTTCAGTGCTGTGGATGGGAATCTATGAAAAAAAACGTTTAGCAGTGTATCATGGGAAGTACAGAATAGATGAATGGAAATGAACATGTAAAGAAAAAGTGACACAAGTCATATTCACAAGAGATATAAACGAGAAAATTATAAATACAACACCCTTTAGTCTCACTATAATAGTCTATTTTTGCTGAGTCATGAAATAAATCAGGAATCTGGTTTTGACTGAAATGAGTTTTAATAAATGTATTTATTAAGCATTTATAACAGGGGTTAAAAATGGCTCACTATTTGTCAGGTACTGCATTAAAATCAACCGTTTTATTCATGCATTTATTACTGCTTATCAATGATTTATAATGCATTTGTAAATGACTTATTAGTAATTTATGAACACCTTTATAAACCCTTTACAAAGGGAACCTTAATGTAAAGTGTTACCGCTTTTTGTAGTAGTTTTAGAGCTGCCATAAGAACTGTGAGGTGGGTGAAGAGAGAGTAAGATAAAAACCAAGATAAGAGAGAGCGAGAGAGAGAGAGAGCCCCCGACCGAGAGAGAGGAGAGGGGGGGCGAGACAGAGGAGGCTGGAAGGAAGAGAGAGAGAGAGATATTTTTAATCCAGAACTGTAGCAAAAGTTTAACTTTACATTGAGGAGAATGGGATAGGTACAGTACCAGGGTAAATTGTAACACCATTAGAAAATGTCACCATTACTTCAAATTTGATTGTGTTAATCAAATCAGACTTTTTTTTATGTCATGTAAAACCCCATCAACCCGACCTCCCTAAACCCCATTTTATTTTAAGCATTGCAATTCAAAAAGGTAAATGGGGGAAAATCTAACACATAAAAATGTTACCGCCACCTCAGGAGGATGCTGCTCATGTAGGATCATGATTTCATCTGTATGTAATTTCTAAACTCAATGGTGCTGCAGCTCAGTTTGTGTTACAAACATTTTCCCCCTATTTCACCAAAAGGAAGACTGTAAATAGCCCCTGACATAACTCATCCATACTGATAGAAGACAAGAAAGAAACACAGCAGAAATTTCCTTCAGTGTGTTCATGTTTCTGAAGATCATGTTGAGCCCACTGGTGCTTGACTGAAGTAAAAACAGAGAGCGCTGCTAGGGAAAATGATTTTTTTTCTTTTTCTTGGTCTTGTAACCCATGTCAACTAGGGCCCTTTTGCAGGTGTGAGAGTAAAATATTCCCTTTAAATTACAGAAAAGAAAAAAAAAAACCTTATGGAATTAAACAAGACTTTGCCTTTGGCATCTGCTCTATTTTTAAAACAGGCTGCTTGTGAGAAAGGAAAAAGTAAAACATGTTTAAGACTGTAAAATTAATACAATAAAAATGACATTCACACCTTTTGTTACTTCCATTAAGTGACATATTTATAGAGAAAAAATATCTATCTATCTATCTATCTATCTATCTATCTATCTATTATCTATTGATTATCTATCTGGAGCTTAGAAAAGCTGTATTATCCAAAATAGAAACCTAAAATGTGCCTGTTGGTTAAAATTACCCAATAGCCTTTGCGACCAAGGTGATGCAAGCAGACAAGGAAAGTTGTTTCAGGGGAGGAGCAAGTTATTAAATTGTTAGATATTACTGAAATTTTTCCTTTTATTATAACATGTACTGGTGAATTGTGCAGGAGAACTTCTTGTTACGGACTACAGCACCTCAGATATCCAATGTACCCCTTTAATTTTCTGCATCATTAACTGTCTTAGTGTGAGTGCAGTCAGCCTGCGGCAATGGTCGCACATGTGCTTGTGTTTACTAGCATGTTTATGACTGTATAAAAAAAAAGAGAACTGGATAAATGTGGACTACTGTGTGTTAATGGCTTAGTGGTTGAAGTGACCACCAACAAGCCCTTTAACACAGAGAAGGGTCAATTTTAGTTTAGATTTTAACTATGGGAGGCATCAATCTGATTTCCAATAAGCTCTGAAAGTTATGCTGTGCTGAGCAGTGAAAGTGTCACCTCAGCACACAATTAAGGCAGCAGACCATTACATACTCTCTCTGGACAAAATGTTAGGCTGATTGGTAAATCAAAGTCATTTAAGTAGCACTTCAATGTAAAGTCATTAAGGAATAGGGCACCCACAAATGAACATTTTCTGACAGTTTACTCACACTCGGGCCATCCAAAAATGTAAATTAGTTTATTTTTATTTATTTTTTCCCCCTTTGATTTGGAGAAAGTTAGCATTACATCACTTGCTCACCAATGGATCCTCTACAGTGAATGGATGCCCATCAGAATGAGAGTCCAAGCAGCTGATAAAAACATCACAATAATCCAGAAATAATTCACACAACTCCAGTTCATCAATTAACATCTTGTGAAGTTTATCTTCAATAAACAAGCTACAGGTAGTTCAAAATGCAGCGGCTAGAGTCCTTACCAGGTCAAGAAAATATGATCATATTACCCCAATTTTACAGTCTCTGCACTGGCTACCTGTTAAGTTCCGTATCAGTTACAAAAAATTATTACTTGCCTATAAGGCCCTTAATGGGTTAGCTCCTGCGTACCTAACTAGTCTTCTACCACGCTACAATCCATCATGCTCCCTAAGGTCGCAAAACTCTGGACTTTTGGTAGTACCTAGGATAGCAAAGTCCACTAAGGAGGTAGAGCTTTTTCATATTTGACACCCAAACTCTGGAATAGCCTTCCTGATAACGTTCGGGGTTCAGACACACTCTCTCTATCTAGATTAAAGACACATCTCTTTGCCAAGCATTCAAATAATGCATCTCAAAGTCTTTTACTGCAGTTATATCTGATCAAATTCACATTATTATTCTTTAGTTTGTGTTAAACAAATCATTTTTGCTTGGTTGGGACAGCAGCTACGCTAATTATGTTTTTATTTGTTTCTCTGTTTTTTGCCACAGGATGTATTTACACAAGCCTCAGTCTGGATCCAGAACACCTGAGAAGACATGATGCCAACCCCCAGAGGACCTCAGATGATGCCAACCCAGAAACAACATACAGAACTACCACATTTTGCTATAAGTTGATTGCATCATAAATAATTGCTGTTAATAGTGTTCATCATCTGTTTTATTACGTCTTAAATTGCTGTATTGTAGTGTGGTAGAAGACTAGTTAGGTACGCAGGAGCTAACCATTAAGGGCCTTATAGGCAAGTAATAATATTTTGTAACTGATACGGAACTTAATAGGTAGCCAGTGCCGAGACTGTAAAATTGGAGTAATATGACCATATTTTCTTGACCTGGTAAGGACTATAGCCGCTGCATTTTGGACTATCTGTAGCTTGTTTATTGAGGATGCAGGACAATCATCTAGCAGTGCATTACAATAGTCCAGTTTAGAGGTCATGAAGGCATGAACTAGCTTTTCTGCATCAGAAACAGGTAACATGTTCGTAACTTGGCAATGTTTCTAAGATGGAAGGATGCCGTTTTTGTAACATGGGAAATAAGATTTTCAAAAAACAAGTTGCTATCTAACATAACACCCAGATTTTTAACTGTAGAAGAAGTAACAGTACATCCATCTAGCTGCAAATTGTAATCCAAGAGATTCTGAGAACTCTTTTTTTGGTCCAATAAATAATATCTCTTTCTTATCCGAATTTAATAGGAGAAAAATATTGGTCATCCAATCTTTTACATTTAAACTGTGTTAGCTTAGATAATTTAGAAGTTTCTGGTCTTGTTGAGATATATAGTTGATTATCATCGGCATAACAGTGGAAACTAAGCCCGTATTTTCTAATAATATTACCAAGGGGGCAACATGTATATCGAAAATAGCAGAGAACCTAGGACAGATCCTTGTGGCACTCCATATTTTAATGGTGATAATTGAGATGAATCCCCATTTAAATAAACAAATTGGTAGCAATCGGACAGGTGTGGGCCCGGTGACGTTTTGCTTGGACTCCAAAAGAGATTTATGGAGGTCAGTAAAACGCAATCTTGTGTGCGTGGTAAGAATCGTTTTGTTTAGCAAGCCGTGAATATGTAAAAATATACGACAATTCTAGCCCACGTTATCCAAAAAAACAAACAAAGTCAGAAGAGGAAAACCAGCACACAGCACGCAAGGGGAACCATAGGTATTGAGAGAGGAAAAATCTGAAAATTATTTTAGCGGAAAATCTGTATACGGCCTGGTGGTCTCTACACATAGCAGAGCAAGAGATACGATAGATTGTCTTTCGCATATTGGACAGTGGAAAGGAGCAAGCAGAAAAAACAAGGAGTATTATCGATCAAATCATGGAGTGGTAACTGTATTCCTGTCTTCTGAGAAACATTGAGGGAATACCCTATATAGTGTATGCAACACACCGCCACCGACCAGTCGGAGGGGCTCCATGTTATAATGTAGCTGGTGGAGATAATCCTCATTTAGACCAATATAATCTTTTGGTTTTAGCCAGGTTTCAGTCAAGAAGAGTACATCAAAACGATTATCTGTGATAATTTAATTTACAATAACTACTTTGGGTGAGAGTGATCTAATGTTTAGGAGCCCAAAATTTAAAAATTGTTTTTGTTCATTTATTTTGCATTTTTCCGGTTTAATCACAATCAGGTTTTTTCTAGATTCTGCATTAAATTTATATTTTGACCTCACTATTCGGGGAACAGACACAAGTCTTTTTAGATTGTACAGCGCAAGTACTTCTATTATTTAAGTGGGTAGAACAAATGTCATCATGGCAGTTATTTGAGATTTGATTTACTAGTCATATGGAGCGTAGCGTACGGAGATGTGTCCGCATGAGCTCCGCTCGACTTGATGGATGCAGGCCAATCATCCCCCGCGGGCGAAAAAGCATGACGCTCCCAGAAAAGATTCCAGTATTTAACAAAGAGCAGTTTCTGTTCTTTACAACATGGCAATAACCATTCATTTAAAGCAAAAGTCTACTGAACCTTTCGTGTCCTCGTCGATACATTGGAAGCGGTCCTGACACGATGATCGTCATCGTGGGTGATGTGCTGCGCACCGTCTCGATCAGTTTCCTGAAGTCCCTCTTCAGTGTCTCCCTCTGCCGCAGCTTGGTGTCGTTAGCCCCCGCGTGAAGCACGACAGCTCCGGGCTCTCGTCACCCTTCAGGATCGTTTTATTTTTCCCCCCCCCCCCCCCCCCCTCTGGGTACTGTGCAGAAACATAGAGAACACGAGCACCAGGGAAAACAGTGAGTGTGCACTTTACCTTCAACTAACATAGCACAGACGTGCCGGACGATGGAGTCTCCAAAGATCACTGCGTCGCGTTCCGTCTTGCGGAGGGGAGCAAAGCGGTTCCGGGTGGAGATCTCGAAAACCGGAGGCGGCGGAGGGGGAGAGGTCGTCGCCCGGGGGCCTGGCTCGCGTCTTCCGCTGCTGGTGCACCCAGGGTCTGTGGTGTCCCGGTGCCGGAGTGAAGGACATCTGAGAAGATCCTGGGTGTACCGGGCCTGTGCAAAGAAACACACGGAGTAGAGGTGGTGGGAGAGTTAGCAGCGCTTTAGAGTTACATTAACTGACAGTCACCACTCAAAAACTACCACTAAATATTGTAGAACTTAATTGGCGTAAGTTGCTTTGCAAGATTGTATGGTGAAAAAGCATGTACAAATAAAATTGACTTGACCATTAGCGCCCCAAACTATGAATAACTACCTACATTGTTCGCGAGGCAGACCACACTCTTGCTGTTTAAATCTAGATTAAAGACCCATCTCTTTTAACCTGGCTTACACTAGCACATTTCTAATATTCAAATCCGTTTAAGGATTTTTAGGCTGCATTTATTAGGTCAACCGGAACTGGGAACACTTTTCATAACACCCGATGTATTTGCTACATTGTTAGAAGAATGGCATTTACGCTAATATTAGTCTGTTTCATTCTTATTCCTAGGTCACCGTAGCCACCAGATCCAGTCTGTATCCAAATCAGATGGTCACTGCAGTCACCCAGAACCAGTCCGTATCCAGACCAGATGGTGGATCAGCACCTAGAAAGGACCTCCACAGCCATGAATGTCAGCGGAGACCACGTCAACTAGATGAGCCACAGATACAGATCCCCTGTAAAGGCCTTGTCTCAGACGACCACCGGGACAAGACCACAGGAACCAGATGAGTCCTCTGCACATTGTGACATTGCTGCAGCCTTGAATTGAACTGCTGGTTTCGTCTGGTCAGAGGAGAACTGCCCCCCCCCCCGACTGAGCCTGGTTTCTCAAGGTTTCTTCTCCATTCTGTCACCGATGGAGTTTTGGTTGCTTGCCGCTGTCGCCTCTGGCTTGCTTAGTTGGGGACACTTAATTTCCAGCAATATCGTTAACTTGATTGCAAATGATTGCAAAGATATTATTTAAACTGAATTCAATGATGAACTGTCTTTAACCGAAAAATGAGTGTTTACTATTGTCATTTTGCATTATTGACACACTATTTTCTTAATTAATGCTGTTCAGTTGCTTTGACACAATCTGTATTGTTAAAAGCGCTATATAAATAAAGGTGACTTGACTTGACTTGAAGCGGAAAACAGCGTGTAATAAGCAAGTTTGTCATGATAAGATGACCGTTGCTATTTCCTCTATCTATAACTGTGCTTTCTCCAGTGAAGTTTCTGAATTAGGAGAGAACTATGCACAGCACCAGCACTTTTTACAAGCCAAAGAGCCCAAAACAATTCTAAACAAAAATGCGGTGGATTTTGATGTGAGAGGGTAACAGGAGATTAACTTTTTCACTGGATGAAGTGTTATTATGGATTATTAAGTTTAAAGTTAAAACACCTTAATGATGGATTTGTTTCTTACACACAGCTTTTCAATTCACACAATGTTAACTGATGGACTGAAGTCGCGTGGATTATTGTCATCGTGTTTTTATCAGCTGTTTGGACTCTCATTCTGACTGTACCCATTCACTGCACATTGGTGAGCAAGTGATGTATATGCTAAACTTATCCAAATCTTTTCCGATGAAAAATCTAACTTATCTATGTACATTCTTAGCGGTCTTGAGGGTGTGTAAAATTTCAGTAAATTTTCATTTTTGGGTCAACTATTCCTTTAGAATAGTGATTAATGTCGCAGGGTAACTTTTCAAAGTGTGTAGGTATCCATAAGAATTAATTGCTTCGATTTAAAGACTTGTGCAGTAATTCACACTGAGTGTGAATAGGCCTTTACAGTGAAAACGGTCTGTAGACTATTGAAATTAAACTGTTCTGTGCAGCTCACAAGGTTAACTAACCCACAATGTCTGCAGACGTACAATACCAACATTATTCTTTTGAGGAATACTTTTATTTTTCAATGAATTTGTATGAAGGCAGAGCTAACCTTTATTCTTATCAGATTGTCTAGGTAGGGTGATATTATCCACTATGGCTCGCTCTTCAATATGTCTCTTTACCTTTACATAAATCTCACCCTTTATCTTGCGGTTCCACACTCTGTCTTAGACAAGACAAGAATAAAGATCCTGACATTATGATTTAAGGGCTGCAAATGTTTTAGTTCTTTCTTTCTCTTTTTGCTTAGCTTCCCTTTTTTGGCTCCTTCATTTAATAAAACCAGTACCTCGTCACACACAGAACTTGTTTAAAAAGTTTCAGTACATCAAAATTAGTATTCAATAAACTTACTACATTGAAAATAGAAAAATATAAATGATATATTACCATATTTTATTAATACAATCATTTTTGTTTTGTTTTTCTATTTGTAAAAACAATAAAAAGTTATTGTACAAAAAAAAAGCATATATTATTTTAAAATACTTCTAAAAAAACGTATTACCATTGAAATGTATGTATGTATGTATATACTCTCTAAAAATGCTGGGTTGTTTCAACCCAACTTTGGGTCAAATATAGACTAACCCAACCGTTGTGTTAAATTTTTACATAAAATTACGAAGAGAGAAGGACTCTCATTATTTGCGAAGCTGACTAGATTTGTGGCATTATCACATAAAAAGTGTGAACAAAGGCGAAAACCGCCAAAAAGGTTTAATATTTTCTACTATTTGTTGAAAAGTCACAGAGTTGACAGAGGTATATGTTTGAAGGGAACAGAAGACGTGTTGAATAACCGAGAGAGCAGCAGGCTGGTTTTGTTTAACAGGGTCCCTCTCTTGGGGGTAGAATGATGAGAGGCTAACAAGATTAAAAGTACCGGAAGCGGAGTCAGATTAACAATTTGTCTGACAAAATGTTTAAAATCGTTTACTGTAAAAAAATATTTCTATCACTCTTTCTCACCTTTTTTTGGCCCTTTCGTTTTGTTCTCAGTGTTCCCTCTGCAAATTCCAGGTAATGTATTAACTTTCTGGCAGACTGCATTAGTGTCATAGGGAAGTGCTGCTTACCCAGGACACACCAGATGCCCTGGAGCACATGGAGGCAGTGGACCTTGTTCAGAACAAGTTTGATGCCATGTCAGAATGGGAGAACAGTTCTCGCCAGAGTGCAGCACAGCTGTGAAAGGCTCTAGGTGTTCTAGTGCTTATATAATATTTGTCACATTCATAGTATTAAAAAAAAAAAGAATTATTGATAAAAAAAAAAAACATTTTTTGGAACCTCATTTTCATGATCTTATGACGTATATCATCACTTCTGAAACACATAATGCACATAATTTTGGTGGCTTTACCTACTGTAAAAATAATTTTTCGAAGTTGTAAATAAAGATAATTGGAGTACATTTTACAAATAAATACTTATAAATTTCACATTTAATTCATGCTGTTTCTTTGTAATTATTTGTGGAATTTAGTAGCTGAATGAAAATTGTTTCTTCACCAACTTTTTTTTTTTTCCACTTTATGAGCCAGCAGATGTGACACGATGGTTGTCAGAACTTTACTGTGGAAAAATAGGATAACATCTTAGATTACAGTGAAAAATGTCCCATTAGATCTATTACAGTTTTTTTACTGTAGATAATAAGGAAGCTTAGCTAAACCATTAACAGAATAGAGCAGTTGTATTATTATTATTATTATTATTATTAACTTTTACTTTGTTATTTACTAATACTTTATTTTAAAATGCTTAAATCAATTAATCGTGATTAATCACATCCAAAATAAAAGTTTGCATTTACATGATATGTATGTGTACTCTGTTTATTTCAATGTATGTATAAATACACACAAATACATGTATACTGTCACGGTTGCCTTCTGGGATAAGAAGAAGTACGACATGAGGATAAACTCAAAACGAGGACAGGAACATGACCAAATAAGGGAACAGAAACAGGGGCAAAACATGACACAGACAGTCCATGATCCTGACATTACGCCCCCTCCCAGAAGGTGCGTCATAGAACAACAGAGGAGGGGGGGGGGTGGTTGAGAGCTAAGGAGGAGGCTCAGGAGGAGGACGGATGTCCAGGAGGGTGCCGGCAGACAGAGTCCAGGGAGGAGACAGGAGGGGCTTGGAGCAGGAGGAGCCCAGCAGGACCCATGCCACAGCCATGATGGCGACCCACGGTGGAGCCGACAGAGGGAGAGGCCATGGAGGAGGAATGGCGGCTGACTCCAGGGGCCCGACCAACGGCAGCGGAGGTGCCCGAGGCGGAGACGGCGAGCCAACGTGCCAGGGGGATGCTGAGTATCCAGGGGGCCAAGGTGGAGCCGAGGGTTCTAGCGACCGAGGCGGAGATCCGGAGATCCGCGGTGGAGCCGGAGTGACTGAGGACCAAGGTGGAGCTAGCGGGAAGAAGGAGCCCAACGGAGCCGGAGGGACAGCCGGAGGGAGCGGAAGTCCTGCAGGGCGATGGCGGGGCGAAGCCCGACCAAGGCAGAGCCGGATGGACGAGGGAGTCCGGCGGAGCTGGTGGATCGACGGGTGACGGTGGAGGTGAGGGAGCTAGGAGCCAAGGTGGAGCCGCTGGGTCTACGGGCCGAGGCGGAGTCCGGGCCTCGGAGGCTGAAGGCGGAGGTGAGGGATTCTCCAGCCAAGGCGACGCTGGAGGATGGCAGACCTGCGGAGCTCGCACCATAATGATGGTGGGCTGAGGGCAAGCAGAGGGGCAGCGGGCAGGATGCTGGAGCGGGTGGGCATGGTGGGCATGTGTGAGCCTACGGGATTCATGGGCGAACTTGAATCGGGAGCCCCATTAGGCTGAACACGGAAACAGGATGGCGCTCTGGAGGAGCGGACACTTGAAGGTGCTTTCAAGGCATGGGCACTGGAGGGCGCTCTGGACTGGATTCATGGACTGGAGCCCTCTCCTCTTCGGTTTGGCACATTCGCCGCGCCATACTCAGCTCACCCTCAGCCACGGTGCAGGGGGAGGAGCTCCTCTCTGGTTCATTACCGTAAGGACTGGGCCTGGGGCCTGCTTGCTCTCATGCTCTGGGCTCCTACTGTCTCCTCCCTGGCTCCTTCCTCCTTTGTTGCCTCCCTGGTCTCTGTCTGCCGGCCATCTTCAAGAATCAGTTAAAAACACATCTCTTCCATCTTTAATTGACCCTCTAAATCTAGCACTCTCTATTCTAATTCTATTTTTAAAAAAAAAAAAAAAAAACTTGCACCTATATATATATATATATACAGTGGGAAAAAAAAGTATTTAGTCAGCCACCAATTGTGCTAGTTCTCCCACTTAAAAAGATGAGAGGGCCTGTAATTTTCATCATAGGTATAACCTCAACTATGAGAGACAAAATGAAAAAAAAAAAAAATCCAGAAAATCAAATTTTTTGATTTTTAAAGAATTTATTTGCAAATTATGGTGGAAAATACGTATTTGGTCAATAACAAAATTTAATATCAATACTTTGTTATATACCCTTTGTTGGCAAGTCTTCTGTGTGTTTTTTTGTTAATGACAGAGGTCAAACGTTTTCTGTAATTCTTCACAAGGTTTTCACACACTGTTGATGGTATTTTGGCCTATTCCTCCATGCAGATCTCCTCTAGAAGCAGTAATGTTTTGGGGCTGTCGCTAAGCAACACAGATTTTCAACTCCCTCCAAACATTTTCTATGGGTTTGAGATCTGGAGACTGGCTAGGCCAATCCAGGACCTTGAAATGCTTCTTACGAAAGCCACTCCTTCGTTGCCCGGGCGGTGTGTTTGGGATCATGTCATGCTGAAAGACCCAGCCACGTTTCATCTTCAATGCCCTTGCTGATGGAAGGACGTTTTCACTCAAAATCTCACGATACATGGCCCCATGCATTCTTTCGTTTACACGGATCAGTCAACCTGGTCCCTTTGCAGAAAAACAGCCCCAAAGCATGATGTTTCCACCCCCATGCTTCACAGTAGGTATGGTGTTCTTTGGATGCAACTCAGCATTCTTTCTCCTCCAAACACGACAGTTGAGTTTTTACCAAAAAGTTCTAAATTGGTTTCATCTGACCATATGACATTATCCCAATCCTCTTCTGGATCATCCAAAATGCTCTCTAGCAAACTTCAGACGGGCATGGAAATGTACTGGCTTAAGCAGGGGGACACGTCTGGCACTGCAGGTTTTGAGTCCCTGGCGGCGCAGTGTGTTATTTGATGGTAGCCTTTGTTACTTTGGTCCAGCTCTCTGCAGGTCATTCACTAGATCCCCCCATGTGGTTCTGGGATTTTTACTCACAGTTCTTGTGATAATTTTGACCCCACGGGGTGAGATCTTGCGTGGAGCCCCAGATCGAGGGAGATTATCAGTGGTCTTGTATGTCTTCCATTTTCTAATAATTGTCTCCCACAGTTGATTTCTTCACACCAAGCTGCTTACATATTGCAGATTCAGTCTTCCCAGCCTAGTGCAAGTCTACAATTTTGTTTCTGGTGTCCTATGACAGCTCTTTGGTCTTGGCCATGGAGTTTGGAGTGTGACTGTTTGAGGTTGTGGACAGGTGTCTTTTATACTGACAACGAGTTCAAACAGATGCCATTAATACAGGTAACGAGTGGAGGACAGAGGAGCCTCTTAAAGAAGAAGTTACAGGTCTGTGAGAGCCAGAAATCTTACTTGTTTGTAGGTGACCAAATACTTATTTTACCGAGGAATTTATCAATAAATTCTTTAAAAATCCTACATGTGATTTTCTGGATTTTTTTTCTCATGTTGTCTCTCATAGTTGAGGTATACCTAATATGAAAATTCATAGGCCTCTCTCATCTTTTTAAGTGGGAGAACATGCACAATTGGTGGCTGACTAAATACTTTTTGCCCACTGTATTATAATACAATTATATATATCCTCCTGAGAACCAGAAATAAAAGGCTTTGTGAATTTAGTATTTTTTTTTCATGTCATTACATTGTTTAGAATGAAAAATTATATTCATATTTTATTCTATGTCCTCTGTAGAGGATACTAGGACTCAGTTTTTCTAAAACTTAAAATGGCATGAATGGACATCAAAAAGGCAAAAACAATGGGAATTTGTTTTAAATCACAAATACATTTTTAGGTTTCAGGATTTTCGTTAACCAAACTTTGTATAAAGATGATTCTCAACTATGTTATAAAATATATTACAAAATGATTTGATTTTGCTTTATGCAATATGTGTGTAAAATTCCATAAACTGGTTTTCTCATTAAGCACAGTGTTATCTATACACTGTATCTAATTTGCATATTAATGTGTTGCTGTTGGGACAGCATGTTGAAAAAAGAATTGTCATAATGAGAGTAATAACTGGCCAGATTTTCATAAAAATATCTAATATTTTATAAGAATATTAATATAATTTGTGTTCCTGTTCAATTATTTTGTCTCCCAAAATGTATAATAAACATGCTTTAAGTCCTGGTGCCCTCTACAGTGGACCCCCCAGTACGAAATGATGTCCTGTTTCATACAGGAAGAAAAACATATTGATTAACACCCATAACCTTTGCCTGAGTGTTGCTTTATGACAAACATTTTGAATTTATCAGATTAACTGATAATTACAAAAATATATCATATTCAATAAGGGGTACAATTTTTCACCAATTATGTAGCTAATTAAAGACAGGAGAGGGTGTGCATGGTGAAACTTCCAAACTGTGTATCTCTAACCCGTGAATTGCTTGTAAGCAGATAAAATGTGACTGTGGATCTAGGAAATTGGCTCCAAAATAATGCCATACAGATTTCTGGTTTAACTGAATCATGCTGCTCGCGCCTTTTACGTGGCTTTCTCCATGCGCACTTATCTGGCCCTACTCCTAGATAGTTCTGTCTACTCGTTGTGCTTTTATTCTTGTTATTTCTTTGGTTTCTACTTTACAAGTTACTTAGTGGGTGGCAAATACCAAGCTATGCGACGTTTAGCCAAATTGTTGGCAAGTTCTCCCACTTCAAAGATGAGGAGCGCTGTACTTTTCATCCTAGGTATACTCCATCCTATCCATTATGTCCGCTCCGACCACCAACTAGAAAAAAAAATCAGAATTTTCGATTCTCACGCACTGAGTGTGCAACTATTTTAGTGCATGTGTTTCCACATCACCAGCACTCTTACTCTGGAGGAGATTGCTTTACTCTTATGACACATCGTGAGCGTTTATCCATTTAGGAACTAGATCTCCCATGCTTTACGCGCGTGACGAGTTAATTGTTTAGGCTACCACAAACCACTAATCACATACTCTGACCCACGCACCGCCATAAACTCGGAACATTCTGGGCTGGTTCAAAACGACCTGTAATTCCTGTCAGTCTTAAAGATCCCAGCGTCTCTCCGCTTGGTGCGTGTGTACGCTCTGCTTGCGGCTGCGCCCCCCACGCCTCCACACTCACTTGTTGGGACACTTGACCTGCGCTGCCCATCTCGTCTTCCTTGTGCGTTGATTAGACGCGACCACTGTCAACGAACGAGAGCGCTCACAACAGTCCACTCCAAACTCCCATGCAAGACCAAAGGAGGCTGTCAAAGGACCCAGAAACAAAGATTGTAGAGAAGTGGACGGTGTCATACCACCTGAGGACTGATAAGATGAATATCTGCAATAGGTAAGCAGCCTGGTGTGAAGAAATCAACTGTGGGGGAGCCATTATTAGACATTCATCGAGCTGCTAAGATATACAAAGCGACCCCACACCAAGTGATAGACCCTGCCCTTGATCGGGCTTCCCACGGCAAAAGGTCAGATCTCACCGAGCCCAGGGGCGTCAAAAATGATCACAAAGAATAGTCTGAAGCAACAACCAGAAATACAATCAGGGGCGGTACTGCAGTGAAGACATGCAGAATGAGCTGTGGGATCACGACAACATGTAACAAAGGGCATACCATCGGGGTAATACACACACGTGCCGCGCACAGGGTTAGGGGTTGCTTTAGTTGAGATCAAATCATGCAAGTGCCCAGTAAACGTGTCCTACCAACAGCAAATAGACTTAACGCCAGTAGAATGCCAGGCCGTCTGAAGTTTGCTAGACGGTTTGGATGAATCCAGAAGGAGGTTTGGAGAGGTCATATGGTCAGATTGAAACCAAAATAGAGACTTTTTGTTAAAAGCTCCTGTCAGGTTTTGGAAACGACAGCGGACTTAGGAGTAAGAATGCTGAGTTGCATCCAAAGAATACCATACCTACTGTGAAGCATGGGGGGGTGGAAACATCATGCTTTGGGGCAGTTTTTCTGCAAAGGGACCAGGACGAATGATCCGTGTAAACGAAAGAATGAATGGGCCATTGTATCATGAGATTTTGAGTGAAAACATCCTTCCATCAGCAAGGCCATTGAAGATGAAACGTGGCTGGGTCTTTCAGCATGACAATGATCCCAAACACACCCCCCGGGCAACGAAGGAGTGGCTTCGTAAAAAGCATTTCAAGGTCCTGGAGTGGCCTAGCCAGTCTCCAGATCTCAACCCCATAGAAAAATCTTTGGAGGGAGTTGAAAATCAGTGTTGCCAAGCGACAGCCCCAAAACATTACTGCTATAGAGGAGATCTGCATGGAGGAATGGACCAAAATACCAGCAACAGTGTGTGAAAACCTTGTGAAACCGGGCAGACCGACCTCTACCACCTACACAAAACGTTTGACCTCTGTCATTGCCAACAAAGTGTATATAACAAATTATTGAGATGAAATTTTGTTATTGACTAAATATTTATTTTCCACCATAATTTGCAAATAATTCTTTAAAACTCTACAATGTGATTTTCTGGATTTGTTTTCTCATTTTGTCTCTCATAGTTGAGGTATACCTATTGAGAAACGAAGCTAACAGGCCTCTCTCTTCTTTTTAAGTGGGAGAACTTGCACATTTGGTGGCTGACTAAATACTTTTTTCTCCCACTGTATTACTCTCAATACCATATGTATGTGGGGTGTGTGTGTGTGTTATTAAATATACACAGTACACACACATACATATATTCTGTAAACAAAACTTTTACTTTGGATGTGATTAATCGTGATTCAACTATTTGAAAGCCCTAATTACCATCCAAATGTATTAGAAAATGTTATATACATTTATATATATTTTAATAAAAACAGGATCATGTATCTGTGTTCATAAGTTTTGAACCCCTAATGTCTCACCACCAATTTATCACAAAACAATAAGGAACTATTTGACATAATTGACATAAACTTTGAGACAAAGTTCAAAAGTTCAGACTAAATTTATCAAGTATAACATATCTTACCGTTAACCAATTTGCGTGTTTCACGATTTACCATTTATCAAATTACAGTCATATTTTACAGTGTAAGATTGCTTACAGCATCTTCAGTAGGAGTGTAATGCAGAACTAAATAGATTGCTAATATCCTTACCATTATGCTGGATGGCCATTGTAGATTGTATGATGTTGCCTTCTGCAAAAATCACATTGTCAAAGTCTTGTAAAGTTGCAACAAAGGTGAAGTTCTTGTAAGGCTGTACATAAATTATAGTTTCAGGGAGACATGAAATGTGGATGTTAGACCGGCTGATTTCATGAGGATGTTTTGGCAATGGGTAATGCATTGAAGAAGGCTGATGTAAGGCCCTACACTCCTCCTGTTCAGACTTCACACAGTCCTGAGCACCTGGATGGAGAGCAAAATGAGCCCACTACTTCCACTATTTACTTTTGTTCTGGAAACAACTTTTAGGTTCTCTTAAAGGAATAGTTAGTCCAAAAAATTTCAAATAGCTGAAAATGTACTCACCCTCGGGTCATCCAAGATGTAGATGACATTTATTATTATTATTATTTTCTTTTTTTTCATAAGAACAGATTTGGAGAAATATAGCACTTTACATAATTTGCTCACCAATGGATTCTCTGCAGTGAATGAGTGCGATCAGAATGAGAATGATAAAAACATCACAATAATCCACATGACACCACTCCATCAATTCATGTCTTGTGAAAGGAAAAGCTACATGTTTGAAAGAAACAAATCCATCCTTAAGAAATGTAACTTTAAACCATCACTTCTGACCAAAATTAGACTCCATGATCCATAATAATGCTTCCACCAGTGAAAAAGTCCTTCCCCCAGCTGTTTGAACTCTCATTCTGATGGCACCCATTCACTGCAGAGGATCAAATGGTGAGCAAGTAATGTCAATTTCATCTTGGATGACTTGAGGTTGAGTAAATATCTCCAGCCATCGCCTATTCTATCCCATTTACCTATATTTGGACACTTAGATAATTTATCACTGGCTCTAGCGCGTCATCCTTCTTTTATGTCAATGACCCAGCATTTGTGGGGCGTACATTTATGTCCGTCTATCTGTTGTGTGTGTTTGGATCGTTTTAAACAAGTTTACAGAAAATATCCCAAAAAACAGAAACATGTTCACACCATTCATGTTCAAACACTTATTATAATGACACAAGGTACCTTATTTATTTATTTATTTTAATATTACATTTTGTAGTCTCCCTCAAGAATAATTTCATTCTGATTCATAAAAAGGATTGAGGTTGGCAGCTTTCTTTTGCTGCTATCATCTTTTCTACACTGGCCTCTTTGCAGTTTCGTCATGTTGAATCTCTCAGGCAGATAATGACAAAGAGGTTGAAATAAATCAATAAATCTCATGTATTTTGTATGACCCTTTGCTGCACAATGTGTATTAACATAATAAGGGCCAGCAGTACAGCACACTGCCTCAGCCTGTTAGCAATGAGATTTCAGAAACATCTCTCTGATAACTGGCTTTCCTACAGGACTCAGATTTTATGTTGGAGATTAAGTAGTGACCCAAAACAGTACCAAAACTGTTTATGATGCAAAATTAAGTTTTAATGGTTTCATTCTCTTGGAACCAGTCATTTAGGGCACAAAACACACTGTGATCAGCACAAACAATGTTTATCATCATAAGTGACTTAGTATTTAATATAATTTAGGTTAAATTGTCTTTTGTAGCTCTGTGTTTGAGGACATGTCATCCAAGTTGTCCATGTTGACATTTGTTTAATTGGTATACGCATGCACGTAAGTAGTGGAATCATTTATTTGCCTGTTCTGTGTCAGTGGAAAAAGTACCGTCGTCCGCCTGAAGGCCACAACACATTGGTTTCATTTTCTCTCTTAAAAGCTCATAAACCGATCTATTGTACGGTGGCCCAGTAGTGCACAACACAACGAAATCTCTGCAACAAAACAAAATCGCTGCAACATAACGGAAACAAGCCACAACACAACAAAATTAGCACAACACAATGGAAACAAGCCACAACGCAACGTAAATGCTCCTGCTCCCTTTCTTGGTCACTATTGAGGATGCGTTAAAATTAAGGACTCTATACCAGAGGTAATGGTATAACGAAATTCAAATTTTGGCCATTTTACTGTAGTACCAGTTTTTTAAACTATTGGCAAAGTCATTTATATGGCTATGCAAATTAAGTGTCATTTAAAAATCCTGGTGCAGTAAAAGCTCTTTAAAATTTGTAATATTGTTAGACTATTAACTCTAGTACGGAGGCCAAATTTTAAGCATTGTTTACGTGGTCTCAAGAAACAGCGTTAAGAAATTAATTCAACAGTAATAATATGAGCAAGTTCAAGAGTCCATAAAAAACATTGGTATGGTATTGGTATAGTAAATAGGGTTTTGTTAGTCCATTACCACTATATAAGGCTTGCATGATAGTTTTATGCCTTTATAGAAGGCAGCGTTTGCACCTCAGTTTTGTTGTACATTATCAGGATGCAATAGTAATGTAGAGTGTAAATTATTATATTTATTAAAAATATTGAATAGAAACTTCAAGGGTTCTTGAAAATATATTGGATATCAACATTTGGATTTCATTAGATCATTAGAACCTGCATTAAAACCCTCGGCTCATTAAACTATAGCAGCTCTTAAAAATAAGAAGCATCGTATTTATCAAAGAGGAGCTCATGTGTACAAAGTAGCAAATATATATGTTTGTGTGCATAGGACCATTTTTGTTGTGTTGTGCTAATTTTGTTGTGTTGTTTCCATTGTGTTGTGCAAGAAAAATTTTTTTTCACTGTGTTGTGCACTACTTGACCACCATACAATTGCTATATAACTATCAGTTTATTATCAGGCATTCACTCAAGGAATCCATTGCAAAGTCCACACTTTTCAATCAATCATGATAATAGATAGATAGATAGATAGATAGATAGATAGATAGATAGATAGATAGATAGATAGATACCAGTGTCAGGTCCGATTACACAGAATAACTAGTAGCTCAGATTGCTGAAAAAACTTAATGCTGGCCATGATGAGAAAGGTGACAGAACACACAGTGCATTGCATTGCAACCTGCTGGAAGTTAGAAATCCTGAAGACCCCAATTAGCTGGTTCAGGTGTGTTTAATCAGGGTTGGAGCTAAACTCTGCAGGACATTGGCTCTCTAGGAATGAATACCCCGATTGTGTGACACCCTTGATATCGCACCGAGTCTTCCTTGCCCGCTTAACATGGGCGTGCGCTCATCTTTAAATTCTATGGGTCTAGCTTCCCGTCTCATCTGCGTCCAGCTATTTTTAGCTGTATGAAACATTTCGTTTTGCTGCTTGATATTGAAAATTGATGTGTCTTACCATATTATTTTAATGTATTATCCCAATTATAAACACACTGGTTTGTAGTTCAAACAGTTTTACAGTTTACTGCACATTGTTAATCTTCGCATTATTTATCACACTTAAGCGCCTAATGAACCGGGGGGGGGGGGGGGGGGGGGGGGCGGAAGTCTAGCCCATAGGCTTACTTCCGCATTGAAGAAAAAGATGGATATGGGATGTGCTGAACTAACAAACCCAAGCCATGCCATGGAGGCCCCACCTCGTAACAATCTACATGATGTTTTTTCTCTCATTCTTTTTATGTATTTCTCAAGATTTTACTCAATTATTTCTGGAATGAAGGCTATAATTCACTTTATTTACTAGTTTTTATTACAAAAAAGAATTTGCGCTACTCAGTCTTGTAATAACATAGTGACGAATATTTTGTTAAAATATTGTAGTCTAATGTCTAAATAGCCTAAGCTGTCAGTGTTGTTGTCCATATAATCTCAGAAAAAAAAATGATACAAAACTGTCATTGGGTCGGTACCGTTTCAAAAGGTACTAGGTAATATGTATATTTAAAGGTGATAGACAGTAGTTGTTATTGCCCCTGTTTCCCAATCCTTTTAATATAAGTCTCTGGTTTCCCCAGAATGTGTCTGTTAAGTTTCAGCTCAAAATACCAATCACAGATCGTTTATTATATCATTTTGAAAATGCCTAATTTGAATGGAAGCAGAAATGCACTGTTTTCGTGCCTGTATCTTTAAATGAAAATGAGCTGCTGCTCCCCGCCCCCTACTCCAGAGTAGAGCTGCACCATTACAGCTCGTACATGCTAAAAAAACATCCGTTTTGGTTTTGATTATCATGTTTAAGTCTCTCGTGAAATCATGAGGCGTATTCTAACCATGAGTTTAAACTTCAGATATGTGGTTTTTCTGAGCGGTGGCCACATCACTTCCGATGTCACCACAGCACAAGTGAAAGGGCGGCGAAACTGTCACAGGGCATGAGTACTACAAAACATAAGTATCGCATTCACAACCACAGTTTAAACGGAAAAAACACAAACGATGTTACAAAATCACAAGGTCTGGTTATGGTCGTGTGAAGGGTGCAAACTAAAAAGGTGAAATAAATCACTTGTTTATTTTAGATCTGTGTGGCAGCAGCAATATACAGTAGCCTAAATACATCAATAAATCCATTGCTCTCTTGTCTCCTCTGAGGCTGGGACTCTAAATAGTGTTCTGCGCTCGTCTGTGCAGCCAAAGACAGAACAGTTAGCATGTTTTGCGCCTCAAGGACTTAAGTTGCCACATGGCAGATTAGAGCTTGTTGGGCCAACCGTTGTCGCTTTAGCGAACTCCAAACATGAACGCGGTGCCTTTTGAAGTCTAGTGTACTGTTTAGCAATTTGACGATGACCGGGACTACAGTATAATGCAAGAGTTCCTTTTCCATGTCACCACAGGGAGCGAACTCCCGACAGCGCATTAGGTGCTTCTCAGGATGCTTGCAGAAAATGCTTCCTAAACAGGAAGTGATTGGGTTAATCTTATTGTTCCACGGTTGGCACCCTTTGTTGGTAGATGCACCAGGGACCTGATTGTAGCACTTAAAACCTGGAAAAGTCCGATTTTCATGATATGTCACCTTTAAATGTAGTGTAATATACCTCTGTTCATCATTTAGGGCTAAATAAGGTACAAAAATGTACCTTTTAGCTTTGTGTAGAGGTCTTGCGTATCGTTATTTTTCTGCAAAAGTGTACCATGCAAGTCAAGAATATGTTCAGAACACCTACTTTGGCTCAACTAATCTGGACAAATACTAGCCTGTACTGAAAGCAATGGGTGTGTGCGAATTGACGTTGGGTGTGGGGGCGGGAAATAAATGATGACGACATTTTCATTTGTAGAACTATCCCTTTAAGCCTGCACACATTTTGGTAAAATTTCTAAATGTATTTTATCATATTGCCAGTGAACTCAAGTTCACTCTGAAGTAAGAGTAGTCTATAAATTCCCTCATTTTTCCCAAAAACCTCATACTCTACTCAATTTGTTTTCGTCTTTTCCAGGATAAACATTGTCGTTATTAACACACACCTGCTTGCTTGAGTTTGTGCACTTTCATTCCTGTTTTGCATGTAAATGAGCATGCCAGACTGTGACTTGATTGTTGATGGCCAGTAAATGCTGTCAATCGAGACCAAAGTTCCAAGATGTATATATAGTCTGATATAAAAGACATTGATGTTGCACAGCCTACATCAGCTTTTACCCATGCCATCCTATCATACAATATGACAAGGAGCAATCATAATATGACAAAACTTGTCTCACGCATGATGGTGTCATCTTTTTGCTTTAGTGAGACAATCACTTCAGAGAGCATTTGGATTGTGGTCACATCCAGACGTCTGAAGATGAAGTATATAACTCCTGTGCACTTCAAGGTCCAGCGAGTGGAAACACATTCCAGCTGCCACTCAGTAAAAGACGAGGCTATGCCATTTGATTGATAGCTGTCCATTTACCACATAACAACCTGAAGTGTGCAGTCCATCCTCTCATTTGGCACTAAAGGCAAACAGATCAGCATACATCAACACACTCAATCTCTCTCCTCTCTTTCTAGATTTCAGCAGTGGGACCTGTAGCCGAGATGTCTAATTAAAGGACCTTCATTGTACTTTTCCCACAGAACATTTTGCACTGCTTAAATTGAGACTGGGCCATTAGTTTTACAAAGGTCAGAATCTAATGTCCATTTGAGATTTCTTGAGGGACATTTCATGGCAAATGTCTTGTTCTTAAAGGGATAGTTCACTTAAAATGATATATTTGCTCACTCTCATGCCTTTCAAAACCTGTATGTTTTTCTTTCTTCAAAACATAAATGAATGAATGAATGCATGAATAAATAATGAACTGACACAAATGGAAAAGGAATAAGGTTCCTAATAATATGTCTTATCATATTTTCACATTTATATTTATTTTGGAAATAAATTAATGCACATGCACCATCAAAGATTAAATCTTTTTTTTTTTATTGTGTAAGGTAAGATATATAGTCTAATCACTTTCAGTAAAGTGTCCAAACTTGTAACTTCTTGTAATTCTCTTAAAATAATGAATAATGTACGTTTCAAGTTTGGGCTCAGCAAAGATTTTCATTATTTAATTTAAAAAAAATTTTTTAAAGAAATTTTATTATATTTTTCTTAATTCAACAGGATGCTGAAAATTCAGCATTGCTCCGTGGACATACTAAATTATTTAAATTATAATAAACTATTTTTGATCAAGTAAATGTGTCTTGGTGAGCATACTTCTTTGATGGCCGCATGGCCCCACTGTTGATGTCAAGTTGGGCCTCGCGGTAAGGACATGGATTCCCTCTGGATCAACATAACTGTTCAAAAATATAGACTTAACCCAGTCCCTACCCATAATTTATTCCTAAAATAATTGGGAAATTATAGCTGATTAACAAGGTTGTAGAAGCACCTAACCCTGATTGTAAGCCCAAAACAGATATTTCCTGAAAAGTTATCCCTCGATCCTGATTGGATGATAGGAATGTTGTTCCTGAACATGTGTACTGGTGAAATCACGTCACCAGCAGCTTATAGGTGCAATTGATATTTGATAATGTATTATTGTACTTGATTATTTACCACCTTAGTTGGATATATTAAGTGATCATACAACATACACACATTATATATATATATATATATAATATACTGTATATATATACTGTATATATTTGAATATTTTCACCATGACCACCTTCCCTCTCATTGGTTCTTAAAAATGGCTGACATTAATTTAGTGATCAAATGTAACACCCTAATGGAAATATTATAATGTTTTGTAATTATCATTTAAATCTGACTAACTGACAAATTGTTTGTCATAAATCAACATATCAGGAAAATGTTATGGGGTTTCAAATCAAAATATGACTTCTTTTTATGAAACAGGACATGATTTCATACTTGTCCACTGTAGAGGACACCAGGACTTAAGGCATGTTTATTACACATTTTGGGAGAAACAACAAAAGAATAGGGAAAGAAATTATATTTTAATATTCCTATGAAATATTATATATTATGAAAATCTTGCCAATTATTACTCCCATTTTGCACATAGTATTTGTCCCAATCTATGTTGCCGATATGCAAGTCGTTCACACCTTGATATTGGCAAATATTCACGATACCGTTTACATGACGATCCTTTGTAAGCTAATGGAAAAACTGTGTTGTATGGCCTATTTTACAACATTTTTGGCCCCTAAATCCGAAAAAATTTTTTTTTTAAATACATTTCCTAACTATCGTTGAGAATCTTCTTGTTTATAACAACAGTTCATGTGGTATACTGTAAGAAAATGACAAAATTGATTTCGATTAAAACAAAATCCACTCTTTTTTTGCACTTGTACAATGTCTATTCTTAGTCACTTTAGATTTTTTTACATACAGGTGTACTTTTTTTAAAGTCCCATGTCGCTCTACAAGGACAGATAACAGAATAAAATATAATTTTTCAAAACAAACACTATTGTGCTTTCAAAGTTTTCTATGCGCTAAACACTGTCATGCATGTCCAACGCAATACTAAATTCACAAAACTCGTTTTTTCCTGTAGTCAGGTAGTGTAAGGGTTCGTGTTCGTCCCGTCCGTCCGTCGTCGTCCCTGGCCTCCATATATTTGACATTTATATAACTAAAACTCCATTCTGTCTTCTTATAATATATATTCATATATATTAATCATACGTCTGTTTGTGTTAATTAAGAGAACGTTATTGAAAGTACAATATTTAGTTTTGGGAATATTTTACCAAAGCATTGGAACTTCCTATCCAGAGATGCTGTTTGTTACTTCAGAAATAGTCGTTGTGTATCCCTAATTCCTGATCTTGGGCACTGTCGAATACGATGGCTGTACTGTAGCTATGTACTGCTGGTGTTGTCGATTAACAACAAGTTCATAAAAAAGACAGACAGGGCTTGTTTTTGTTGTGTGCTCTTATCTAACTCTTTCACATATCTCATTAATTCATCCTGCCAACCTCAGGCCTAATGAAAACAACCAAGGAAAAATAAATACATAAAGCAAATATCATCAAGACAAACGAACAGGATGTGTGGGCGGTTTACTGCTGTGAGTCACTCACTGAGAGCATTTTACTTCATCATGCACTGACCTTATGAGCTTCATCCATTGATCTCATTATTGTAAAACAAAATGAAATACAATTAGGTTACAAAAGAGGATCTGAAATTATTCTTTTTTTTTCTTTCTTTCATTTTTCAATAAATGATCAGTGAAAGGAGATGCTTAACCCTCAGAAAATGTTTAATGTTAACCTCAGGAGGCAAAACTTAAACTGTTTCTTTCATGTGCATTGTAAATTATGTTTTTGCATTCATGTTGCAAAATTTGGATTATGTGTTCCATAATGTATATGGAAAAACAAAATGCTGTCTCTAATATTTTAAGGAAGATTACTTTTTTTGTAATGGAAAAAAAAAGTTAACAGGTTTGAATACAAAATATAGGTGACATTTTAAAATCATAATTATATATACAGTTATATTATATTAACAGTTCTTTCTGGTCCTCGAATCTGGTTGGCTGAGAGCAGTGCCACTGTCTCTGATTTCTCTATGGTGGTTAAACATGAGATATATTTAATTTTAAGTAAATCAAACAGAGTCTTTGGTCTAATTGATCTATTGTTTAGTTATTGTTTCAGAGCAAATAGTTTTGGCTGAGGGTAAAATTTCATCACGTTAAGTTATATGTAACTTTAATGCTGTATGTCAGAGCGTTGCCTTTGTACTTTTGACTGAATTGCCTAGCGACTTTTATGATGGCTGTTGTTGTTGTTTATTAAATATCATTAATCAACAAATAATATTTTATATAAATAATAGTATTTAATAATAGTATTTAGTATTGGGTAACGGTGTGTGTGTTCGTGATGGTGATTTTAGTTACATCATTCTGTCATTAGATGGCGACAAGAGACCCTTTCACCCACAACAGATGAAAGAGTACAACAAAGATATCGCTTTCCTCAGCGGACATTCAAACTAATGTTTTATTGTGAATTGAGCTGAAGAATGAGTGCTGTATCAGATGCAGGTAATCACATTCTCTCAGTCCATCTCTCTCTTATCAGAGATGGGCATAAATACATCAAAAAGTATTTTGTTACAAATTACAAATACTTGCTCATTAAATGTATTTAATCAAAATACAGACAGACAGGGTTTGTATTGTAAAACTTCCCTTGCCATGGGAAGTTTTTGAAAATAATCATACATAGATACAGGTCCTTGAAAGTGCTTAAATTTCAAGGACCTTAAATTTATTTTATGCAAGAAGTCTTTTTATGGAAAAAAAAATCTGGTCCGCTTATGTGTAATTTCGCCAAGACTTTGTGGCCTATCCATACTAGCTTGCTTGATTTACGTTAGTTACACGCATATACGCGTTACATTAAAGGGATTGTTCACTCAAAAATTAAAATGTGATGTTTATCTGCTTACCCCCAGGACATCCAAGATGTAGGTGACTTTGTTTCTTCAGTAGAACACAAACGAAGATTTTTAACTCAAACCGTTGCAGTCTATCAGTCTTATAATGGCAGCAAATGGGCTTCATGGCTTTGAGAGTAAAAAAAAACATACACAGACAAAACTGCACAGTTAAGTTGCTAATGTCAGTGTGCCAGGCTTCCGCAAGAACAATAACGACGCAAATGACAACGGTGCAGTCAAGTCGACAGCTCACAAGATTGAACAATCATGTTTAATTGACCTCTCAAAACCAAAACACAATCAAAACACGTTTTGGTGACGTTGACTAAATATCACTATCATATAGGATAAATGAAAAAAATAACAGTACATTTAGCAGAAATTCCAGAGGTATTTTGATGTGATCATGCATATTGAATTACTACTCTAGCTAAAATAAAATCTTAGTGCTTAGTGGTTAGGGCTGAAAAGATTAGTCGACAATAAAAATCTGTCTACACATATTTTTGTTGTCAAATAGTCCTTTGGTCCTATATGACCTAATGTGAGGGCCTGCAATAATGCGGTTTGACCAGTGGGCGCTGTGAGTCATGAGCGAGGATACACAGGGTTTCATCGAAAAACCTGACGCATGTATAAATTCTCCTCCCCCTTCACATCTGTTGTAATCATTTTCATTTATATTTTACCTTTGCAGTTTAAATAAACAATATATCATATATTTCAACAGGTAATCCTGCTTTATTAATATTTATTATAAATATCTCAAATAACAAACTTTAACAACATAAGGGCAGATCCCTTTAGCACAGCTGAAGATGCTTTGAAGTGACGCTAAAGGGAGCGAGGATATATCATTACACTTGATTCAATTCCTCCGTCCTCACATCTTTCCCTTGCGTCCTTCCCTTGCATCCTGAAGGGGTGGAGCTAAGACACGAGGAAAGGAAGCGAGGAAAGGATACAAGGATGCACAAATAAGAATTGAGAAGGACCCGGAGTGTGAACGCATATGAATATATAAATATGTGCTGCAAGCTTTCCTGTCAATAACGAAGTAAACGCAGCAGTTAAGAAAGCATGTGATCATGGCTATGGGGATAAATTTGCACCAGCTCTGCAGTCGACACTCCAGTCACGTCACATTTATTTATACAATGCAAACATATTTTAAGGTGACCTCTTGTTAAAAATATATCATTCGTTGTTTAGGCTATTTATCCATTTATGTTTATTTTTGTCCTTATGGTAATGACCAAATACAATGTGGTCAAGGTAATGTACAGCAGAGCTTGTGTTTTAGTGCTTACGCTGTAACACTAAATATTTTTAAGAAACATAAAACTGAATTAATCATGAACTGAATTCAAAAGTAAGTGAAAATAAATTGAACAAAGCGACAATCAATTTAAAAAGGAAAACCACCACAGAATACTTCAGTGAATGCATTTGCTCTGTGTTACATACTTTAAGCTGACATTATGTGGAATTTTTATTTTTTATTTATTGTTTAATATTGTTTATCCATTATAGTAATGTCCCATATTGGAATGTTTTATAGTGTATTTGATGTGCACTATGTTGGGATATGTGTTCAGTGCTTACACTGAACCCAAATATGTTGTGTTCAATAAACATAAAACATTTGTTTCAAATATGTGTTGCCCAAATATTTTATTTAATGTAATGTTGAATTGCTTTGCTTGTTAAGATAATGTAAACCCATGAGGCAAGAACAACTTAAAAGCATATTAATATATCTTAAAACTTCTGGTAACATGAGCCTAAGCTCTTTTCAATAAAATCCATGCAAAAGTTAATATCAGATCATTTTCGAATACAGTATATGCTGTACCGAATATTCAACGACAATTAGAATATCGGATCTCTGTCATATGGCCAAAAAAATAAAAAATAAACATTTTTTTTGCGTATTTGTGTTTGACACATGAAAACTGTAACAATGTAACGGTGTAACATTGCTCTCACTTGAAATGTGTCCCCACATTAAGTCCTTGAATTTGAAGGTATTGGACCTGGATTTTGAAGTTAACCAAGGTGTGGGAACACTGGAATAAGCTATTGCACTGTCAACAGTAATGATTTCTCCGCTGGAACATGCTGTACTTTAGCTGTTAAAGGGTTCTATGTAAAATCCAAAACCCTAGTATTACGACACAGGTGGCCAACAACTTAATGCTCCTGCTCTTGCACACACTCCAGAGTAATGTGAGCGAGTGACAGATGAGGTTCTAAACTTACACTGTTATGAATAGTTTTCCATATAAATTAGTTTACAGCTTCATCAAATTTTTTGTAAAATTTTTGTTACATGCTGTTCACACATTGTCAATAAAAAGCGATGAATACCTTTTTCTTTCATAAAGCCTCTTAAAAAAAATAATTGGTAACACTTTACTTGAAGGGGTGTGCATAAGACACATGACAGCCTTCATATTCATGACATGTGTCATGTCATGATTATGAAGGTTTTTTATGCATGTTTATGTCAACTGTTATTAAGTGTCATTCGCTCATTTATGTCATTTTTAATGCAAATATGACATTACTTGACCTAACCCTAACCTACCCCTACCCTTACCCCTGACCATAGCCCATAACAAAGACATCTCCAACAATGTCATCTTTGCATTAAAAATTACATAAGTGAGTGAATGACACTTAATGACAGTTGTTATAAACATGCATAAAAAAACCTTCATATTCATTACATATGTCATGTCATGATTATGTAGATGCCATGTCAGGGCTTATGCACACCCCTTCAAGTAAAGTGTAACCAAATAATTTTGTCCATAGAAACAAGTAGCTAATTGTAGCTAGCAAGCAAAGTTCTAGAGCAGCACAGTTTTATCTTCTGTCCTGTAATAACATTCGTAATCATACGAGTAGCCTTACCATTTTAGACTACATAGGCAGTTTCAGACACAAAACAGCTTCTTCATTGTTTTTTTTTGTTTCTGTAGTTGAGAATTTAACGGATCGTTCACGACAAAATGGAAATTATGTCATTAATTACTCACCCTCATGTGGTTCACACCCGTAAATCCGGGCTCACACTACAGGAGTTTTAAAATCCTAACTAATTATGAAAGCTTGTTGCAGCACACACATAAGGAGAATCTTTGCAGATTATCTTCCCTCAAATCTTAAACATGCACACACTACAAGATTTTAACATCGTGGCGCATCACACACTACAAGATATTATTAAGATTATCATGCCAGAGGGAGCGTCTCACGTGATCTCATGCAGCAGATCCTCATTGATGTTTCAGTGATGTTTACATATGTTAGCTAGTCTGCTAGCTGCTTTCTACACTCACCCGGTACATTCAAAACTGAGGCGATTTCACTCCAGAGCTTCTCTTCCTGCTTATGGTTGTGATACGTTTTCGACACATTATACAGACAGTCATGTTACTATAAAACGTCAAGAAGCAGTTTTCTCTGTCTCCACTATCCAACGGGGCCGTACAGCAGCTGTTTTGCAGTCGTGCATTGGCTATTGTGAGAGTACTGACGTAATCATATAGCCGTCATCATCCCGATTTAAATCCTAAATATCAAACATATTTGATATGATCGGGGTGGCCCCGATTTGTGTGCAAGCAGATCGGGAGGTGCAAGATTCAATCTGTGAACGCCTCACATTACCAGATAATCCACGCCGAACATCGGGACCAATCGAGGGGCTCGACAAGATTTTTGCTCCGATTCTCGGGAGGGGGAAATCGGGGCTAAATCGGGCTAAAAATCCTGTAGTGTGAGCCAGGCTTAAGACCTTCATTCCTCATCCAAACACAAATGAAGATATTTTTGATGAAATCCGAGAGCTTTCTGTCCCTCCACAGGCAGCAACGCAACTTACACATTCAAATCCCAGAACGGTAGGAAAGACATCGTTAAAGTATGTGACTTCAGTGGTTTAACCTCAATTTTATGAAGCAACGTGAGTGCTTTGTTTGCACAAAAAAAAAACTTTATGAAAATATTGATCTGTATTGTGTGTTCATGAGAGCATCACAACACATTTGTTTTGTTCACGTATCAACACAATGCACATGAAAGTGTTCACAAGAGTACCACGACACGTGTTTGGATAATACTGCCATCTCTGTCTCTTATAATACTCTACTCTACATAATACAATGAGCTTCAATAAAGCAATAAAATAAGCTTTCAATGAAGCAACTCAACGTGACATTTTCAAATAAGTACCGGTATGCTTGGGCTCAACTGTTAAACTGTCAAACTGAGATTTGAATCTGTGGCGGAAGGAAGTAGTTTTTTATATGTATATGTATATGTATATATATATACAAATTTCACCAAATATTTTACTTTATCAGCAAATGTTGTGTGATTTTAACTGGTGGATATTTGAGTCATTAAAAACTTTTTTTGTTTTTTTTACTGATAGTTTATTTAGTATGTCTAATAATTCTCACTACTTAATATATGGGATGTGTGCATCAACACCCTTAAAAAGTAATAAACCAGAGTGTATTCATGGAAATTTAAAGCATCCCTTTCCACTCTCCATGGCTAATCATTTCAGTTATGTCTAATACTTATTATTTCGTTTTCTTGCTGAAACAGAAACCTTGAGTCTTGATTGGACGAGGGAATGGCCCATTGAGGGAGTTTCTCTTGTGAGCCAGAGCACATGAGATTTGAAACAAATCAATTCTCATTGTTTATGGACTTTTCTGACCATGTAAACCAGTCAGTCTTGAATAAACCAACCACATGCTCAGTTTTGCACAGAATATTTCATCACATGCACACACACACACACACACACACACACACACTATTCACCTTCTAGGTCGACACCTGACAAGTAAGAAATGAGATAGTGGACGAGGTCCAAGAGACAAGTCCCCCTGGACCTGCAATGTGTGAGAGAGGAAGCCGACAGCCTAAAACCAATTTACACACTCTTGCATTCCCAATTAATTTCACAATTATTCACTTCAGACTACATCTGCACCTGAGGCAGATGGCCATGGTGAGTTGATTTTTTTTTTTCTTTTCTGTTAGCTCGCCTGAGGGACAGTGTGTTGACATTGATAATGAAGTATCCACTTTTGGTTGCTAATTCATATAATCATTCACTTGTCACTCTTTAGATCTAATCAATATCTTTTTTTCCCCCTAGGAGTAATTCTCCACAAATGTCACATACATGTACATGAGAAATACAACATAAAGTTTTATCAATACATGGAAATTAGCATTCTCAATGTTTTTTTTTTCATTATTCTTCTTCTTCCAAATTTTCCCTCCAAAAAAATCCTTACAAAATTAACATTTCTGTCAAATAAAAGCCACTATGAGGTAGGATCTGGAGCAACTTTACCACTCACAAGATGCATGAAAACAACTGGATACAAGGATACAAGGATACAAGGATGGCCCTTAGGCCGAAACACATCAGTATTGTTAAAATAATAAAAATATCCTTATCACAAGCAGTGCTGGAAACTTTCCTCACATTCTTGTCAAATAAAAGCCAAAATAAATAGACATCCACATGTACAGTAAGTGCTCTTAAAAATGTATTTAAATTAACTATAGCGGATATGCAAATGAAATTTTTTTTATATATATATAATTTATAATTCCTGTCAATTACTCGCAGAACTATATATAAACACCAATTTAGTGCAGCAAAATTAATGTTTCAAAAAAGCATGACTCCTTTGATTTGACCTACTCCAAATAAAAAAAAACATCAATACCAAAGAAGTCAAAGTTTGGCTATTTGGCATGAATATTTGACAGCTGAGCAACTGCAAAGTAGATGAATGAGAATGATAATGATAATGGTTTTCTTTCACAAAGTATCATAGACCTAACTGATCAATACAGGGAAGAAAATTGCACTGTTCAAGTGATTTTAAGGGGTCTTTAAGCAAAAGTCTATTTTTGCACTTTATTAAGTCTCACTGCTGTCAACAAATTTTCTTATTTGTGATTTTTCTTTCCAAGGTGTGACAGAAAACACATTACTTTTCTTATTTTGTGTGTGAGAGAGAGAGAGAGAGAAGAGAGAGAGAGAGCCCCCCCCCCCCCAACTAAAAAAAACTAAACTGAAAATCGATAAATAGGTTGCAATATGTAGAACTATCAATGGTAATCCCTTGCACTTAGTTGGTTGTGGATATGTGGAATGTTTTAATGATATTTATGTCAAACCTGTGCCAGAGAAAACTATACTGCTTATTGTGTGACTATGAATAGGTTTATCGATTAAGCAACAAAAACAGGCTTTTGAAAATTCACAGTTTTCCAGAACAAAAGGATAATTTGAGGTAATAAATTGTGGTATTGATTTCAGACTTACAGGAACATTGCCTTTGTGAGTCTTTAGAATTTTAAGTCAAACCAGAATCCTCCTCAATCTTAAAAAAAAAAAAACAGCAACAACAATTACTACAACAACAATGTCTGTAAGTATTTAATGTCCAGTGATCCTAAAAGCTCCAGTCCAACTTTGCTCTTTCTTTTCACAGGTCTTCTGCATTTAGATTATTTTCCATTCCAATTTTATTTCAGTTAAACTTTCATGGCTGTCAAACCTCCCATCCTCCAACAAATGACCTCTTCAATGATCTTTATTTAATTTACCCATAGAGCAATATACTAGTATATGGAGCAATAAGTAAGAAAACAAAGCTTTAAAGTCTGAGAGAATGGAAAATAGTGTGAGTGAAACTTGTAAAAATAATTTTTTCCATAACACCCATCTTTCCATCCATTTTCCAAAAAGTTGTATCTGTGTAGGGTTGCAGATGCTGAAGCCTATCCCAGTTTCTTGAGCCAAAAGCAAGGACAGTTTAGTATATATGTGTTAGTGTATAGATTTACAAATTATCTATGACATAAAATATAATTTATTGATACTTTTTTATGTGTCAAATCTTAAAATTAGCAAACTCCAGTCCACCCTGTTACAGTACATTGGTACTTGGTGTATGGTACTTGTTCTTTAAAATCTTAGGGATATGCCCTAAAGCCTTCTACACACTGCACGATTTTCGGCTGCGCAGACAAAAGATTGGCATAGTGAAACAATCGTGGTGATTTCTGTGATCGTGGCTCCTAATCGGTGGTCCTATGTCATACAGTGAGAGAGGTTCAAATATGGCCATTATCACGGTCTTGCGATCAAAGATAGCCTACGATCATTTTCTGACAGTTTCAGAAATTCAGCATAATCATCGCACAGTGTGTTTGCTGCTATGACCTACGTCTACTGACCAGCCAATACAAATGCAACATAAAATCAATGCGGCACGGCACTAAAAAATAAAACCGCTTACCTCAAGGTCTTATCTCTTCCACGCTTTCCACGCCCACACAAAAATCAAATTCAACGGGATCATTCTCTTTTTGTTTTCTACTAGCACATGCTGATGACGTTTTATTCTTCTATAGTAACCTGCATCGTAGCCCACAAGTCAATAGGTTTCATCATCATAAAGTCTGCATACATGTCTTACCCAAGTTTATAAGATCCATGTTGCACCGTGTGATTTGCAGTGATCTTATTGGATTGCTTAAATCGTGCAGTGTGTAGAGGGCTTTAAACACATGGCTTGCTAGAAGTGACTGTCACATTTATGTTCTCTTTTAGTTTAGTTTTCTCTGTTCCCTTGGCCTGCCTGAGTTCCTAGTTAGTTTGCTTGGTTACTCAGTTAATTATTTAGTTCAGCAGTGTTCGTTTAGTCTCATTAGTCCGTTTATATATATATATATATATATATATATTTATAATTATAATTAAATATATCTATAATCTATATTATATATAATTATAATACAAGCAGTATATATATTTTTTACTCGTTTGTCGTCTCCTGTCATGGCTTTCATGTGGATGTGTATTTACAGTGGGTATAGAAAATAATCACCCCCATAACAGATTGAGTTCCCTCCAAACAAACCTCTTCCTCAGCTCACCCTCAGTCAGCTCTATCCGGGCACTTCAGTTCCCAGTCCCCAGCTCTGTCTTGGCATGAGGATCCTCTATCTTCGTCTCCAGCCACTGAGGCTCGGACTCCACCTCGGCTCTCCAACCAATCGGCTCCCCCTTGCCACCATGTGCCCTCGTCTCCACCATGGTATGTCTTCCCACCGGCTTTGCCAGGCTCACTCGTCCCTCTGGCTCTGCCTTGGTCAGGCGTCACCCTGCTTCCATCTTGGGTTTCCTGGCTTCCGGATGCACCTCAGTCATCCATCTCTTCGACTCCACCGGGTTCGGCTTTCCCTCCGGCGCCACCATTGTCCTCGGTCGCTCCAGTTCTGCTATGGTCTTCCGGGTCCCCGCTTCCTCCTCGGTCCAATGAGCCATCACTTCGTGTCACCTTGGCTCTGTGTCTCCTCAGGTCCATCTGGGTCTCCACTGCAGCCAGCTCCATCGGGGGGGGGGCACTGGTCGAAGGCGGAAAAAGGCTTCCACATCAACTGCCTTTAAACGCTAGCAGTATGTCGAGCCTGTCAGTTCTTCCTGCCAGTCCTAAAAGGACACCATGTACTAATCCGATCGGACAACATGTCTGTGGTGTCCTACATAAATCGCCAAGGGGGCCTCTCCTTGAAGCGTCTCTTCACTCTGGTAGAGCGCTTCTTGTAATGGGCTCAACTCAGCCTGCGCTCGCTGAGAGCAGTGCATATACCGGGCAAATTGAACCAAGGAGCGGACATGCTATCAAGGAGCAATGTCCCCTCAGGGGAGTGGACGCTCCATCCACAGACGGTTCAGAGAATCTGGGAGATCTTCGGCAAGGCAGAAGTCGACCTCTTCGCCTCAGAAGACAACTCTCACTGCCCAATTTATTTCTCAAAGACCAGGGATGCGTTGTCCCACGATTGGCCCAACCTCCTTCTTTAAGCTTTTCCCCCTATCGCCCTGATCCCACAGGTTATCAGGTGAGTAAGGGAACAAAAACAAAAGGTTCTCCTAGTGACCCCCCCCCCCCCCCCCTTTGGAGAACCAGCTGTGGGTCTCCAGTGTAAGCTAGCTGTTGATAGTGAACCCCTTGTCCTGCTCCACTGAGACAGGATCTCCTCTCTCAAGCGAACGGGACAATATGGCATCCTCGCCCTGACCTATGGGCCCTGCACCTCTGGCCGCTTGATGGGAGCCTTCGAGCCTCCCAGAGCGAGTCTTAAACATAATTTCGGAGGCTAGAGTCCCGTCTACGAGAAGCCTCTACATCTTAAAGTGGTATATTTTTTCCGCATGGTGTCTAAACCGTGGCAAAGACCCCCATACTTCCGATTTGACAGAGGTATTGTAATTTCTGCAAGAGCTGCTGGAAAAGGGACGCTCCCCATCCACGCTCAAAGTATATGTGGCGGCTATAGCGGCCTCTCAAGTCCCTATCGAGGGTCAATCGGTGGGTAGAACAGGCGTCATCACGCCTAGGGGGTGCCAGGAGGCTGAATCCGCTAGTCCCACTACCGTCCCTCATGGATTCGGCCACTGTGGTGAGGGCCGAAGACCCCAACTTTAAAGGCCGCTACAGTCTGCCAAATTGGTTTGCTATCGCTGAAGACTGCTAGCTTCTAGCACTAGCATCAGTAAAAGCGCAAGGGGACCTGAGGCCACTCTCTATTAGCCTGCCGCCTGGATCGGGCTAACGGACCACTAAATCATATGAAACCAAGGCACGGTTATGTATCTAAGGTGCTTTCCACTCTGTTCAGAGCACAGGTCATTACACTCCCTGCACTTCCTCCCTCTGAAGAGGACAGAGAACTATCTCTGCTCAGCCCCATCAGAGCTCTGAGAATCTATATTGAGCATTCAGAACCCATAGGCCGGTCAGAACAAATCTTGTCAGCTTCGGAACACACCAAAGGGCGTCCGGGCACGAAGCAAAGACCGTCTTCGCTGGATAGTCGACTCCATGCACTAGCGTACTCTCTTGGATCAATGCCCATTGGAGTAGGCCCACTCACACTAGAGGATCGCCTCATCTTGGGATGGTCAGTAGGGGTCCCGTGCGGAATTTGTGGAGCAGGGGCTGGATGGGCCTCGCCGTCCACATTTGCAAAAGGTGTTAAACATGGAAGTCCGGCTTGCGGCAGGCCTTTCGCTGATGGACATGACCTGCGTAAACAGATTGGCAGAGAGCCATTGGCGACACGCTCAAGCTCTCTGGCATTTAGTTAACCTGCTAGCTACGACACTGGTGTAGAAGTAACGAGTACTCTGGAACAATTAACCAGGCGAGTATGACCTCAGGAAGCTAAGCCTCGTCTTAGCCTTGGTTGTGGTACTTCCCATGGCATTGGTTGCTTATGGAAGTTTGATACTTTTAGTCATTCCACAACATTACACGGCGTGATTGTACGTGTTCCGCATCTGGTTCTCGGTAGAAACAGTACGAGGGTAGTATCGAAAGGGAACGTACCGGGTTATTAACGTAACCTCGGTTCCCTGAGATACGGGAACGAGTACTGCGTCGCAAGCCGTGCTACGTAGCTGCACTACTCATTCGTTGCTTCAGTCGAAGTAACCTGAGAATCCTGTGGCGAACGCACGCTTATATAGCTAGATGCCCCGCCCATTCTGGCGGGCTTTGGCAGGCTTTGGCGGGCTTCGTCGCCATAGGCTCATTCAGCTCCGCTGCCTAGCCATTGGTTCGTTTTTAATACACTGCATGAACCAATGGCTGTGCAGTTTCACTGTGTGAATGAAAAAAGGCTTCAGCTCAGGAGAAAAAAGGCTTTTTCCCATATGCGTCTAGCAAGACACAGTACTCGTTCCCGTATCTCAGGGAACCGAGGTTACTTTACTAACCAAGTATGTTCCTTGTCAGTTTCCTTGGTTATTCATTAGTTAATTATTCCTTTCAGCTGTTTCTGTTTAGCTCCCTCTTTTATTCAGTATATACTCCCTGTTTTGTTCTACTCTTTGTTTGGTCTTGTTTGCGTTGAGTCTCATGTAGATATGCATTTACCTCAGTTATTTCTCCTGGATTATTAAAGTGACTTCCTGAGCTACTCTGAATCATGAGTGTTCATAATACCGTGACAATGACTTAATTTCCTCCAAGAACAAGCAAGTCCAAGAACATAGTAAGTATTAGTCATACAATTTTCTATAATTTCTTCATTTGTTGAAGACTTGGCGTCAAACATAACATGTCTATACTGGACACAAAAATGTTTGTTTATTATCATTATTATTATTATTATTGTTATTAGTAGATTTAGATTAAGAATATTCTTACTAAATGTTAATGTTCTGCTAGCATACTTTTTTTTTCTTCGCTTTCTCACAGAACTCAAATTAACCACAGGTTAGAGAAAGAGAATCACAGTGGCCACACGTTTACCCCCTGTGTTTGTTTGCACTATAAATAAATCGGTTCCGCCTGACTAAACTCTTCAATGAAAGTGTAAATGGTTTTGGAGCAGCAGAACAGCCAGGGCACAAGGATTAACATGCCACTTTTCCACAGCCTTGATGTTTAATTATAGAAAAGTTGTTATTTCCCATCCTTATTATCACATTTGTGAGTGAGCGTTTGTGAAAGATCAAATGGAGAACAAAGTGAAGCCAGTCTGCCGAGAAAAAGGGGGCCATTACAGGGCAGTGGGCAAAGGTCATGGTAGTTGACCACATGCTGAAAAGAAATTCAGAAACCTTTAAGCGCCTCATGTCTTGAAAAGTGCAACCACACAATCAAGACATTTTTACAAAGACTGAAAAAAGTGCTCAGAGTTTTCCAGACCTTAACATTTCCTTAAGAACAGCTTTTATTGAATTGACATTTATTGTAAATCTGTGAATGTTTGGCAAACCTTGGGTTGTTAGTGATTTTTGGTAGGCACTAGATCCTAAAAGTATTGTTTTAGAAACAAACATCGGGTTCTTAAAAAAACAAAAAAAAAAAAAAAAAAAAAAAAAAATATAAATATCTATAGATAGATATCTGATCAATCACTTTAAGTTTGTGTTGGCAAGTGTTTGCATCCTGTGACCAATCCCTGAAAAAAAAGTAATTAAAAACATAAATCAGGCATATACAGCGCGTATAGAAAAAAAATCACCCCTTTAAAATTAAGAAAATTTGTTGCTTTGCAGCCTGAAGGAAGTGGACCGTTTTTATTTTATCTAGCTGTATTTACTCAGTGCAACTTATAGCATCCAAGTGAAATATATAACACTAACATGTCAGAAAATAAATAAATAAAAATAAAAAACACTGAGTTGGAAAAAGGATCAACCCCTTGTGACAGTATTTTGTTGAATCACCTTTTGCTTTAGTTACAGCCTTTAGTCTGTTGGGATATGTCTCTACTAACTTTGCAATATTTGCCCACTCTTCTTTGCAGAATTGCTCACGTCAGTCAATTAAGGGGACGTGTGTGGACTGTGTCTTCAAGTCATTCCACAGATTTTCAATGGGGTTTAAGTCTGGGCTCTGACTAGGCCATGCACCTTTTTCTCCTTTAACCACTGTGTGATCAGTTTTGCTGTGCACTTTGGGTCATTGTCATGTTGGAAAATGTGATTATTTTAATTATTTTCAATACCCACTGTAGTTCTGATTCTAAACTGTCAACAGAAAATACAGACATCATGACTGATGAAACATTAAAAACATATTATGTTGTAGCAAGTGTCAGCAGTACCATCCTAGTTAATCAATAAATTAAATCTGCTACTGTAAAGCTATGTTAAATGGGGTAATGACACTAACTATTAATAAATATCATAAATAATAGCTTTAGTATAGCAATGCTACTGCCCAACACTGGTGTTGAGCTGAACATTTATGTTGTTTTATGTGTGCTGTTCAGTCACAGCAGCAGCAGTTGAGTAGACCAGTATTGTAATATTGAAAGTGCAGGTATAAACCTTAGGAAGGGCTTTCGCACTGAAGGAATGTTTTCATATCTCCTATAACTATTGGAAGTAAATCCTTTTTTTGCATGTTTGCAGGAAAATTTTTAGTTATAGGAACACCTCTTGGTGGGGACTAAATTAGCTCATACTTCAGAGTAGGGTCTAACCCTGCACAATAAGAACTATCAGTGATGTAAGTGTACAATGATTGGCAGAACACATGCCATAGGAAACACTGGCACCGCCCATTTTTAAAAAAGTCATATAAATGTGTAGTATATACTTACTCCACGAACATGAAAAACAGTGATAGATGGATTGATGCTGAAGACGTTGTTGAATGCTGAGCTTAAATTACGCCACTGTCAGTCGGCTCACATCAATTCAAAGTTCCTACTGGCATTGCGAATGCAACCAGGAAAATGGCCCTGTGGAAAATTTAGTTATTGGGGGACCGCTGGGAAACGGCTGGGAACTACCTGGTGTGAAAGCCCCTAGGGTAGCATCATAATTAATTTTTGGCTGGAATGAAAACAAGGTTGTGAGGGCTAGAAGTACAGTGACTTCAATGGATTGTGCTGTTGTTTAAACAATTTTTCCAGCAAAAACATCTTTCTGAAAAAAAAAAAAAACTCCATAGACAAAAACAGTTTTGAGTTGTTAAAAATTACAAGATGAAGGACCCATACAATGTGTGCCATTGTAAAGACTGTTAGTATATCCTTACAGCCTTGTTTTCATCCATGTTAAATTCACTATGGCGTCTAGCCTGGCTAAGGTATTACTCTATTTAATACGCACCAGAAAGTTTCATCTTTGTCCAATATCTGCAAAATTTCTCTCCTGAAATTACAAGTGACAAAAATATCTTTGTACTCTTTTAAACTAAAGTTGTGGGTATCTCTTCACCAACTCATACAAGTATTCGTCAACACAGGCATCAGTTGTTGTTGCTGCCTCCAGTAGTTTGTTGTCATCTCATCTGTTGGATTTTTTTATTTTATTCTTCAATGAAACCGCAAGCTGAGCCAGTGTTGCCACCTTTTGGACTGACTATTTAGTGCAAAAACATCTGGATGTGCGCGTACAGTATATCACAAAATGCATGGTATGCACACTGTACACATACCTAGTCTACCATACGTGTAAAACCAAAGTAAATTATGGGCTCCCCTGCTAGATGCATAAAACACATGGAACAGAAGAAGAATATGCATTTGTACAGCCTTGATTGACCTGAGGAGAGCTATAATTGATCTCTCTCTACAACAGAGACACTAGACAAGAACTATAAGGGGAGGCAGGCGGAAATTTAATGCGCAAGTCAAAACATCACATACATCACGTTGAGTCTCAGGCATATGGTTGTACCTTAAGATCCCTGAGCAGCACGATGGCTGCAGAATTAAATATTGATTTACAAAGGCAAATAGTGTAGACTTGTTCATGTATTTTGCTCAGGAACAAAACAAGTCTCACATTCTAAACTCCCTGAGGACAAGTAACGACTGGCAACTTCCAATGTCCCTTTATAAGCATCTGATTCTCTCACAAAAGTTATATGGAAGATGTCTGTTTGTAACTTACGTTACTTGCACTGGCATTGCCCCATGCATACATAATTATACACTAAATTATTCCTTTCCATTGAAACCAGGCACTGAAAGGCAGTCCACAGGCATACTTCACACCTTTTCACTTTGAACTAAATGACTTATTAAAGTGCCCACCTGCTATTCGTTAGCCCCCAACCCACCCCTCAGTCCCAAAAAATGCCATTCACCTCAGAATGAAGGTGCCTCAAATTAATTGTCCCACATGCTTTGGTAATTAGAGGCAAAGTGCTTATTAAATGTTTAAAAGGCTGTTAAGAATCAGGTGCAGTTGTTTCACAAGTTGCCTCTCAACATGGAAGCCAAGTGTATATTGTATAATCTTTATGATTAAATTCCATTTTGTTTAACATTTATATATATATATATTTCAAGGTAAAACATTTGGTGGTGATGTTGCTGCTGCTGACAATGATTGACAATGTCTCATTGGGGGCTAAAAATCAATCAGGAGCTGTAGAAATCTGCTTATTATCAGTCAATACTCTGCCTTATAGCACCACTTTCTTAGCTTGATCTCAACGAAGATAATTGAATAGCTACAGCACGAGGGAGAGAAAAAGAAACAGATTCTTGAAAAGGAATGAGATTGAACATTTTAGATTTTTGGCCCCGGTAGCCCATACTGGTATATGTGGTAACACTTTACAATAGGGAACACATATTCACTATTAATTCAATTTTCCTAAATAAACTCCTAATTTGCTGCTTATTAACGATTAGTGATGGTAAGTTGTTAAGTTTAGGTATTAATTATATTATTATAGTTCTTAAGGGATTAAGTGATCACAAATATTATCATGCACAATGAGGAATCAATATTTGCTTTATAAGTACTAATAAACAGTCAATATGCTAATAAAATGCATGCTAATAAGCAGCTAATTAATAGTGAGAATTGGTCCTTAAAATAAAGTGCTACCATAGCTGTCGTAACTACATTAACTGCAATAGCCATGTAACAAGTATCGCTAATATTTCGTTATATTATAGTAGGCTATTTGTTTTACCATTTAATGTCCGCCAGGTATTAGGGCTGTCAAATTGGCTGACAAACTAAATTCAAATTTTGTACTTAAATATTATCAAAATTTGAATTATATTCGAAATTAAAATGCATAATTTTAGTTAGGGTAAAGAAAAGCTTTTGGCTTCTCTTCTGAGGACACGAGAGGGCACATCGAGCAAACTATTACACGTTTATTCAAAGCATAAGATAAAATCACTATCTGTGAAAAAAAGTGCATAATGTTTAAACTAATGTTTATAAACCAATTATAATTCATTAAGTTGCTTAAACAACTATAAACAAAACAGCATCATGTATGTATGCATAGTTTAAAATAACAAAGCGGACCGAAAAAAACAATCACAAAGAGTACTTTTTTCATTTTAAAAACATGAGATGCAGTGGGATGGGGAAAAAAACCCTCCATAATGCGGCTCCTTTGTGCGACATGCGAGTGCAACGTTGATAGATGTCCCTCTAGAAAATGTGCGAAAGTTTTCTGTGTGAACGGCTTGGTTTCAGTTGTGATGTGAACTAGATCTTCTCCGCATTGATGTTCTTTTTTTCCGCAATATTTTGAATGAACATCGCAGCAGCACCACATCTAGTGGCTTCAACTGGATAGGCTAACAAAAACATTATAATGCAACGACACTTACATCGTCGTCGCATCTGGTGCGCCACTGATAAGGCTGCCTCCTTAAAGCACAACTAAAATCCGAATGCAGCGCTTTTGCATTCGAATGTGGGTTTTTATTTCAAATTCGACAAATATTTGAAATGATTTAATTTTTTTGGACAGCCCTACCAGGTATTATACAGACTAATTGTCCCACATTGCCTCCAACTTTTTTCTTTTTGTTTTTTTCCCCCCCCTTTTTTTGTGCTCCAACTTTTTCTTTTTCAACAAAGTCATATAAACTAATATTTGTTTTATCTAAAATATACAGGTATTTATTATGACCACTTCCATAGCGCCATGAGGTTTGATGTAGGCAGCAAGTTTCACTTTGTTTCATGTGAGACTGCAAACGTATCTTAACGCTAGTCAAACTCTTCTTTTACATTATATCCAAAGCAGAAAGTGATGAAGAAAAAAAAATACATGTTACTTTTGCTGACCCAGAATCATCGCTTCTTTCATCTCACAAGCCCTGAGGTTTCAGTGTGGCAGAACTCTGGGGGAAAAAAAATGACATTTGGGTCAGATCCAATGACTCACACTTTTCCCTCTGTCTCTCTTCTATCGCTACCTTCCCCAACTCTCATTTCAGGTCTTCTCCCCCCTCTTGCTTTTCAAAATCAAACCTCACCCTGGACGTTTCTGCCATGAACTTCCTCACTGGGGATACTGTTACCTGCATGAATGAGCAGCTTCTACGTTTTTGTGCTGCAGCACCACATTGGAAAATGGATGTTTTACAAAACAGTAAAATTGCATTTGAGTGTGATCACTTATCCAAATGTACAAGTACTTAAATTACACGTTACACACAAATATGTCCATTAGTATTCATCCATGTTGGCATTTATCCCCACTGCCTCCTAAAGCAGATGTTCTTTGTTTAGTGTTTTAAACAGTGACATTTTGCCAAAAAAAACATTTATTGTAATGTCACATACAACCTAGTTTTAATGGGGAGCATCTTTTTGAATCAACATAAATAAAATTATAATTTTTCAGTTAGATAATTATTATCTGACCAGACTCACAAATTGTACCCCAGTGGGTATATGATTATTTTCTGTTTGATAACTGAATTATATTAATTTTCAGCATGATGCCTAATTGGTCTTTATGCGATCATGTGGCATTTATCACAGAAATTAAACCGTATTTTATTTGAACTCTTCATCTAAACCAGTGATTATCAGTGGCATCAGGTCTCAGATTGCACTGCATTGGACTACACATGTACCAAGCATTTTAATGTAAAAAAGTCCTTGAAATCAAACGTTTACATTTAATAGAATTTACACAAACTGCATAGTCCCTCTACGTATATGAAGAAGGATAAGAATATTCCTCAAAAATAAATCATCCTCAGTCCGCCAAGATATAGATGAGTTTGTTTTTTCATAACCGATTTGGATAAATTTAGCATTACATCACTTGCTCACCAATGGATCCTCTGCAGTGAGTGGGTGCTGTCAGAATGAGAGACCGAACAGTTGATAAAAACCTCACAGTAATCCAAAAGTAAAATTCAGTCCATCAGTTAACATCTTATGAAGTGAAAAGCTATGTTTTTGTAATAAAAAAGTCCTTCAAGATAGCTTCAAACAAATATTTTGTCCATAACATTGCCTTCTACAGTCAAATCTGAGTCAGGAGAGAAATATGCACAGATCAGTTTTTGTTGTGATATCTGATTGGCGAGATCGCTACTGAGTGAGCCACACTCCTAGGTGGGGGGAGTTCCCAATAAAGTTCAGTTACATACCTGCTACACTGGTAATCAGTGTCTCCGCATACACAGCAACACAACATGATGTCAGAAGTATCTAGAACTGTATCCAACAACTCATAAGCTGCCGAATAACTTGATAAGCACCGTGCGAGAAGTAAACCTCCAAGTAAAACCGTACTTTATTCTGTTTCCAACCGGAAAAAAAGCAAAGCCAGCAAGTGGATCACCATGTGCTTACCCACAGCATCGTAAGTTACGAGCAAGGGAGGGGTGCGGTTGCCAGGCGACTGTGGTGCTTGCAGTTAAAGCTCTGCACGGGCCTCAGATCTAGGCCCTAGCCTGGCCCTGACCTGAGATGCTCAGATCCTAGCCTGGACCGTGTCCAACAGCTTATCAGAATACTTGGCCCGAGTCCGACTGGAGCCCGTGACTGTCAACTGTTGGAGCCATTAAAATAGTTCAGTTTTGCTTTTAATGGCAAAGTGGTTATATTTATTTTAGTTTCTTTATTAAGGTATTTTAGAAAAAAAAAATGTTTGGAGCATTGTTTGTTTGTTAAACACAAGTTTCTGTTTTTAGAGTGACGACCAAGCAGCCATCGGCAGACAGTGAGTTGATCAGTTTAGTTTTCTCAAATCAACACTTGACTCGCCTACAATAAAATCCATAGATATAAAACACTTCAAGTATATCACAATGTTAGTTTGTGTGGAAGCTAAAGCACGCTTAATGCATGGAGGCGCGGGTGCGAATCAATTGCATCCTGAGATACTAATATCAGACAAAGGGCCACAGTACAGCAGTGCCGACTTCCGGGAGTTTTTGAGAGAGTATGATTTCAAGCACATAACAAGCAGCCTATGACACCCTCAAGGGAACGGTGAGGCCGAAAGAGCACTACAAACGGTCAAAAAGCTCTTGGTGAAAACATCAGATCCATCCAAAGGCCTGCATGCATATCGCTCTACGCCACTTGCAAACAGCTACAGTCCAGCTGAATTGTCGATGGGCTGAAGGCTGAGAACAAGTCTACCAGTGCTGCCATCACTTCTCACACCAAAACTCCCAGATGCAGAATTTGAATAAAAGTTTTGTTTTAAATGCTGCTAACAGGACCAACGGCCACATACCCTTTACATGCAGCAAAGTTTCAGGAGTGACTTATATCCCGCATCCCTCATGTAAATGCGGGATTCACTTTCAAAATAGCTTGTATGCATCAGGGTTAGTTGCTTGGCCTATATCCACTGCCTCGACGGCAGGCAAGTATTTAAATTTAGTTGAAAAATCACTCCTCTTCATTACATTAGGATCACGTCCAACATATGTTGTGACTTTCTGTTTGTACCTTTCTCTTGTAATAGTGTCTAAACCAGTACAGTATGGACTTTCCTCCATCTCATCCATTCTGCTTTCACTTTTTTTTTTCCTTTGAATTATTTGGGGCACGGCATCAGAATCACGTGATTGCAAACAGGCTATGGAAAAAAAAAAATGTTGAAAAAAAAGGGAAAAGTATGTTCATGTAAAGATGGAGAAAATATTCTAAAGTTAGTAAAGCAGACGTTTTCTTCTATATTAGAAAAGCATGTCATGTAAAGACTTTAATATGGTTAATATGGGAATTAATATGGTTACAATATGTTTAATTAGATGCATTGCAATAGATGCATGCATCAACAGCAATAGATGCAGTATAGAAAGCATGTTCTCCTTTGAATAGGCCTAATAAGCAAATTCATTTGTTATGCTAACTATAAATGATTATATGATTAGTTGCATTTTACCATTTGTGTTTAATAGTTTCAGATATGATCAGAATACACTGTAACCCAATTTCAGGAAGCGACTCAAGAGTTCAGCACCATTTGACTAAACAATATGTAATGTAGCATAATGACCTTCATCTCTTTCTCTTCTCCTCACCATGAAATTTTGCTTAACATCCTCTCTCATTATGCTAAAAAGCGGAGCTACATGAAAATAATAAACACTTTTCTGTTCTCTCATTACACTCTAATGGAATACAAAGCTGCGTATCAAAGGCATTCATTTCTTCCTTTCACTACAATGTTAATGATTATAATCTTTCATTATTAGCTGTTTAAATCATGCAGCTTCACATTTCTCCAATCAGCATTCTTTATTCAAAAACAAGTTCACTTTGAGCAAAGTGCAGAGAAAACTCTTCAAATCTCTCCTGAGTCATGATGTTTTCAATTTGTGAAGTAATTCACTCTTGTTAGAAAATCTTTAAACCGCTGTTTAAAAATGTTTTATTCATAATACTTTAATCAAAAACTCTTTGTCTTTTATTGCTTTTGTTTGATTACATTTTGGCTTTGGCCTACACTTTTCAAAGTTTGCGTGTAAGTTTTTAAAAGTGATGTTATATAAAAGTGATTTTATTTCTGTACCAAAGCATCATGAACAGAACTGCAAAAAAATAGCCGGGTATCAAACACTTTTCCTGTCTTCCATTGTTTGAAAAAAAAAAAAACCAGACATCCTCGCCTCAATTACACACTTCAGCTTATATAATAATAAATGAGAATGTGAATGTCTATTTGAAAATTGCTTAGCACAAAAATAAATAAATAAATATTATTTTGAAGAAAAAGGTGTTACTTAGCAAACTCAAATGCACACACAGTAATGTTAAAATGTATATAATAATAATAATAATATGCTTCTGAGGTGTTGTTGCAAACTTAAAAAAATTATAATAATACATTTAATGAATCTCTATTTCTATATTTAGTTTTTAAGTTGTCAAATAAGTTGTTTATGTTGTGTGACGAAGGGACATCCAAAGTGTCCACTGAATTATATGAACTCATAAACATGAACTGCATGTTCTACTGGATTATCATTTCTATCTATTCTGTGTTTCTCATTTGCTTGGCATGGGGATGACTGAAGGCATCTAACAACTGTAAGCGGTAACACTTTATTTCGATAGTCCACTTTAGACATTCTATTAACAGTAAGTAACTTTGCAACTACATGTCAACTATCAGTTAGTACAGTATTAGTAAACTATCTGCTTAATATCTTCTAACACTTTCTTTGTCAACTTATTCTACTAACCCTAAACCTACCCTAAGTCTACTCTGAGAGTTAGTAGACATGTAGTTGCAAATTAATGAGAATTAGTTGACATGTAGTTGACATGTAGTTACAAAGTTACTTATAGTTAATGGAATGTCTTAAGTGGACTATCGAAATAAAGTGTGACCCTGTAAGATAGCCAAACATCAAAACAAAGCCGAATAATACAGACACTGAATAGACTTAAAAGTCAGCTGGTAGAAACATGGGGGGGGATCATTATTACAGAACCACACAAATCAGTATCATCCTTATCAGAGGCTTTGTTCAGAAAGCTGATTGTGGTTTTCGCTGGCTGATGCGCATATGTAATTGCAGGCAGCTGTAGAGTGTCGCCCTGACAGCCCTATGTAATTATACAAAAATGACAAATCATCTCAACAAGAGGATTTCTGCACTCAGCAAAATGGTATGCTTTGCAACAGTAAATGCCCATGTGTCATTTTTTTAAATGTAGTAAGCATATATTACATGATAATTTGTAGTGAATATAATGTGGGAGTACTTTTAGGGGGGGAAATGGTTAGGTGGTTGGATAGGGGATTTAAACAATACCATGTCAAAAATTTTGTACATAAACTGAAAAGTAAATTTGTGTCACAGGTGGAGCTTTCTATTATTACATTTGTATTATTAAAAGTCTTGTAGTATTGTGAATTTAAATGAACAGATTTGGCTCTTCACTAACTGTTTGAAATAGGGTTATTCATATTTGACTATGTATTTAATTAGCTTAAACAGACATACATAAGTATATTATAAACTGCAAACTGTGACAGTAAAGAACTCTATCTGCATCTCTGTGGTTTCAATCATGACTCAATATTTTAATGCTTTTCAGCATTAGAGGCGACACCACACATTTTATTAAAACCTATGACTAATGCCATTTTAGTATTATTTAATAAGATCATACCTGAGATGAGGCTGTTCATGTACTGCGAACACAGTTGAATTTGATTATTTTTTTCTGTGACGAATATCTTATTTTATCCCTGTGGCACACCCGCTCCAATAGAGAAGCTGATCCAATCTTGGATTACCGGTTTGTACTGCACACCAGTACATTCTATAGTGAACATCAACATTTTATTTGGGGGGGGGGGGGGTGCAATAGACATTATTTGAATTTTAGCAGATGCTTACAAAAGGTGGCAGTTGCAGAAATCAGTGTTTGTTGCAATAAACCAGAACAAGGCACAAGGAATGAACCTCAAACAAATGGCTTTAGTGTCTTGCTATTTGGGTTGCTAAAGTATTCTTTGTGGTGTCTAGGGTGCTTGTAGTTCTCATGGTGTCTGAGAAAAGGTTGCTTAATGGTCTAAAGAGCCAATTATCTCTTACAATGTAACTATATTAGATGTTGCTCATTTGATCATGCACCAGGCAAAAATTGTACAACCAAAAAATTAAGAAATGTAATATCACAAACATAATAGCAAGGATCACTATTGAATTTCTCCTATTGCTGCTACTAAATCACATGCAAGAGATACTGGGACTAACATTCATCTTTTTGTATGGTACACACTTGCAGTTTTTCTCAATTGACTATATGCATGGTTACTTCCTGGTTTTAGGTAAGCCAGCTCAGTCATTTCCAGTCAACTGTCAAAATCAGCGGTGCTATAAGAGGATGTTTCTCTACATAATCCATTCACAATTTGAAGAAAAGTTTTGTTTGTCTAAGAGGACCAAACGTCCACATATACTGTTTCAGGAATGCAAACGCGAGTGTAAGTGAATCCTCTAAATTGTGCCGCGAGTCATTACTATGATTGACAGTCTGACATGCCGATGTCAAAACAGAGCTGTGCATTCAGTAATTCAGACTAAATTCAGAGCAACAAAACAACAGCAGCAACAAGTGTGTGTTGGCTGAATAGATTTAGCAGCTTATACAGTTAAAGATAAAAATTTTAAAAAGTAGTTTTTTTATTAAATCTAAAAATATTTCAAAATATTTAATGCACTATTATTTAATTGTTATACCATTAATAATTAATTAATTTAATTTGTGGTTAACTAGGTAAGTATTTAAATAATTAACCCTTCTAGGTTGTTGGTGTAAGGGCTTATTTATTTATTTTAAATGACATGAGACTTTGTGACTTCCTGCACTTGCTATACTTTATACTTAAGTACAGTAAAAGTACTGAAATGTGTTATAACCGTCATTTCAAATCATGATCAAATACTGCACAGGATGTATTACTGCACAGCTGTAGAGGTGAGAAATAATAAAGGCTTTAAAAGATAAGTGTTTAAAAAATAAAAATGACTATACAGGTAAGTTATCAATTATCAAGAATACAATTATGATGTTGTTTATGAGATATAATCACTAGCTAGTAAATGTTAGCAAAAACAGTCATGATAGTGTTTAGTTGTCAGCATTTAAATGTACAATTATGTGTCTAGGTAGTCTCCTGGGATTACCAGGCTCGGCATATAAAATTATATGTTGTTAAATAGCAAGAAACTGTATGTTAATGCTGTTATCATTATTTACGGTGTTGCAAAAATAAAAGAACAAGGCAGGAGAGGTTTCTGTGAGGGTCTCAAGTCTCTACCTATGTACCACAACATCAAATGACGCTTAACCGGAAGTTTACTTATATTTATGCAGAAGTTCTAAAGAATGCCCTGTGTATATAGTCAATTGCTTTGGCACATTTTTTTAAACAGTCTTAACATTCTCTAAACTGTAAGTGCAATTGTCACAATAACTGTTGGCTGAAACATCAGTGGTCTCATTTATAAAACTCTTTTCATCCTAAAAGTATACGTATATGCACAAAAGCTAGATTTTGCGTACGCACAAAAGTTTTCAGATTTATAAAGGCCAGAACCTGTGCAAAAATCCCTTTGTAAATCCCAGTCAGTGGAAGATTGTGCGTACGTCCATCTCCTCCCTGAAATCACCTTATATGGAGCTTACAACGCCTAGTTTTACTATGCATAACCTCATCTTCATATCATTTCCATGCATATTCCCATCCACATGACACCATGTTTAACACCGTCAAAGGTACAAGACCTTAAGGGGATACGGACTATAAATGCCCTTTGTTCCATACACAATTTTTACTGCTAAAAATCATTATGTTATGTTTTAGTATACATATATCAAAATATCCATAAAAAAACTGTTTAAAATAGTTTTCAGATAAATGTTGTAGAATATAGTTGATCTCATTCAGTTCCACTGGCCAAATAACATTTTGATTGTTTTAAACAATTCAAATTAAATTAAATGTATGCAGTTTTGCTGATAAGGTGAACTTCTTACAGCTATTTTAGTGGGAAATAGATAGGCCTATATTTATTGCAGTGAATATACAATTGTCTGACTCGAATTTGACACTGACAAAGGTTTAAAACGGAAATGTGCAAATCTTACCGTTTTCTTCAAGTTGTATCCTTCAAATACAGTGGTATTTAATTTAAAGATGACTTATTGTGCACATATATATCTTATCTCCATTAATGAGAGCAGAACATTTATGTTCAATAATGTATAAATCGCATTAAACAAGTTTAAAAAGAACATTATTTTGTGTATTTGTTGTAATGAAATGTGTTTGCGGTTTAAAGTAAAAAAAAACATTATTTTCCACATACTGTACATTATTGTTTCTCCTCTATGCCCCGCCTTTCTGAAACACGTTGATTTTTACAAAGCTCATAAGTCTGAAAAGCGAGGTGTGCTCTAATTGGCCAGCTATCCAGTGCGTTATTGGCCGAATACCTCAATTGTGTGGATGGAATGTTCCCTTTCGTCCTGTTCACTCTCGACGTCACGTCGGAGGACCGACGAATTGGGATCTCGCTTAGAGGGACCAATCTACTTCGAGTGTAAACTAAACGAGCCAATGCACATTGGCATGCGATTATTGCATCCAGCTGCTGCTGATCGCAGCGTGAGTTTAAGTAGGCAGCAGATGCAGCACATATTCTGTTTTTTTTCGCTTCGGAGCCGAGCGATCATATCGTTCTTTTCCTGACTACTCTACTGAGAGAAGAAGTCTGAACGAGTTCAGCGCGCTCTTTGAGATCTCTTCGTGTTGGCGGTACGGCGCTTTAGCGGTGGTGGTTACCTGTGTCGAGTGGGTTGCTCACATCAGGCTGTACTACCCCCTGTTTGTGTTGCAAATGCTCATCTCCCCTGTGCGCCTCAGCACGCTAAAAGAGCTTTTTCCCCTAAAAGAGCAATTTCGGGTGCGTCTTTCTAAAGACGACGTTGCTTGGCATACTTGACGTTACGTCTTTGTAAAGACTATGTGGGTCTTGCTATAGACAACGTAGCACCCGGGCGTTCTGGATGCGGTCGTTAACTGGCGCTGGGTGATGGTCACGATCGATGCCTCACGTGCCTGGGCATTTAGCACGCTGATGTGGCGTTTGTGGATGAGTCATGTTCCCATTGTGGGGTTATGACTATCTCGGAGTTGCGGACCGGACTCCGTTGCCTGCAAGGGGGCGGAGTGCCCGTGCTACTGCCTAGATCTGGGGTTCCCTCTGGTGGCAGCCGGGGGCGTCCTTTTTGTGGCTGTGGGCGGACTGGTCTTACGGTCACGGTGAGGAATTCCCCTCCGGGGATGCCCAAGCCCGCCGGCACTTCGAAACCAGCGGAGCTCTCAAAAAGAGCAGGCTGGACCCTCCCGGGGGGTACCACCTGTTTCTTCCTAGGCTCCCCCCGACGATCGGATGTCGATTGCATCATCGGAGGGTGAGCCAGAGCTTTCTTGAGAGGAAGATTCGGCTGCGCTGCTCGCCTCCGGGACCGTAGCAATGCCTGGATCGGATCCAGAAATAATGCTATGCTTTCCCAGGCCGTCGTAGGGGTAGGGCTCGAGTGGAGACTTTCACCGTGTCCCGAGCCCTCAAGGTTGCAGGATTGGTTCTCGGGGTGGTCCGCGCTGGTTCTCAGTGCCCCGCCTCGGTGCCTTTCTTCCCGGAGGTGCATGAGGAGCTCAACAGGTCGTGGACGGCTCCTTTTTACTGCCAGAAACTGATTTGCTGGTTCCTCCTCCCTCACCACCCTTGATGGGGGTCCAGCGTGGGGGTACGCGGGAGTTCCCCAGGTGGAGCGTTCGGTTGCGATGCAGTTGTGTCCTAATTCCGCCTCCATCCGGCAGGGAGAACCGTGCCTCCCCTTCCGGGTCTGTAGGTACTCGACTGGCCTGCGATGCTTATACGACCTGTGGAGAAGTTGCCTTCACCTTACACGCTACGGCGTGATTGCAAGTGCACCAGGCCAAGGCACTGAGGGACTTGCACGAGGGTGGTCACGACCCGGAAGTTCGCAGAGAACTCCGCACCACGGTGGACCTCGCGCCACGAGCGACGAAGGTTACGGCGCGGTCTCTGGGTCGTGCCATGTCCACTACGGTGGTCCAGGAGCGCCATTTCTGGCTATGACTGGCTGACATGAGCGAGACGGACAAGACACAATTCTTGAACACCCCCGTGTCCCAGGCCAGCCTTTTCGGCGACACGGTGGAGAACTTCGCCCAGCAGTTCTCCTCCGCCCAAAAGCAGACTGAGGCCATCAAACACATCCTGCCCCGGCGTGCAACTGCTGCCGTCGCCGAGGGCGGGGCCCCCCTGCCACCGCTAAACAAGAGCAGAGCTCCTGCGGCCTCCAGCAAAGCTGTGGCGTGGAGCCGGTCGCAGGGCAGCCGCCCCGCCCGTCCAGGCCCCCCGCCAAACCTGGTGGCAAGCGAAAAAACAGAGGCCCTGAGACGGGCAACCCAGAAATGGAGGGAGCTGCTCTTCGGGAGATGGTGAACGCAACACTCCCTCCCCCGGAGGAGGGCCGGGCGGAGAATCTTTTTCCACCAATGACCTCGGTCTGTGGTACCCAAATTCTCGACAAAGAGCATTTCCTCTATTTCTGGGTCCCAAGAGGGGTCGGGGGGTTGTGGACGATCTAGTACGGATCACACTCACCCTCCTCTCTCGCCAGTGAGCAGCAGTGGGCGGATCGGGAGGACGAACCAACGGACTACCCACGCACCCTCTGCTCAAACGCAGGTCAGTGTTACACACTCAGACCCCGCCTCGTACCGGCAAAGAGACGCCCGGGCCGGGACCCTGCGTTCTTTCACGCTGCCCCGCCGCGGGTACGCCTGTAGTTCCGTTGATACCACTAGCGCGGTGTCTGGGAGCCTAGCTTGAGCTACCCAGCCCGTCTCGATGCCTCCGTCGAACCGTCAGACTCGGCTATGCGATTCAGTTCGCCCGGCGGCCCGTCCCAAGTTCAGTGGCTTCCGCTTCACAACAGTGAAGGCGGCCGATGATCCTGTCTTGCAGGTGGATATCGCAGTCCTACTGGCGAAGGACGCGATAGAGCCGGTCCCTCCAGCCGATATGAGGTCGGGGTTTTACAGCCCTTACTTCATTGTACCCAAGAAAGGCGGTTGGTTGAGACCTATCTTGGACCTGCGCGTCGTGAACCGGGCCCTTCACCGGCTCCCGTTCTAGATGCTCACGCAGAAATGCATTTTCATGTGTATCCGTCCCCAAGACTGGTTCGCATCGATCACCTGAGGACGCTTACTTTCATGTGTCGATCCTTCCGCGCCACAGGCCATTCCTGCGGTTTGCGTTCGAGGGGCGGGCATACCAGTACAAGGTCCTGCCCTTCGGGCTGTCCCTGTCGCCCCGTGTCTTTACGAAAGTTACGGAGGCAGCCCTTGTTCCCACGAGAGAGCAAGGCATTCGCATCCTCAACTACCTCGATGACTGGCTCATACTCGCCCAGTCTCAGGATCAGTTTGTGCGAGCACAGGGACTTGGTGCTTTCGCACCTCAGCCGGTTGGCCCTTCAGGTCAACTGGGAAAAGAGCAAACTCTCCCAGACACAGAGGATCTCTTTTCTCGGTATGGAGTTGGACTCGGTCGAACAGACAGCACGCCTCACGCAGGAACGTGCTCAGTCGGTGTTGAACTGCTTGAATACATTCAAGAGCAGGATGGCGGTCCCACTGAAATTGTTTCAGAGGCTCCTGGGACATATGGCGGCCACGGCGGCAGTCACGCCACTGGGGCTACTCCATATGAGACCGCTGCAGCACTGGCTCCATGGCCGAGTCCCGAGGTGGGCGTGGCTACGCGGCACTCACTGAGTCACACCGGCCTACTGCTAAACCTTCACCCCGTGGTCAGACTTTGTGTTCCTCCGGGCAGGAGTGCCCTTGGAGCAGGTCTCCAGGCATTCTGTGTTTTGCACGGATGCCTCAACCACCGGCTGTGGGGCCACGTACAACGGGCTTGCAGTGTCAGGGGTTTGGACGGGGCCCCGACTGCACTGGCACATCAACTGCCTTGAGTTGCTGGCAGTGCACCTTGCCCTGAGCCGTCTCAAAGGGCGCTTACGAGGCAAGCCTGTACTAGTCCACACGGACAACACAGCAACCGTTGCGTAAATCAACCAAGAAGGTGGTCTGCGCTCCCGTCGCAACTCGCCCGCCACCTCCTCCTCTGGAGTCAAAATCATCTGAGGTCGCTTCGTGCCATTCACATTCCTGGTCTGCACAACCGGGCAGCCGACGAGCTGTCCCGAGCTGTGCTCCCGGGAGAATGGTGACTCCATCCCTAGACGGTCCAGCTGGTTTGGGGACGTGTCGGAGCCGCTCAGGTAGACCTGTTTGCCTCTCCAGAAACCTCTCACTGCCAGTTGTTCTTCGCCCTGACCGACGGAACACTCGGCACGGACGCTCTGGCACACAGCTGGCCGCGGGGCCTTCGCAAGTATGCGTTTCCCCCAGCGAGCCTTCTTGCACAGTTGCTGTGCGAGTTCAGGGAGGACGAGGAGCAGGTCCGGCTGGTGGCGCCCTATTGGCCTACCCGGAGCTGGTTCCCGGACTAATGCTCCTCGCGACAGCCCCTACCTGGCAGATTCCTCTGAGGAAGGATATACTGACTCAGAGACGGGGCACCCTTTGGCACCCACGTCCAGACCGCTGAAAACTTCATGTCTGGTCCCGACCGGGGGACGGAGGTTCTAGGTTGCCTACCCCAAGGGGTAGTTGACACCATCACTTCAGCGAGAGCACCGTCTACTAGACACGCCTACGCATTGAAGTGGAACCTGTTCGTTGAGTGATGAGAAGACCCCCGAAGATGCCCGATCAGAGTCGTGCTGTCCTTTTGCAGCAGGGGTTGGAGCGAAGGCTGTTTCCCTCCACCCTTAAAGTCTATGTCGTTGCGATTGCTGCTAACCATGACCCCGTAGAAGGGAGGTCGTTGGTGAAGCATGACTTGGTCGTCAGATTCCTTAGGGGGGCGAGAAGGTTAAATCCTCCCTGGCCCTCCTCTATACCCTCTTGGGACCTGTGTCTGGTGCTCACGGCACTACAGCAGTCCCCGTTTGAGCCTTTACAGGCAGTGGAGCTGAAGTTCCTCTCAATGTAGACTTTGCTCCTGCTGGCATTGGCCTCTATCAAGAGGGTATGGGACCTGCACGCATTTTCGGTCAACGATTCGTTCCTAGAGTTCGGGCCGGCTGATTCCCCGGTAACCCTGAGGCCCCGGCCCGGCTAGGTGCCCAAGGTTCCCACTACTCCCTTAAGGTACCAGGTAGTGAACCTGCTAGTGCTGCCCCCAAAGGAGGCAGACCCAGCCCTTGCTTTGCTCTGTCCCATCCGAGCCTTAAGGTGCTGCGTAGACCGGACGCAAAGCTTCAGGACCTCAGATCAGCTCTTTGTCTGTTATGGAGGCCGGCAGAAGGGGAATGCCTTCTCTAAGCAGAGGATGGCCCACTGGTTTGTGGATGCCATCACCCTGGCTTATTATGCACAGGGTGTGCCCTGCCCGCTCAGTTTGCGAGCTCACTCACTAGAGTGTTGCATCCTCCTGGGCGCTGGCTCGTGGCGCCTTCGCTGACAGATATTTGTAGGGCTGCGGGCTGGGCGACCCTAACACATTCGCAAGATTCTATAGCCTTCGTGTGGAGCCACTATCCTCTTGTGTTCTCACCTCAAATGGGTAGAAACACTGAGAGGCCCCGGCTTCGGGTCGACTTGCAAAACCACTCCAGAGAGTCCATACAGTAGACCCTATTTGAGTTCCTCCGTCCCCTCGGCAGCCAGACGTGGTGGAGTGTCCGGCGCCAGGCCTTCACTCATTGAATACTCGAGAACCGGTGGAAGGCTGGGTTCCATATTTAAGACCTAAGTGGATCTCATATGTGTGAAGTCCATGGTATAGCCTTGAGCCCGTTTTTCCCCGGCAGACTTCTGCCATTCCAAGAGGTTTCAATCACCTCCATTCTTCCATATGCACCTAAGTGATGTTCATATGTGTATTGCTTCCGATACCTCCTTCGGGAAGGTTCGAGCTTCAGTAACGTCCAAGTAGTTGTTCCAAGTAGAACGGGTGCGTTTCCCTAGTGTTATCCAGTCTTACTCATTGGGTAGTGCCATTGCAGCAGTAGCTGGTCCTCTTGTGCAGGCCCTGGTCTACGCCAAAAAGTAGGGGCGCAGGTTGCTTCCACAGGACACTGGAAGGGGCATTAGCTGTGGCCTTTTGGTAGGATCCCGATTTCGTCGGTCCTCCGACGTGACCGTCGAGAGTGACCGACTGAAATGGAACTTCGTTTACGTATTGTAACCCTCGTTCCCTGAAGGATGGAACGGAGACGTTTTCCACGTCCCGTGGCCAACAGCTCCGTAACCCGCTGAGGCGTCCGGTCACCTGCTCGGCGCCTCAGGAAAACCTGAATAGCGCTGCACCTGCTTCCTACTATACTCCCACCTGTATCATCACAGCTGGATGCAATAACCATGCCCATGTGCATGGGGGGGGGGGGGGGGGGGGGGGGGGGGGGGGGGGGGGGGGGGTTGGCTCGTTTATTTTACACTCTAAGTAGATTGGTCCCTCTAAGTGAGATCCCAATTTCGTCGGTCCTCCGACGTGACGTCTCCATTCCCTCCATCAGGGAACAAGGGTTACATACATAACCGAGACGTTCCGCCCCTCACCATACTGTTGATGCTGTGTCCCAGTCAACGTGACGAAACAAAAAACATAACCCATTACAAACGAGGCATTTGTTTGCATCCAGTGGGGACATAATTATGAATTATAATGACTTATACGGTCTTTTTAAGCATTGCGTTGCATCGCGCCGCGTAATCATTAAAACCATGTCTGCATTTGTGATCGGAGAAATGACAAACAACAAGTGCTACTCTACACTGCCCAAAACTCACGTTTGAATCGTCAGTGGCAAATCCTTTAAATGAAAACGTACTTACAGTCCGTGAGTCAGAACTGCCGGCATTTTAGTCTAACGTTACTCTACCAGGATCAGTAACAGTCCTCCATAAAATGTGCTGCAAACATCTGAATATTTGGGTTGATGTGTTCTGGAACAGTGTTGTAAATACTTCTTAACCACTGATTTGTAGTCGTGTCTCTTTTGGAAGACCAAACAAAGTAATTTCGCTTTCACAACATACAAAACACAGCGGCCTAGCGTGAGTGGAAGCCCCGGCTTAGCGTGCGCTGAGGCCGGGATAGAGTGAGCTGAGGCGGCGGGGTCGAGAACGGCGCGCCCGGCGGATCTGACGAATGAGCGGCAACCACATGTGACGACCCCGGGCTGGACTCCGCTTTGTCCACGGTGAAAGTTGATGTATTTCCTCAGCGACCAGCACGGATCAGCTCTAGGCATAACAAAGCAGATATCGTCCTCTTTTGGAAGACCAAACAAGTAGTTTTGCTTTCACAACGAAGCACACAGCGTCGTCACGACATGGCTGCAGCGTCAACAATACTACAGCGAGAATAAGTTACTCCTTCTTTCTTTGCGTGAATTTTTTGGTGGCGTTATGCAAATCTTCCCACAGGGCGACGTAGGTATGTGGGGGCGTGTTAGAACGAGCCGTTTTAGGTAGGTGTGGCTGACTCTTAAACTTTTATAAAGAATATCTCTTTGGATTTGAGACTTTAGTCTTTGCAACTTTACAGATCTTCTTTATGCACCAAGAGCTTGTAACACTCCAAAGAGAAAGGAAAAATTGAAATCGCATCATATACCCCCTCAAATAAAAAGTGCTTTTCATCCTGTGAGCCCCACTGGCAAAATGTTAGATGGTTTTTTGTGTATTTTTTCACCATGGAAATATTTGGTCAAATGCCAAAGGTCCTTCAAATGAACATTTTTTGTTATAAGCCTTTTTTTCCGACTTTTTTTGGTTGTTGTTGCCAGTCTGTTTCTAACTATCAAAATGTCAGTTTTGTCTGTGTAATCACACCTTGACATTTTAGGATCAGCTTTCAACAGTTTCATGTAAAAATCAGTGTGTGCTGTCAGGGCCAGCAAGGCCTTCCCAGCTGGCCTAAACACATCAGAATCACTGCTTTTAGTTTTAATATATTTTTGCATGAATGTGTATTAAATTATTTCCAAAAGTCTATTCTCTTCATTTCATAGCTTTTCACTTGGTTGCACTGCTTCCAGCAGTGTACGTTTATATTACAGCTTTTATCCAATCATATTTCAGCAATAGTGTTGCCAGGGTCAAAGAAATCTGCCTCAAGGCCTTCAGAATCCACAGTGCAGGCGTCTGTTAGCTTTAATCAATGGCAATGACACCGTGCTTTATCCAATCAGATTTGAACTTGCCCCAGGGCCATCTAGCTGGCTAACAATAACGTCAGCATTTTTTTGATTGGATGGTCAGCATACTAGCTCGCAAACAGCATCACTGTAAATCATTTTATTAAAACTTAGTAAAACTTTTATTTCTTTTTCTCAGGTTTAGATTTTCAGTGCATTTAGAAAAAAATATTTGGCTACTGTATTTAGTAAATCTAAAAACAGTAACGTTAGTCCTAATGACTGCGAAAAACAACCAAACACCTCCTCGGCACCGGCTCTGTGAAAAACTCGTGAAGATGAAAAACCACTATGTATGGTAGGCTAATTTTCATTTTTGACTCCTTTATCACTTGATGCGTTGTATTCTGATGTTATTTGCACGATATAAAGCCAGGTTTAAGTCTCCGTAAGAATATCTGTTTCCCGAGTGGAGCTGTATTAACCGGTCTTTTCCTCCGAGGCAGACCAGCGGGGAGATGAGTCGCAGAGGTACGTTAAAACGCATGTATACACTTTTCTTCATCGTCTTGTGTGAATTATTTTAATGTTGCTTGCTCACTTTCCTAGTAAAGCTGTTCTAACCAGTATTTTCCTCCCGCAGTGCGTTTGCAGACCTGCGGGGAGACTCGTGAAGACGAAATAACGCAGTAAGAGAACATTAAATTGTTAGGTCAACTTTAAAACACATGTAATCACCTTATTTGTTTTATAACAATGCTATCTGTAAGGTATAAATGCGTTTGGGTGAATAAATGTCTGTAAGAACATCGGATGGACTGTATTTGTGTCATTTTGTTAATGCTTCAGCTACAGATGATGTGTTGCGCAATTTGTTAATTGGGTTTTTTCTTTAGTAATGGCATTCATTCTCGCTACTTAAGATACCTGTCTGTTATGTAGTGCCTTGTTATTCTGTATTACTGTGTAATATTTAGGATTTCTATAGCCGTGGCATGGTTATGATGGTATGAAGAGATGGATTAGTTCATGTTGGACGCCACTGAAGGCCTAGGTGTAAAATGCACGGCCCGCCACTGGTAAAAATGTATTGATATAAAAATCTATACTATAGTACACAAAAAGTAAATGAAAATTTTTATTCAGTACAATACATTTATTTTTGCATAAATGTGTTACGTCAAATGAAAATTTTTACACACTATTGTTACTATTTACACAGTATTATATTATAACACCTCATTCTTCCTACTGCTATTCCACAACAAGATGTGAATTTTTAGTTTACATGTAACAAGTTTCTGCAGATATATGTAATGTACAAATATCAATGTTTTTTTTTTCTTTGCTGCTGTAGCTGTTGCTGTTTAGGGTTGTGACGTTCCTTGTTCAAAAATGGTAGTTCAGAAATTGTAGTGATTGTTCTGGGCAAACTCCATGTACAGTATATGCTTCCAAACTTGGTTGATTTGCAAAAGTGTGATTCCTATTTAATTACAATGGCAGGTTGCAAAGTGGCAGAATGTTTCTGGTAAATTTCTGGAAACTTTCTAAAAGTTTCTGAAAATTTACAAACATTTTTCCAAAAGTTTCACAAAAATCCTCGAAAGTTAAAAACAAAAATCAAGAAATTTACCAGAAATGTTCTGCCGCTTTGCAATCGTAATGGCAAGCCATTTGCCAACTTAGCAGACATTACAACCATTGCATGTCAGATATTTATGGAACATACATGCATGTCTGACAGATTTTGATAATTGAATGAATCATTTTGCATGTGATGGCTCACATGATGAAATAATGTTTAGAAGTTGCTGATCAGTTTTGATCAATAAGCCATGTGCATTTATCTACTGTGCAAATTGTAGACAATTGTACTTAATTATTTGCACACGTGTCAAAACACATGAAATGTGCCTAAATCAATAAGAAATCTGATGTGAACAAGAAACTATTTGTTCAGATATCTGATCTTATTGTTCTGCAAAAAATAATAATAAAAAAATAATAATTTGAGAACTGAGCCAAAACAATTGAGAAAATAGTTAAGAGGTGCTTTTAGTCAACTTAATGTGTGTGTGTGTGTTTTAAAAGTCAACAAACTTTCATAACAGCAGACCAGTTGTACCTCAGACAAAAAGCAGTGCTGCGATCCATGAAGAGAAACTCAGTTCACAGTCCTTCAACATAGTGTTTTATACATACATACATACATACATACATACATACATATACTGACAAAATTATAAACGCAACACTTTTGTTTTTGCCCCCATTTTTCATGAGCTGAACTCAAAGATCTAAGACTTTTTCTATGTACACAAAAGGCCTATTTATCTCAAATATTGTTCACAAATCTGTCTAAATCGTTGTTAGTGAGCACTTCTCCTTTGCCGAAGATAATCCTCCACCCCCCCCCCCCCCACAGTGTGGTCATATCAAGATACCCTGATTATCGCATGTTATTGCACCGTTGTTGCCTTAGGCTGGCCACAATAAAAGGCTACTCTAATATGTGCAGTTTTACTGTATTGGGGGTCAGGGGGGGTCAGAAAACCAGTCAGTATTTGGTGTGACCTCCATTTGCCTCACGCAGTGCAACACGTCTCCTTTGCATAGAGTTGATCAGGTTTTTGATTGTGGCCTGTGGAATGTTGGTCCACTCCTCTTCATTGGCTGTGCGAAGTTGCTGGATATTAACACACTGTCGTATACGCCGATCCAGAGCATCCCAAAACATGCGGGCCATGCGAAGTGGATGTTTTCAGCTTCCAGGAATTGTGTTCAGATCCTTGCAACATGGGGCCGTGCATTATCATACATGAGGTGATGTTCGTGGATGAATGGCACAACAATGGGTCTCAGGATATCGTCATGGTATCTCTGTGAATTCAAAATGACATCAATAAAATGCACCTGTGTTCGTTGTCCATAACGCCTGCCCATACCATAACCCCACCGCCCCCATGGGCCACTCGATCCACAACGTTGAAATCAGCAAACCGCTCACCCACATGACTCCATACACGCTGTCTGCCATCTGCCCGGTACAGTGAAAACCGGGATTCATCCGTGAAGAGAACACCTGTCCAAAGTGCCAGACACCATCGAATGCGAGCATTTGCCCACTCAAGTCGGTTAAGATGACGAACTGCAGTCAGGTCGAGACCCCGATGAGGACGATGAGCATGCAGATGAGTTTCCCTGAGATGGTTTCTTACAGTTTGTGCAGAAATTCTTTGGTTCTGCAAACCGATTGTTGCAGCAGCTGTCCGGGTGGCTGGTTTTAGACGATCTTGGAGGTGAAGATGCTGCATGTGGATGTTCTGGGCTGGTGTGGTTACACGTGGTTTGTGGTTGTGAGGCCGGTTGGATGTACTTCCAAATTCTCTGAAACGCCTTTGGAGCCGGCTTATGGTAGAGAAATGAACATTCAATTCACGGGCAACAGCTCTGGTGGACATTCCTGCAGTCAGCATGCCAATTGCACGCTCCTCAAAACTTGCGACATCTGTGGCATTGTGCTGTATGATAAAACTGCACATTTTAGAGTGGCTTTTATTGTGGCCAGCCTAAGGCACACCTGTGCAATATCATGCTGTCTAATCAGCATCTTGATATGCCAAACCTGTGAGGTGGATGGATTATCTCGGTAAAGGAGAAGGGCTCACTAACACAGATTTAGACAGATTGGTGAACAAAATTTGAGAGAAATAGGCCTTTTATGTAAATAGAAAAAGTCTTAGATCTTTGAGTACATCTCATGAAAAATGGGGGCAAAAATGTTGCGTTTATAATTTTGTCCAGTGTATATACAGTTCCACAAATAAATTATCATTGAGTTTTTAATCCAAAAATGATTTGTGATCAGTTTAAAAAAGTATATCATCATACAACTTGGGCTCAATATTCAAGGCCCTCTGAGGACCCAAAGACTCCCTTTGGTCTATTGTTTGGAGACAAATTCCAAGTACATTAATACTGTTTGTATAGTATCGATCTACGATAAGCAAACTAATGCATGTATTCTCACGGATGCTATCACAAGATCCAGTTGAACCCAGTCCACGACGTAAATGTAAATATACTTGTTACATATATAATACAGTGGTTGTTATTAATATCTATAATTATTGAACATGTACAGTATGCACAGTCATAAAGAGTGGCTGCGATGTGAGGCTTAATGTTGTGGAGTGCTAGGTAATTTGCACAAGTGTAAGCCAGGAATTATTCTAAATTTAATTCAAGTAAGTAGTTACAGTCAGTGACGATAACTGAGAAGATGTGTAATGTGGAAATCTCTGTCCATTTAAAACAAGATGTGCAGTGAGGGAATATGTATATATGATGCTGGCCAGGAGGGAGTTGTGAAATGACTGGATGTGGTTGTTGTGGATGATCCTGATTTTTCATATGGTATGAGCAGGAAGTGGTGACACCAGGCATTTGTTCTAAAACAGTCTGTCATCTAAAAAAGGCATCAAGTAGGGAGGTACAGACTGTGTGATTTTCAACAAAGTGAAACAAATTTCAGATTTTCAGGATTCTGTTAACAAGCTGATGCGTTGAGTCAGGTGTATTTGATTATGGAGGCGTTCAAAATGTGTACTGTTCCTCGGGCCTGCAAGAACAGGGTTGGGAACCACTGCAGAATAATTTGCAACATAGGCTCATTCGAAATACTTGCCTCGAAATACATTTCTGGAAAACTGAAAAAAACACATCTATTTTATAAGAATAGCTGCAGTTTCCAGTTGAAATAAACACTAGAGGCAGTACGCCAACTTTAATTCCTTTTCACACAAAGTATAATTTACAGGTCCATAGTTTCGATTAATAAAGCCTATTTTTTTGCAAAATTACTTGGAATATTATGTTATATATTCAAAACAATTTTAACATGCTACGAGATGTCAAAACTGATACTTTTTAATGTTAGCGTCACATATCCAGCTTCATATGTGTGGGTTTTCATGTTCAGTAGGTTTGTTCTGTAGCTCACGCAGTATGGAGTTGTGAAGAGCTCCGGTAGGAATCCCGTGAAACTATGCTTCGACAAAACAGTTCAAACCTGCATATAAGGAAATTCAAACGGCACGGTTGCATCAACAAATGCATTTTTATATCAGTTTTGCATTTGTTAACAATATCGGGTAGGTTTAGGGATGGGTTTGGTGTAGGGGATATTTCCAACACAACAGATCATTAACTTTTAGCGTAACTCCCCAGATATTTGAATTATGAACCTCCACAATTCGTACCTGAAGCAGCGTAATAAAAACACAGCAATATGTGCCTATATCAACGTAAAAATGTTTTTTTAATAAAATTTTAAAAAAAACGTGCCAGGGTCATGTATTGAACCCGTGTTTTAGTGCCACTCACTGGATATTTCACTTTGAAATTGCCGTGAAATGTGCAGTAAGGTACATAATAATGGTGTTGCAGAAATTTATTTAATGAGCCTGGGTTGATAATTAGACATGTAGACATTTGAAAATTGAAAAAAATAGAGAAGTGGGCAAACTTATGAGAGTGTAGGGTCATGTTACGGAGCCGACGAGACGAGAGGCGTGCGGATCCATATGCAAACTTTTATTAGAACAAAGTCCAAACAAGCAAGGGTCAGATAAGGCAAACGGTCTATTTAGGCAAGACACACGAGTATCCATTAGCTGGGCGTGGTCGATCTCCCGGCGAACAATGTCCAAACAAGGTACTTCAAACGGTTATCCGAAACACATGCTATGTCCAGGAAGGGGCAAACATTTATTCGAACAGGGCGGACGAGAGGGAATAATCCAGGTCCAAGCGAAAATCAGGTGAAACCGGCACAGAAACTAGACGAGACGAACTAGACTAGACTAAAACTATACAACTGACTGCTCTGTAAGGTAGCTATCGACTAGGGTAGCTATAGCGCTTACAATACCTACCGTGGAGAAAGAGGAAGTCTGGCTTAGTAGCATGTCTGAGTTGGATTAGCTGTGTGTAATCATTGCCTTCAGCTGTGTGTGTAATCATTGCAGTGGATGATGGGAACTGTAGTCCGGTGAAGTGCAACAGTTAGTGTGGTGCAAGAGTCCATAGTAGTGAGCGGGTGATCTCTGGTGGTGAGCGAACGGAAGTGCACAGACAGGATTCGTGACAGGTCAGGTCAGTGAGTGAAGTAAATATGGCTAATGCTGAACTGGAAATATTAATCTATGCAGTTTG
>JADLZN010007821.1:0-54064 GCA_018155175.1 Sinocyclocheilus anophthalmus
AGCAAGACTTCTGACAATTGATTTCCTTTGTTATTTTTTATAAGAACATTAAAGCTGATACATATACGTATATGCATTTAGAAAAATCTTCATTCTTATTTTGTGAAAAACTACATGATAGGAACTCAGCATCATCAAATTTGATCATATTAAGCCTTTTTTTGCACAGGGCTGTGATATCTTTCAAAGATTTGATGCTTTTTGATCTTTTTGGCATGTGTTTGAGAGTGGCATATTATGTATTAATGCAAACACTTTAACTCTGAACTCTTTTGCAGATATTTAATGTTCTGATTTATCAAACAGTATAATAGCAAGAGTTCTTCTCACACGGCAGGCCATTCTCAGGGCAAAGCGGAGGGAAGGGACAGAGAGTGAATTCGTGCCAGGCACAGAGCGCAGCCAGCGTCCCAGAGTGATTAGCAGTGGCCAGAGAGAGTGATACAGCAAAGGAAAAAGACAGGGGAACGAGGCCAGACCCATTAGACCCCAGCGGCAGTGCCAAACAGGCCCCTGTCCTGAGGCCTTCAGCACAACAAGCGCTGAGGGAGAAGATAATCCCGCCCCCAGGCCCCAGAAACACCCCCACGCTCATGAATAATAATGAGCAGCGGCCTCAACAGAGCCAAGTACGTGATCTCCCATCCCTAACACACAGGCCCCGCTCTTAAACTAACATTAATGTGAGCACAAGCTGCTTGTTTATCTGTTTGTGCATTGAGAAACAATAGATGGTTGAGTTCTGCATTATAAGTGGCATTTACAATCATTGGCAAACTCAATTAATGACTAGTTGAATATTTGCATACTACTCATACTACTTTTGAAATATAAATGCATATACTGTGCCTAGAATGACCTACAAAATTTATCAAAATGTGATTACAATCAGAGTACACCGCACAATGTTGTATCCCACAATGCAGTGCATTTGACTTGACCCACCATTTCTAGTTTGAGGAATGAAATGGAGCCACAATTTTACAATTTTTAACTCCTACAATCATTATTAGACTCCCAAAAGGCATTACTCTTAATTAAACAACTTAGACCAAGTAAGCTCATGTGACAATTACGTAGCATACAACTATTTGAAACATTTCCTGTATACTATTTCACACATTGTGCGGCATGCATGAATGGCCTATAAAATCATTCCTTATATAAATTACTGCAGTAATTTGAACACGATAGCTTACACAGGAATGGTTTTATGACCAATCGTCACATATAAAAAAAATTAAAAATAAAATTATCACATAATCAACCTATAAACAAATAGAAATAAATAAAAAATCATGACAAATTATCACATAAATATTTTTTTGAATGAAAAATAAATTACCTAATAAACCCTGAAAAATAAATATCTAAAATAATATATAATAAATAAAATAAATAAAAATATACATTGACTATAAATTTGCCTTTAGGAGTTTTATGACCAATATCACATAATCACCCCTTAACAAATAGAAGAGGAAAAAAATTGAAAATGCCCCACCCCCCCCCCCCAAAAAAACATCAATAAAAATACATGTGTATATATATATATATATCTATATTATAATACTATAATATTTATATATAGTATCTTATATATTCATAATTCAACTACATTCTATCTTAAGATGATATTAAACCCTATTAACACAAGGAGCAGCGTCTGGTGCAGGGGGTCAAAAAACAGGAAAACAGATGACAACGATGAAACGAAAGAAGAAATAGTGGTTGGGGCTGAGAGATTTCCAGGAAGCCCCCCACATGTTCCTTCCCTCTCCATCGACAAGAAAGCTCCTCCCTCATCAGGTTCACATTGTGGTCTCAGATACGCTATGCTGCCCTTGAACTCCCTTTTGTCTGCTAAACCAATTAGACCAGTCCAGAGCTGCTTAAACACACACAGACGTGACACACACAAACTCATATCCGTGTGAGTTTAAACACAGTTCACATGGCGACATCACCACAAACCGCCAAAACATCGAGAGGTGTGCACAAGCGGACGGGGAAAATTAATCACATTATGATTAATATTCCCTAAATGTCTCGCAGGAAATATGGATCACTTGAGGCGCAGCAGACACATAATGCTGGTTAGCGGTTTCCTCATGCTAATTCTATCAGTATGGAAGCCCGTTCTGCACACATGTGACACGCATCCACATAAGTGGGAGATTCATTGCCGTGTCTTTATAAGAGACACATGTGATGTGGCCATATGGCTGGAAGATTCATACGTTTCCTGATTATAGCAGATTATGTGAATGGAAAGCACAAGTAGCCCTTGTTGGTGGCCACACGAGTGGGCCGTGGGGTGGGATGGGGCGGATGGCAGCTGCAGGGGTGGGAGAGATTTAGTCATCGGTTAATTGAAGCTTGATTACACTGCTTCCTTCTTTATATGCGCATTAAATTAAAGCGGCAGACAATCAGGACTGACTCCTCTATCAGCGCTTCTAATTATAAAGCGCCAAATTCCAGCAGCGCTTTCCTCAACAGAGCCGTGTTGACCTCCTTTGTAGAGTGAATGGAAAATCTCTGGACCTTCGCTGGAAAGACCGAGCTGCTATTTTCATGTTACACTCCTGGTTTCTTTTTAGATGAAAACCTGCTATAATGCAAGTCACATTGTAGAAATGATTCACATCTCCTAATTTACCCATAATATAAATGGGGGCACATTTCAACAATAAAGTATAAAAACAATATGCTTTCTTAAAATGATTAATGTAACATTACATAATATTATGAAAAAAAGGCTATTAAAATCTATTTAAAGGATGTTTAATGTTTCACACTTAAGTGCACTTCATAGTATTTTAAAGTAGTTTACCATAAAGTACATTTGGCAATAAACCTTAACCATGTTAAATTTTTAAAAAATCGTTTTAGTTAAAGGGTTAGTTCACTCAAAAATGAAAATTAGCTTGTGTTTTTTACTCACCCTCGAGGCATCCTAGGTGTATATGACTTTCTTTTTTCAGACTAATCCAGTCGGAGTTATATTAAATATTGTCCTGGTTATTCTAAGCTCTATCATTGCAGTCAGTGGGTGTTGCAGTTGAACAGTCCACAAGTCGTCAAATGAATCTTGCGCATTCATTATAAAACGTGCCGCAGACGGCTCCGGGGGATGAATAAAGGCCTCCTGTAGTGAATCGATGCGTTTTTTTGTAAGAAACATATCCATATTTCAAACGTAATAAACATTTTCTGACTGTCATACATTGAAGCAGTTCTGGCGGATGACGTAGCACGTATGCGCAGCGCGCGTGTGCCTCGGAGGTGCGATCTCGCAGTTTGTTTACAGGAGCAAAGAAGCAAAGTTTCCTTACTTTAGCAAAGAAAACCAGTCTCCTCTTGGCTTATATCGAAATCCTCCAATATTTTTCTTTGCAAATCTTCGGTTTGGACTTCTAATTCGTGACCGGCGTTTTGTTTTGTTCTCTCTCCACATTCGTCACTAATCACGCAACGCCGACGTGCTACATCATCCGCCAGAACGGCTTCAGTGTATGACAGTCAGCGGAAGTGAGAGAAAAGTGTTTATTACATTTGAAATATAAAAAACACATGGATTCGCTACAGGGGGCCTTTACTCACCCCCTGGAGCCGTGTGAGGCACATTTTATTATGAATGCGCAAGCTTTATTTGACAACTGCAAACACCGCTGACTGCAATGATAGAGCTTAGAAGAGCCAGGACAATTTTTAATAAAACTCCGACTGAATTCGTCTGAAAGAAAAAAGTCATATACACATAGGATGCCTTGAGGGTGAGTAAAACACAAGCTAATTTCATTTTTGGGTGAACTAACCCTTTAAGTCAAAAAAGCACTCTTAATTTCAACTAAATAATGCTGCATTTCCACCGTCGGTCCAGAAGCTCCGCAGCACTTCACTAAAATCCGCCCTTAACATGCCTCTTTGGAACAACATCACGCAACCCCATCATTTCACCAACAAAGAGAAGGTTTATCAGAAAACTAATAGAAATAGATCACTGGAACAGTCCCAGGTATGAAAGAGACAGAGACTTACTGACAGATAAAATATGTAACTAAATAAATACACGACTGTGATAGCCTATAGGCTCGACTTGGAGAAACTCTTCCTTTGTTCAATCACTCCTCAAACCCGAGATGGCCCGCTTTGGCCCAAGGTTTTCGGCTGGCCAAAAACCCTGGCCGTTGTCCCCGAGGAGGCACAATCAACCCCCGGAAGTGACAGTGGAAACTACCATCAAATGTTTGGTAACCAACATTATTCAAAATAACTTATTTTATGTTCCACAAAAGAAAAGAAAATCATACAGGTTTGAAACAACTTGAGGGTGAGTAAATGATTATTGGGTGAACTGTCCTTTCAGAAAGGTATAGTTATGGACAAATTTTGAACTCTAGGATTCATACAAGCTCAATTTCGTTATTCTGTGTTCAGGTTCTGTGTTCAACAGCTTTTCAAAAACTGTCATAGTTACACATCGTTCAGGAGAATCGTGACCTTGACGGACCTTGACCAAAAGTAGCGTAACAGCTGAACTTTGCTGCAGGGGAAAGATTAAGCTCAGCTGAGATTGTATTACAAATCTACCCACCCAGAACATTAACGCAGCTAAATAAACAAAAATCAATATCATTCAGACTATTAATCTGATACGGGAGTGTGTGACATATCTGCACAAAACAAGCACCTCCGGCAAACGCTGGCTGATAATACAGCTCACAAACTAAATAAACCTTCATTTCACATACTTGAATTCTCTTCTCCCCCAAGTAGGCTATACATTTATTTTCTTTGTTTCGACTATATCTTCCGCAGTGCTTTTCTCATTTGTTGTGTGTCGTGTGCGCGGTAGATAATGGAAGTCAGGGCTCCAGTGTTTAAAGGACACAGCCCAGAGGCAATGCCTTCCTCTCTCCAAATAGATTACTCCATAAATAATAATAAAAAACTAATTAATTCTCCAACTTCTGAGACCCACCAGCCTGAGGTGGCGCAAACCCAGAATTGTAAATTGATACAATGTGCATCCTTTCAGATAAACAAATAGTGCACGTGCAGCACACTAAAAGGGATTCTTTCATACCACTCTAATTTCCTCAACAGTCAAATTATATAAAATCTGTTTTGTCTGCTTCAAAATGTAGACGAGTCTTTTCGTTTTTAGTCCAAGCTCGGGAGAACCACTCGGACAACTGCGGAGCTAAAAGGATCTTTTGGTTGCAGATTACAACATTCACAGCAATTTTTTCCAAAAGCCAATCATTCAGCTCGTGCACAACTGCAGCATTCCCTCCATTTTTACATGTTCACTATATATATTTAAAAAAAATATTTTATATAATAATTTTAATAATATAGATATATAAATATATATATATAGATATATTATATATATATAATATATACTATAATATCTACTATATTATATATATATCTATATAATATAAAGAAAATATTAAGAATAGTACTGGAAATGAACTTGTATTGGAAAAGGAACAGCAAATAACTCTTACTTCCGCTGTATTTAAGCTTATAAATATGGTTAAGTTATTCTGTGCAAATTATAATGGATTTATAAGGCCCTCTGCATTATACCGATGCATTTTTCATAACTTTACAGTTGTTAGTGATTACTGCATAAGGAATATTAAAAATCATTTTTTTTTTGTGCAGAGATTGGACCCAATTAATCTCTGGTCATAGGTCTTAATTATAGTTACCTAAAACTTAGAAAAGTAAACTAAAACCCTAAAAATATTGACAACATTATTGTTTACTGAAATAAACATAACGCATTATATATTATATATATATATTACATATATCCAAAGCAACACGTCTCATTTTAATTTAGTTTAACTTGAATAAAATAAAACTAAAATAACTACAAATAAAATGGGACTGTATATAGATAAAAATGACTAAAATGGCAAAAAAAAACAGAATTACTCAAACTTTAAAGGAGACATATTTATGCCCCTTTTTACAATATGTAATTTAAGTCTCTGGTGTCCCCAGAATGTGTCTGTGAAATTTCAGCTCAAAATACTTCAAAAATATAATTTTGAAATGCCTATTTTGAGTGGAAGCAGAAACACGCAGTTTTTTCGGGCCTGTCTCTTTAAATGCAAATTAGCTGCTGCTCCCCGCCCCCTTTTCCAGAATAGAGCTGCGCCATTACAGCTTGTACTTGCTAAAAATATCTGTTTTGGTTCTGATTAGCATGTTTTTTGTGCTGAAATCATGCGTTTTAAACAATATTAGTTTAAACTTCTGATATACGTTTTTCTGAGTGCACACATCCGAAGCACACAGAGAGAAAGCTGCTGTCACAGCATGTGAGTACTAAACTAAGTTTCTCATTCACACACAAGTTTACATTAAAAACACACGAGTTACAAAAACTGTCGGTTATGTCTGTGAAGGTAAACATCTGTGAAATGAATTGCATGTTTATTTTAGATCTGTGTGGCAGCAGCAATATACCGTAAATAAATCATAAACCCTCTGCTCTCTTGTCTGCTCTGAGGCTGGGACTCTAAACAGTGTTCTGTGCTCGTCTGTGTAGCCAAAGACAGAAGAGTTAGCATGTTTTGCTCAAACTTTCGCCATGGCATTAGAGCTGGTACACCGTTGTCTCTTGCGAACTCAAAATAATGGCGCCATGAGTGGAAGTTTACAGATTAAGGGGTGGTAATATTATAATAATGAGATCCCTTTGCAACGTCACTATGGGCTTGCATAAAGTCCTTCCCAAAACAAAGTTACTGGGTTAGTCTTTTTCACGTTTCCTTGGTTGGTAGTTGCACCGGGGACCTGATTATAGCACTTAAAACCTGGAAAAGTCAGATTTTCATGATATGTCACCTTTAAATGAAAAATATAAAATTAAAAACAGATTCAAAATATTAATAAAAATTAGCTTTTCCATTCATTTGTATTATTTATTTATTTATGCTGTTATTTGAAAAAAAATTTTATTACTTTATTTTTTCAGATTTTTTTCAAAAGTACATAAAAATACATAAATATTAACTTTCAGTCTCTTTCTGACCTCTATTGTGATGCTTGAAGTTGTTCATTATTACAAACAATATGCTCTTTCAAGACCTTGTTTATACATCAAATTAAACATGGCATCTACTTCGACCGAAGTCTGTTCATGTCTGAACACAGAGCTAAAACACATTTCAGAATGAAACAAACTATACTAAAGATAAATGAAGAAAAGCAGTGAAACGCAGGGATGGCAGACAAATCGAGAGGATTTGAGGAGGGGGTTCGGGTGCAGAGAGAGTCAGACAGGGGGCTTTTAAGAGTACAAAGACCCCAGTAGGACTGAGTTTGCCTTCAGGCCAGCCTGCCAACAGAGCAGATAGCACAGGCCTCTGCACCCTCGCCAGGCTCTCGGCCAACACGCACACTACTCTTAATCTAGCCCAGAGTGGATTAGACAGTTCCTCTCACCACTAACCCCCCCAACCTAATGCCCTCCAGTGCTACCTTCAAGTTTAGTGCAGGTCAGGAGGGCAGATGGAGGGGAAACAGCCCACTCAGTGTGTGTGAGTTATCTGAGAGCCACAGAATATCATCTCTTCCCTTCACTGATCTGCACGGCTGATAGTCGTCTCTACTGGAAATTGTGAGCGCTTTTTCACAGTCCTGCTGTTGATTGTTTGTCTGCGTTTCAAAGGACAGTCCTGGGGCCAAGATTACGGCAAATAACGCTTGCTGTAATTTATCAACCCCTTCGACAGACGCCCATTCAGGATTACTGCGAAGTAACGTAGAATAGAGAATCTTGGGAAAACTGCAGCAATCAATGGAGTACAATTATGAAAAATATTTTGGACACAACAATTTCGTTTAATACTGCAGTTGTTTTAGATTGATATATTGCCAATGTGACTAAGAATGGACTGATGAATTGGTTAGACCAATTAATAGGCCATTTTGATATATTCATAATCAACCGATAATCATTGCAGAAATGTTAACTCTTTCTTGTGTTACTTACAAAATGTATCAAGAGCCAAGTCAAACCTAATACAATGTTTAAAATATTTTCTATACTTTTAAGACGTTTAGAGAGAGATTTTGAGATCTTTATCACTTAATATTTATTAAAAATGCTATATTAAAAAAATACATATGGCTTTTTGAATTTTTTTTTAAATAATTATTAAATATAAATTGTACTGAGAAATAATACACTAATGGACAGAGAAAATACTTTTAACTAAATGAAACATATTACATGTTTTAAATAAAATCACATGGCTAACAAAAACATTTGAAAATATTACATATTAAACCGGAAATACAATTGAAGTATTATAATATACAGAAACTGCAATAAAAATTGTCAGTTTTATTTTGTTAAAAATAAAGACATTTAGTGTAAATATATCCAATAAACTACTATATATAAGTATAAGTGGCTAGCGAGACATATTGTGTGTGTGTGTCTCTATATAATATATATAATATATAGATATCCTTACTGTAATCAAAACTAAAATCTCGCTGAGATATAAAGAAAACGTATGCTAAAATGTTCCCGAGGGGGTGATTTAAAGAAGATGGTCTTATATGAGGTAATAAAGAGCTTTAGTTACAGAGGATCCAAAAATTACATTCTTATGATCCATAGATGCATCATGACAAATGGCATGGACTGAATGTTTTGACATTGACTAATGAATACGTCTTAATGTTGCACATTAACGTACAGCACAAACCCGACCAACAGCAAATAAATACCAGTGTCATTTTCAAAAACAATCCAATGCTTTCTAAAGCCCTCGAAGGATCAGTGAAGTAAAAACTCAAGCCCAGCTGTGCGTCTATCATGAGATGTCAAGTCTGACTTCTATTTTCACCACTCCAAACGTCCTCTTCACAGATTTGGCTGGAGCCCAGTAGGCGATCATATTACCTTCATGTCACAGCACACAGCTATGATGGATGGCTCATACTCATTATTCACCAGCACTGCTCCTCCAAACTGAGATTGTCTTTCTCGTATGGGGCCACCATAGAGTAGGAATGGAGATTGAGAGGTCTCTGAGAGGCACTGTTTTGTCATGATGGACCAATGGCATGACTAGAAGAACTCTGGGAGTTCTAGTTCATGAGGGTATAGTGGTAACACGGTTCAATAGTTACGGGTAAAGATTGAAAGTCTACTTCATGAGATCATGGTCACCGTTTTTGTCAGTTAAATTATTTACTTAAAGAATCCCTTGAGACTGCAACTAATATTTTAACATTTCTATATAATGAATAAAAAATGTAGTCATATTTCGTATTAAGTTTTAATTTGGATGTTCAGTACATAAAATAATACTACTACTACTAATAATTTTTAGATCTCTTTATAAAATAAATATTTAGATTTTTTTTTTACTTCTTTGTGTAATGTTTTGCTATTTTTATATTATAGACATTTTAAATATTATAGACCTTAAGTATATCTTTATTAATTTTAATGGATTTTTGTGCTCTAGAAATATCTAAATCTTTAATATTTTTATTGCTTTTAATTTTAGACTTTTATTTTAAATACATAAGGGAAATCAAATGTCTTTATAGTATATACATCATAGGGCTATGCTCATCTTGTTTGTTTGTGTACGTATCACTGGCCAATACTGCAGTGGTCCTAACTTTAGAGGTTTAGACATGCACGTCACATTAAATTCTGTCCAAAAGAGATCCGCTGATAATTATTTTATCAACTTTGTATTTACTGATATATAGTATAAATAATTTTAATCGCTTATATTTGAACAAACAATAGCATACTACAACTGCACATGTTTCCATAATAGGCAGTATACAGTGAACCTAAATAATCACTGCAGTTGCACATGTTTATCCCAACAGGTGTTTGCCCAATCTGTGCGAACACGGTGGTCAATGCATCCAGTCATGGGACCAGTTTTACTGTGACTGTTCTGGAACAGGATACACAGGAGCCACCTGCCACAACTGTGAGTTATGCAAAGCTCCAAAACAGCCCATGCCTGCATGCTTACTCAGATACCGCTCGTTTTCACTTTTTTAAATTTTTTTATAATAATAAATAATAAAAATTGTAATATACATTGTCCAAGTTACATTTGTATGTCTAAATAAAATAATATATAAATAATATTATTTTTTAAAAATAGTGCCTAGTAATTGTAATCTACAGGTGCCAACATAGTGTGGGAGAAAGTACCCTACTAAATTTTTAATAAAATTACTTTAATTCAATTACTCAATTCATTTGTTGTTATGTTTCAGTAAAGTTGACAAAGTCCATCTTTCCCCATATTGTTGTTTTTATCATTCATATAAACTGTATTTATTATTTAAAACTATACTTATTGAATTAGTCCAATGCTGCTTACTTTTTATCTTTAAATCATTAAGATTAATTAGAGTGTACATAATGCATCACTTGACAGCTGCAAGCCTACGTGTCATGTAACGATGATTTGAAACTGCACACTCACCAATTTAGCCATTTCATTTTGGCTAAATTTTGGCGTTTCATTTTGGTGTATATGATAGTATTTTGAGTAAGCTGTAATTATTTTGGCAGATATAGTTTTATGGTTCCTTGCTGTAATCAAATTTGTTGGATCAATATGTTCTAATCTGCCATCCCCCCCCCCCCAAAAAAAAAAAAAAAAAAAATAAAAAGAAAAAAGACCCTCCCCGCCCGCCCCCCCCTCCCCCCCCCCCACATGCACCGTTTTATCATACGCTCATGACTGTACATGTTCTCTGGAGGAGAGAGAGGCACAACAATGCCATCTGTTAGATGGATTGCTTTAAAAGAGCGAGAAATATGATATTTCCTTTTTACAAGTCCTACTGTGCGATCCACCGTTAGCAAAACAACACGTGCAGCAAATTAGCTCACTACCGCACAGAGGACTTCTGTCATGACGAACGGGTCCCAAGTAACCAAGAATTACCTCTGTTTGCTAAATGAACTGTTTGAAATGGTTAAGCCATTGTTAGGAATATTAATTTAATTTAAATGAAAGAAGACTCATTTGCATGTCAACACTTTTTATGTGTGACTGATTTAACAGATATCTACTATTAATGGCATTCACGCAGAGTGCTCTGTCTGAAGAATACTGCTGAATAGCAAACTTTGACATGTGTAATTTATCTTCTATGATTACACTTTAAACTTCAAGGCAAGAAAACAATGTTCTTGATCTTACTTTTGTGTTTACCTCCTACAGGCTCAGTATCCCTGTGCCAAGCATGCAGATGTGCCAAAATGCATGCATTCTGTAATTAAGCACAACATAAAAACAGCAGCAGATTTATTTCCATCATTTCTATGATTCATCATTTTCAGCAATATATGAGCGATCCTGCGAGGCCTTCAGGAAAACAGGAAGCCAGTCGAGTGTGTTTACAATCGACCTTGATGGGAGCGGACCTCTAGAGCACACTCAAGTCAACTGCACCATGGCAGGTGACTGACCCAATTATGCATACTCAGCTTTGCACATTTCTAGATGTATTATACAGTGATGTTCATCATCTTTCACATTATTGAATGATGAAGCTCAGCACTTCTCATTTACAAACCTAATTCAGTGCATGGACAGGTGTGACCTCAGCATGTGTGGGGGACTGCCTGGAGAAATCACACATCTCATTAGGTGAGTTCAGCATCTCATGCGGCTGTCTAGTTCAGCAGGTTGGATCAGGGTTGGCCAACCTTCCTTCTAGGGAGCCTCCGGTGAAGCAGATTTTTTGCTCAGGCACCACACAAACATCCCTGATTCAGAAGACTGACTAATGATGAGTGTTACCAAGACATTTAGTAGATGGTGTGATATTGCTGTGGTTTAGATGTTTTTGTGTTATCCCAAGACTGTGGGGGAATGATTTGCGTCTACTGATAGCACTGTTTATTTTCATTGATAGATGATGGATTATTAGTTTTCCATCACTTAATCATAATTTAAGCAATGACTCCTGCCTCGATTGCTAGACACTGTGCACTTGAGTGGTTTGGAGGAGGTTCGTGAGAGATGCAGGTTTTTGCTTGATGCCTGCACAAGTTTAGTGAATTTCCCCTTATACAGTATGTGTAATTTTTACAGTAATTTAGAGTGTAAAAAAAAATCTTTAAATATATTAAATTTACATTTATAGTAAAAAAAATTAATTAATTAATTAATTAACATCTGTCAGCTGTGGTAGTTTCATGTTTTTCAGAATTATAGAATTTATTTCAATAAGTGAGATAATGTTAATATACCAAACTACTTGAACCAAAATTCAAGTACTTTTTTTACTGATATGAGTGTACAGATATGAATACCATAATACAGATGGCACAATAGTAAGCCACATGACGAATCAGAGTACATTGTAATTGGTCATCCATAAAAAAAATGCATCACATAAACTAAAAAAAAAAAACAGAAATATAACCGAAAAGACCCTACTGCACACTACTGATAACATATAGGACTAAACCATTTAAATAAATATAATCATATGTGTTGGGTCACCCATTCTTTTAGGAGATTATAGGTCCTTTTAACAAAACAAATTTAACAATGTAATATAATACGGTAACTTACCGTTAACCATTTAACAGGTTTTACTGTAGCATTTTTACAGTCTTTTACTATAAAAATTACAAGTATATTTTGGAACTATCTAGAAACGAGCTCTTTATAACCAGTTTTGATATATCAAGATATAGCTCCTACCAAGACATGTGAGGGCAAGCAGATGCATCTTCTATCGCCGGGAACAATGTGTTTTCTCACATCTCCTGTCAGGTTTCATCACCAATTTCTCCGACCTTGGTTTTTGGCCTCTGACATTCCTCTCGGCAACATCAGATGCTAGACTGATTTGTCTCTGAGATAAGACTGTAATACATTATATCATCATGCAGGGAAATTCAAGCCCCATTATGTCAGCAGCAGGGAGAAACGCAGGTGAAGGAAGAAAAAAAGTCAAGGAGCATGTCTGCCTGCAGAGACTGGCAGCGCGTACTAGCTGCGACTGATAGCTTCATTTTTCTTAGTTTCATAGGGAGCGGGCTTTGGCTCTGAGGTTATTGGAGCTGCAAGCTGAGCGGAGAAAAGTAAGCACTGGGAAACTGTCATACACTGTGACCACCTGCTGCATGTTGGCGCGGCTAAGCTGGCTTTATTTTACAAAGTTAGCTTTCATTGAGCTTTAGCCAGATTACAAAATTAGCCTTTTCACGGTGAATGCATTAATAGATCCAAAGTCCCAATACAAATAGACCCTTTCCTCTCAGGTGACGCCAACAAGCACTGGCAAGAAAATCGTTTGAAACTGACCTCAATTACAGGAGCTATTAGCCATGCTAATTCTGCAAGACACTGCGAACTGGCACCTTTGGACATCGCATGCAGCAATTTCAATTTGCATAGGGAAAGGTGCTAGCGTAGACTACCATACTCATCATTTCACACTCTCCTGAATGAGTGACCTTCTGTTCTCTGCTTAATATTCATCAGGTATTTGCATACGACTCCATCACTCCGTTAATCTCTCATTTTCATTCGCGAGCACATACGGTCGATTGAGTGCAGACTTGAGAGGGTTGATACACATCCGAGTCAGGGGATTTCAGTCTGTGTGTGTGTGGTATGTTTGTGTTTTGTCTTGCACAGAAGATAAAGTTTGGACCGTAGTGGGGCACGATCACATGAGGCCCATCGACATTCGAGGATCCACTCCACGCAGCCCTTTCGTTCTCATCTTCAACTACACCATCTCACCGTACCATCTCCGCTCACTCGTGACCTCCTCGGAGCACTGCCAACAGGAAGTGAGATATCGTTGCAGGAAGTCTCGGCTTTTTGACACCTGGGGTTGGTCTTGCTTTATTACTCTAGACTATCTTATTGTTTTTGTGTACTGTAGCGCTAAAATGTTGTCTTTCTTATGAAGTGTGTGATTTATGTTACCTCAGGAATTCTAATTCTCTAAATTCGGCTAATATGTTCCAAAGGAACAAAAAAGTACCTCACAGCTAAATGATTCACAACAGCAGGTTATTACCACAGATATTAAAGGGGCTCAAGTGTGACATGACGACGATGCACGGTGAATGATGGTGTTCACTTAAAAAGTGGTTAGAATGTAATTCTTGTCATGCAGGGATGGTTATGCGACGTGATGAGAGCATTTGAATTGCAAAGGCATGCGTAAAGCCTTAAAAAAGATTATCACTGGTATGCTAATTTATTCCATATGTTTTTTCTCACCCCGCTTTAATACTTTTGACTTTGCAGGGTTGATATGCTTAGGCTTTTAACTAAGTTGGAGTTAACTTCTCCTCAAACACTCGGCTCATACTTTAGGTTCATTTCAGTTTAACGGAAGGAGATCCAGTGAAGCCTTTGAGCAAAAGATCAACCTTTAATCAAACATCGCTCAAATGGTGAACTTCCAGCACTAGACATCTTGCATATCTGATTGTCATTGGCTAAGCTCTTGGCCAGATCTCTGCACTGCTGTGATAGCAGATGTCAGGTCACGCACATTGTAGCAATACTATAACAGCTACTTGACTGACAGGAGTCTCAGTGCCTATTACTGATCAGCAAAGGCAGGAGACCAGATGTCATCATGCACGACTAAATTACATTAGACTCCAAACAGTGTTGTCATTATTTGCATAATTATTTACTGCCAGATAAGTAAAAAATATTCTTATCCTTGGGGCATTTTGTCCATTTTCAGATGGAACTCCTCTGTCATGGTGGCTGGATAGAGACGGAGTGAAAAGAACATATTGGGGAGGATTTCTGCCTGGGGTCCAGCAGTGCTCTTGTAGTTTGGATGGCAACTGCAGGGACATGAATTATTTCTGCAACTGTGATGCAGACCAAGACACCTGGTAAATCTTAATTTCACAGTGAATCACATTTGCCAGTTTTGTGTAACAAAACTAGCCCAATGGCCAGTCAAAAATCCCAAAATCCAAAAATACATATTTTCCAGTCACTTTTATGTTTTATACATAAACACAGTTTGTTTTTTATAAAGGACCTCACAAAAGCTTCCTCTATAAGTATCCATCTCTCAGAAAACGTAACATCTAGCACAGTTTTAACATTGGTAAAATATATAACATTTCAATACAAGCATTTCAGTCACATATAATTTATTTAATGTCAAACAACCCATGGTGAAAAAAATAAATCGGCATCCTTTTAAAAGTGACCCAATTTCCCGCACACATGGCACTGAATGAACAGTTTTCCCTACTTTGCAAGGTAACAGGATTGTTATTTTTTCATTGAATGAAAGAAATTTGAGGCAGATTGCAGAGATTTAGTCGATTAAATTGCTGTATAGGAAGTGCACTTTAAAACCCTTCATTAGTTTTTCTGTTAAAGTGTCCGAGATGCTGCAGAAAAAGCTTAATACTCGCCATTGGGCAAGTATTACCGTTTTTTTAAGAAACAAGTGAGGCACACTCGCTCCTCGGAGGGCAATCTTCTACCTCAGAGAGAGATTAAAAAGACTTTCTCCTAGCCCTTCGCTCATTACCTCATCTCTTGCACATTTTGATTCTCTCATTCTTTCTCCTCCTGCAGGGCAAATGATACTGGTGTGCTGTCTTACAAAGACCATTTACCCCTTAGTGAGATCGCCATTGGAGACACAAACCGGACAAACTCGCAGGCCGAGCTCCAAATTGGACCGCTGCGTTGCTATGGCAACCGTGGGTGTTTTGTTTACCAAATTTAAATGGGGAATGGGGGGTAATATGGCTCTCTACTGAATATATTTTCATATGTCAAAATGCAGAAGAGATTGACCTTTTTTTATCGAATTCAGTGCACAATTTGTTTTTCAACACGCTGTGTGCTTTCTTGCCTGTCCCTCTGCTGCAGGATTTTTCTGGAACTCTGCATCTTTTTACCAGGAGTCCTCCTATCTGCATTTCCCCACCCTCCAAGCTGAGCTAAGTGTCGATATTTCACTCTTTTTCAAAACTAGTGCTCTCTCAGGAGTCTTCTTGGAGAATCTGGGTGTCAGAGACTTCATAAGGCTGGAACTGAGTTGTGAGTGCTTCTTTAAACATTACTTTCAAACAAAAATGTCTGTTTTTCTTATTCTTTTTTTCAAAGAAATATCTAAATTGTAAGTGTAAATGTAACTAGCAAATTTGCATAAGAAAAATAACAGTTTTATATAGAAAAAAATACCTTTATTTATTTGTTTGTCATTTTAATTGTAAAGCAAATTACATAATAGTTCATTTTAAGGATAATATATTGGGTAATAATATATAATAAATAAGGGTTTCAGCATGTTTGTTGTGAAGAAGTGCTCAGAGGCCCTTTCAAGAAGTGCATTCAGTGAACTTTCAATGAACTTCATTGTAATACTTTTGTTTAAACCACATAGGGTGATTTTTTTTTTCTTCCTTTCTTTCTCAGCTCCATATACAGTGAACTTCGCTTTCGACCTAGGGGACGGACCAATAATCCTTACCGTTCATTCACCTGTAGCTTTGAATGATCGTCAGTTGCATTATATTCGTGCTGAACGAAATGTGAAAGAAGCTTCTCTACAGGTTGACTCCCTGCCGCCGAAGCAAAATGAAGCACCATCTGAGAGACCCTACCGTCTTCAGCTCAGCAGTCAACTCTTTGTGGGTGCGCAGACATGTAATCGAGCAAATTTCACTAATAATGAAAAAATAACACCGTGTGTACTTTAGCTTGAGCTAAGAATACCTCTGGGAACAGAGAAAATGTAGATAATTTAAATAGAGGAATCTGTGATTCATATTCATAAGTCAGGAACCATGGGGTTGATCAATGTTACTGTGTTGAGATCATGCAAAATATTATTACAGTGCCAGCATTTCACTTGTATTTGCGACTAAGAATAGATGTGTGCGAACTGTAAAATGTATTTAGAAGCATGTGTGCAAATAAAAAGTAAGTCCTTGCAGGTCCTTAAAAGTATTCAATTCAGTTTTATCAAATTTAAGGTCTTAAAAAAATTCATACATTTATTAAACTGTATAACAAATTAATTATTAAATTTTAGGATGGAAAAACAGGAATCGCGTTACGGCCTAATGTGATTATTAAACTTAATTAGTCTCTGAATTAATGAAATGAATGCAAGCACTGCACGTTTCAAAGTAAAAATGTGGCATGTTCTTGTGGGCGTTCTGTGGGCTTGCAGTTTCAAAGCAGTTGCAATAAGTGAATTCCGCACATTTATACCCAGCTATTGCTTATGATCATCTGTTCATGAATTATAACAAAGTTTAACTTGTTTTCTTATATGTAATATGTTCTAGATGCTTTTAAGGTGTATATTTTATCTCCCTCATTTGTTTGAGTGAGCAACTGGAAGTAGTAAAGACCTTTTAAAATAAGTCCTGATGTATTTTGGGCATGTGTATAATCAAAAGGCCTGGTATTGCGCGGCGAATCACCGGTGCATCTGACATTTAGTTCAACATTTAAAATATAAATAATTACATAAGTATTAAATAAATGCAATTTGAAGGCAAAATATTTAAAAACCTAGTGTACTTTTTGTATTCAAATAAATAATTTAGCTTGTAAATGTCTCCTTAAGAGATATAAGGAAAAACTCATTATTTTATACATTTTCATTGTGCCAATAAAGTTGTGTTAAGCTCTCACACCAAACCACATTATTTGCAGTCAGTATGTGTTATGACTAGAACCATGCTTTTCAGTAAACTTATCTCTGTTAAAAACATGATCAGGAAATGTTATGCTGTCACTCCCTTAAATACAGTGTCACAAAAAGCAGATCATTCTTTTGAGAGTTCAACAGAACATGCAGAGAAAAAGACAAATAGCGCATTTACAAAACATTTAAAGAATATGAAGGCACGATAATGTAATGCCATAAAAGCAGGTAAAATTTTAACCTATAAAACCTATTAATGTGTAGTGGTGATGAGTAGGAACATGTAAATTGATGTTAAAGTATGGTTATATATTAATCAAATATTTAAATTTTTGTTTACACACTAAACAGAGTAAAACTATCAAATAATAATATTAAATTCATGTAATTAAGTCAGTAGCTGGGACACACATGGCACATAAACTGAACTGTTTTTCTGAGAATGACAATATTATGGACTTCAAAAGCCTTGGCTTTCTACTTTGCCTATGACAATTAATCATTGTACTCTCCCCATTAGGAGGAACAGCTTCTAGGCAGAGGGGATTTCTGGGCTGCTTACGTTCCCTCACCATTAACGGGGTTACCCTTGACCTGTATGAACGTGCAAAGACCACCCCGGGGGTGAATTCCGGCTGCCCGGGTCACTGCACCAGCGACAGCGTCTGCCATAATGGAGGGAGATGTGTGGAAGAGAGGAGCAGTTACACCTGCGACTGCACGCAGACAGCCTTCGACGGGCCACACTGCAGAATAGGTGAGGTTACAATGGCCTCCGGGCGAGCGCGCTTTCATTGGTCTTTTTGCACCAATCAAAAAGAGCTAAATGAAAAAGGCATTCTGGACTTAAGCATGCCTCAGATGCTTGTAGCTCTCAAGTGTTGGCGTTTCTGATGGTGGAAGTGTTTTTATTGGATTTACACTGTAAAATCACACAATTAGATCAAAGCCTACAGAGAGAAATTAAATCAAGACTCTATAGGAGTAGATATATATATTGGTTTAATCCAAGGCTTGCCGTGAGCTGTTGGATGTGACATGGGTCTCACAATAGGAGACGTCTGTACCAAAAATGTGTACAAAAGGAATGAAAGTCAACCCACTATATACTCTATAGAAATTTCTCAATTTCATCTGTTTTAGACAACTTTTCGTTTTCTATTAGATCAGGAGGGTCGGCCACCAGTGGATGACAACATGCCCTTGATGGCATATTAACCTTGAATTCATTGAGGCTGGGCTGACGGGCCTTGGCAGAAAAGCTTTAACTGACAAATGGAATTTAATTACAGCGGCCATTCGTCTGCCTCATACCCATCCAGCAGCCTGTCAGTCAGATTAGTGATGTAATGGCTTTGTTTCTTTACAATGCGATGTCGCGACGGGTCCGCTCAAGCCATGGCTGTTTACTGCTAACTAGAATAGATTACCAGAAAATGAGAAGAGACGGACAGAATCAGTAGGACACCTCTCCGCTACGGTCTCATCTGTGGTTGGGGAGGAAACAGTGCTAATGCTGTTGTTTTTTATAGCTCAAATAATGACAGATGAGACATAGAGTTTGCATGCAATCTGAATTTGCTTAAAGATGATGATGATGATGATATTATCAGTGAAGTTCACCAGGGACTGCTTTGTCTCTCTGTGTCCATGTCCATCACAGCTCTAGCAGCTTCCTTTGAAAGTGGATCTTCAGTCCTGTTCACTCTCCAGGAGACATTTTCCGGAATACTGAATGAGGAAGCCAGAAGATCACCGGCCGGTTTCCATGATGCTGAAGTTACCAAATCTCAAGAGAAAGTGTCGTTTGGGTTCTTGACGCATCATGTGCCAGCCTTGATCCTGACAGCGCATACTGTGGACCAGCACTATATGGCTGTTATGCTAACATCAAACGGTACCAAGTCATATTATAAACCTCGCGGAATAGTCATAATTTGCTCATCCTGTTACAAACCTATATCAAGCAGTTGAAGTCATGCAGGTTTGAGGGACATGAGAAATGAAACGAGTAATGTGTGGTGTTTTTGTGTGTGTGTGTATGTACTTGTTTATGCTACATTGTGGGGAATCAAATGTCTCCACAAGGATAGTAAAACCTGAAATTCTTGACATTGTGGGGACCGGCCTGTAGTCCCCAAGAGGGAATTTTTTTAAATAAAAAATAGTAAATGATCTGAAAGTGTAATAATGCGAACAGGTTTTCTGTAAGGGGTAGGTTGGGTTCAGTTGTTTGGGTTTGTTTTGTTTTTGTGGCCCATCCACAAAACACACACACTCACCCCCATCCCAGCAATAAGGAAAAAAAAAATTTTGTGTTGTTGGAAGAGTGTAGAGATAGAAATGAGGAACAAGGAAAAAAAGTGGGGAGAGAGGGGGTATAAGGTAATGCTAAGTGCGGGGGAGATAGTATCAGCAGGCAAAGGCTGGGGGTAGGATGCAGGAAAAAAACATGCTATTTATTTGTACGGAGTAGCATATTCTGTGATTAAGCTAGAGGAGATCATAGTTGTGCAGTATTCAGACCAAGTAAAAAGAGATTAGGAACTATTTCGCTGTTGTTTTAAAGTTAACGTTTAACTATTTCACATTTGTGAGGGCGCAGTCTCAACTCATAGATCTGGTCACAGAGCAGATTCGTTAATTTACCAATCTGATTATCACTTAAAACTTCACGAATCGGGTTCACCATTCCGTCTTATTTTGCTAACAAAGTGAGATCATCTAGTTGTCGTTGTTTACCTTGCTTTGTTAAATCATCTTCCCGATTAACGCCATATATCTTCACTGATCCGAACGCACACACACAAGAGCATTGTATCAGAACTCATCACAGCCAACTAACCACATAGACATCATATGGATCATTGTCTCTCTCCGTGCTTGGTGTCTTAAAGAATGGGACCTGCTAACGGGAGAAAGAAAAAGGGAAGGGGATTAAGGAGTGAGTCTGTAATAAAGAAAGTACAGAATGATATATTTAGAAGTCCGTTCGTATTTTTCTTCCCTCACTCCTTTTTCTGCTATTCTCTTCCTCTTCCCCCCCATTCCTTCTCAATTACCCCCCACCCCCACTCATGGCATTTGATCAAAAATGCAATAAAGCCCATAATATTGTTACATAGAAAAATAACTGTTTTCTATTGCAGTATATTTTAGTCATTATTCCAGTCTTCAGTGTCACAAGATCCTTCAGAAATCCTTCTAATACTCGTTAGTTAGATGTGCTGCTTAATATTTTTTTCCAGAATTGCTTGATTAACAGAACATATATATAATATATATAATATAATATATAGAACAGTTATCGTTTTTGTATTCTATAAATGTCTTTTCCTGTCACTCTTTATGAAGGGAAGGGATCCTTACTGATTAAAAGTTAATTTCTTTAAAAAAAAGAAGTACTGACCCCAAACGGTAATATATGCAATATCTGTCTTCCTTTGAGCTCTAAAAATTAAATTATAGCTATGCAAATTAGGTTTTTACAGAGCAGTGAAAATACATCAGAGTTGTTCCCTTATTCCTAAAAGTAGTCAAGGGGAAAAAAAAATTGTGCTTTTTTCTTCAATTTCACACCCTGTACCTTTCTTGTTGGCGTGCTGTATCAACCTGGCACCTCAATATGCTTGAAAATCACACATATCCATTAAAGCGCATCATATGCACATATGCTCTTTTTCTCTCTGTGTAAGACCCACACCCTTTACCTAAAGAGCAAAAGGCATCTAAATGGAAGGTTCTTGCAACCAGGGCCGTCGCTAGGAATTCTGGGCCCTGTGCACTGAAATTTGCTATGGGGCCCCCTCAAAATCACCTAATTCAAGGAGGGAGGGGGGAAAGGGAAATTTAGTTGGGGTTACAGCGTAGGTGGGGTAGACAAAAGAAGTACTGTTCGTGTGGATCCCCTGACTGAGTTTGTATTTAGTGCCCCCTTACAAAGAATGAAGGGTCCTGTAACTTTTATGGTAGGTTTATTTTAACGCATATAGACAGAATATCACCAAAATCCAAAAAAACACACTTATATAAAGGTAGAAATTGATTTTTGCATTTCAGTGAGTGAATAGTATTGATCCCCTACCAACCAGCAAGGATATCTGGCTCCCACATAAATGGTTATGTTTGCCCCCATAAGGGTGGAACACAGAGTGTCCGCCACCATTTAAGATGTCAACTCATTAGGTTGTATAAGACCCTTCCACACATCTGTAGCTTCCATTACCACCTTCTCCCCCCCCCAGGGGCAAGGAACCAAAGAGCTGTGGTCAAAAGTCTCCCAGAGACAAGATTGTAGATCTGCACAAGGCTTGAATGGGCTACAAGACCATCAACAAGAAGCTTGGTGAGAAGGAGACAACAGTTGGTGTGATTATTCAGAAATGGAAGTAATACAAAACAACCATCAATCGGCCTTGGTTTGGAGCTCCGTGCAAGATCTTGCCTCTTGGGGTAAGGATGATCATGAGAAAGGTAAGGGATCAGTCCAGAACTACACGGGAGGAGCTTGTTGATGATTTTAAGGCAGTTGGGACCACAGTCACCAAAGAAAAACATTGGTAACACTACGCAATGGACTGAAATCTTGCAGCGCCCGCAAAGTCCCCCTGCTCAAGAAGGCACATGTACAAGCCCGAAAATCTTGGACAGAACCCCGTCCCTCAGCCAGAACACTGAATATGGGTCTTGGATGGGTCTTCCAGCATGACAATGACCTGAAACATACGGCCAGGGCAACAAAGGAGTGGCTCAAGAAGACGCACATTAAGGTCATGCAGTGGCCTAGCCAGTCTACAGACCTCAATCCTATAGAAAATCTGCGGAGGGAGCTGAAACTTCGAGTTGCCAAACGACATCCAAGAAACCTTAAGGATTTAGAGAGGATTTGTAAAGAGGAGTGGATCAAAATCCCTACTGAGATGTGTGCAAACCTGATGACCAACTACAAAAAACTTCTTACCGCTGTGTCACGTCTGCTAAATTACGTGAGCACTGAGCGCAGGAACAAGGAACTACTGAGACCTCATCCCAGACTTTAATCTTCACACACGCAGTCCGAGAACACCGTGCACCATCATACCACAACAAACCAAATCATATCAGACAGAGAACTAAGGACCAGACAGGTCTTAATAAACAAGTTAATCTTAATTTATGGAGAACAAAACAGGTGTGGAGGCTATTAATCCAAAAGCCATTGAAACTAACTAGCAGGGGGACTGGAAACACAGAAAACAAACAAAACCGCCATAAACACTTAAGATATTACTCGCCCCCTCCCAGAAGGCAGTCCCCGTCCATGACAATACCACTTGGGAAGGGGTGTGCACCCGTTATCCCCACCCTCCCAAGCAAGTAGAAAGAATAGAAAAGGAATAGAAAACACTAGTGTTAAAGTCTCTTTTTATATTTATCAATATTTTATTATGATCACTAAACATAATGAAACGTTGTCCTAATCAGACAATTTCTTACATATTTATTCTAGTGTAATATTTCTTGTATCAACATACCATCATTTATTCTTACTTAACTGAATGATTTCAACTCAATATTTCTTGTCCATTCATTTATTTATTTGGTTAGTAGCCATGAAAAAGATCACGGTGATACAAAAACACTTTACACTGGGGTCTTGAAACACCCTGTTGGAATTTGTATTGCAACCCATTACTCTGTAAATTTAAAACATTATTTCTCCTTGTCATGTTACAACTCTGCATTTATTGTATTGAACAAATACCTTATGACTTTAAGTCAATAGCTTTTACTTTGATTTCCCAGGCAGCCTGCAAATACGATACTTGTTGAACAAAGAAAAACAAACAGAAACGTTCAGCCCAGTGTCATCCAGTCTAGCAGACGGACGGTTCCACTGGGTCAAAATCAATCGAAAGGGACAGGAGCTCCTTGTCCAGGTGAGTTTTAACACAGTGGTCAGTATCTGATTTTTAAAGGGGTGTTACTTGACCTCCTATACTTGACTCTCTACAGGAATGAGAACGGATGACTTTTATTCTTGTCTGATAACTTATCTGAAATTTTAAAGGTCTTGCAACATATAAATGATATTTCTAAACGTGTGTCATAGCGACCTGAGATGTTTTTTTTTCTTCCTGTGACCTATCTATTGATAAATCTATTATCAATCTTTCCCAAATTATCTGCCATTATTTGTCCCCTTCCAGATTGACAACACAATAACCCAGCAGTACAGCCTGTCTCCTGGATCTGCTCTCAGCCCGGCGAGGTCAGTGATTCTGGGGAGAATCCAAGGTGAGCTTCTGACAGGCTTTTGAAGAGGACTCCATTTCTTCATGTTCCTTGTGTGCTGTTTCACACATTTCTATTTCACTGATGTGGTGTCAGGTGTTTGAATCCAGGCAGGTTAGGACAGGGTGGGTTGTTGTCTGAGTAGGGAGGCACACTTTTGACAGTGCCGTCACAGGTGAGTTGCCAAGTCAAAGCCAAATGGAATGTCTCAGTGTTGCCTAGGAGAGTATTTCTTTTTACCTGATAGGCAATAAGGAGGGTCTGAAAGCGGCACGAACCCCAGTGCTTTGATAGAGGCGAGTGAACATTTAATACAAATGAGCAATAAAGCACTCACAGAACTACAACAAGCCCCTTTTAGACTCATTAGTCATTACAGAAAATAGAAAAGGAACTGGCACTGAATGTGCTGATTTATTCTGTTTTAGAAAGGCTTTGTAGACACTAAAAAAGGGACTTGAGTAATATAATAATGAAGCTTCTTAAAAAGGTTATTAAGCAGATTAGAGGTTACTTGTGTGATTCTGCAGTCGGCTCCTTTTAAAATTAAAGCTGTGGAGTGGTTACATAAACAGTTGACTTTGAATTAATTTAAAGGTGAAATGCATAATTACTCTCAAATTACTCTCCTTGTCTCCCATTAGTCAGACAAACAGCTAATTTCACTCTAAACTCATGCCATTTGTTGAGCCAAAGTTACTAACAGAGCCTTGTTTTGGTTACTCTTTTCTCAGAAGAGTAAACATAGAAATGGTTTATTTATACAGTAGATTACCATGCAAATTTTGTTTTTTTTGGAAAGTTGTTTTAAAAAAATCCTTTTATCCGCAAGCTTGAGGCATTAAATTGTCAAAGGTGACGTAAAGACTTTTATTTATCAGCAACTCTTTAACAATCTATGTCTTGTGACACCTGAAGACCGAGTAATGGATGCTAAAATTCAGCTTTGCTAAATCATAGAGATTACATTTAATTTTATACTGACATTAACAGTTTAATTTTTAAATTGTACTACATTTTTCCTGTATTTTTGATCAAATGAATGCAGCTTTGGTGAGCATAAGAGACCCCCCTTTCTTTAAAAAATGTCCTACAACAAAAAATATCTTGCTGTACCCCAAACTTTTGTGAATGCAGTGGTCGTTGGTCGCTGCAATATTACCTGGCATTGGAGAATCTATGTTTCCGGGTTAGGAAACTCAAAATATATTTTCTAATAAGTGTAAATATTACGCGCGATCCTTTACGGGTGGTTCATCCATCAATTAATTTTTTGGCCTTTTTCAGGTATTGACATTACTGATAAGGAACTGGTTCAGGCTGGATTGAGAGGGTTTATTGGCTGCTTGTCCTCCGTGCAGTTTAATCAGGCTACCCCTCTGAAGGCAGCCCTGCAAAACAGCCAGAGCCCGTTAGTTACTGTTATCGGCCGCCTGGAAGCATCAAGTTGTGGGACGGTATCCAGCTCGAACACTTTAAGCGATACACACACACGGTCAGGTAAATGATCCTTTTTAATAGTTTCCACACTGCATGAGACTCAAAAATAACAGTGTTTTTCAGCCTGCTGAAAAGAATCAAAAGCCAATTCATTGTCTTCCTCTCGCTCTCGTTCTCTGCTTGCAGATGACTCGGCAAAAACAGACCGAGGCAAAGATCCACTGAAAAAGGCTCATCAAAATGACTTGGCAGTACTCGGAGGTATAGATCCCCATGATATTGTGCTCTGGGAAAAACTTTTCAAAATAATACTCAGATCTGACAAGTAATAAACCATCCTTAGAAATGAACAGCCTCATACATCTTTAGTTTAGTTTTATTTCATGCTGTTCTCATTTGTTCCACTGCAGCACTGCACTGTAGATCGATCAAGATACATTTACAAAGCCACACCATTGCATTCAAAGTAGTGAACCAGTGTAATTTATTCATATTTAGCATGTTTTCATTTTTACATGCCACCTCTTAATTTATCTAATGAACAGGAGTAGTGGCTGCAGTGGTGTTCATCACCCTCTGTGCGTTGGCCTTCATCATCCGCTTCCTGTATCGTCACCGACGGACTCCAGCGCCCCCCGTAATCACCGGAAAGATGCACCGACCCAGCATGGAGCATCCTCCATACCGGGCTGCACTGGACCTGCACAAACCCAACCACGACAGCAAAGAATACTACATCTGACCTCACCATCTCGTGCCTGGCCTTTAATCAAACAGCCTGTCGCCAGTGTACATGCTACCAAACCCACCGCACTGTATTATCTACACTGCAAGCTGAGCAGCCAATCAAAGGCCAGCAATGACCCAACAGGCACAAGAAATTACAACAGAGACATTGTTTGTTTGCTTATTTTCTACGAAGAGAGTCAAGCTTACGTGAAAGTAAGCGTGCGCCGGCCTCCTGGATGATGACAGAGCTGTATTTTACAGGCATAATAATAGGTTATACATGCACAGCACACACGTTCCAAGCAAACAGCACAGCAGGAGGGCTGAAGCATCACTCTGAATCGTCTTTATCCAGTGTGCCTGCTCAAACCTGTCTGTCTCAAAGCCCGAATATAGAGTGGGCTTAAGCTAATGGACTGAAACCCCAGCGGAGAGGGTTCTGAGAGAATGGTTTTGTGGCAGAGTGGCAGACCTTCCCAGATGTTGTTTTTAAAGGATCGATCATCGCTCAACATGTCCAAAAAAAAAAAAAAGATTAAAGACGTCCGCATCCGACAACACCGGATTTGATGTTGAAACTATTGACTGGTGCTAGGAGCCGCTAAAGGCTGGGATTACCCAGCAAAGGATTATAAGAATATATCAGCTGAGGGATGGAATATGAGTCATTTGTGTGTATCCTAATTCCCATGGGCCGGGCAGATTCAGGCAGTTTAATTCACTTTCCCACCGTAATCGAGCTGGTCTCGCAACTGAGCGTACCCAGCGTGCCCCAGGAACGAAATCTCGTCCTTATTGAAGTGCATTATATCTATATAAAAAAACAGTACACACACAAAAAAAGAAAAAACACTTGCTTTCTATTGAGAATGAATTCTATGGCTGTTTTTTTTTCTATATGACTACTGTAAATTAATGGTGTACATACATTTCATAATTATATTTAATAAATGGAGCTTTCTAAGAGCTTATGAGTGCAGATGACCAATGGTTTTGGTATATTTATGCAGAAATAAAAGTATGGCAATGTATGAATACTGCACTCAGGGTCAACATAAGGATTGTTTCTGCTTCTTAAGACGGGCCAAAATTTTCACGCACATAAAATTATTAAATTCACATTTTTATTCAATTAAATTGAGAATTTTATATTGTATTTTTAATATAACTTGTATAATTACAGGTTTGCAAATCAAAAAGATGCATGTACACTACTAGTTTAGTGTCAGTTAAAATAAGACTCTTTCATCAATCAAAAGTGCAATACAAACAATATTGTGAAATAATTTTAATTATAAATAATTACATTTTTATTTTCTTACATTACAATTTTACATATTATTTCTGCAGTGTATAGTATGTTTACTGTGCATAGTGTGCTATTTTTTTATATCCATGTAATACAACCTGGCGAAATGTGCAGTATACAACAGAGCACATTGCGATTCTACAATGCAGTCTGTTTGACCTTCTATTTCCTGTGTGTCAAATGAACTGCTAGTAATATAAGCCAAGATGGAGAAGGACAAAGAGAGAGCGAATCGATTGCGAACCCTTAGGATACAGTGGTAATGAAACAACTTCCCTTGGCCATCTGCTGTAAGAGGTAGGCTGTAGACAAAGCCAAACAACACCTCTCAAGGTGGGATGCACCTGATTGTCTGACAATCACAGTGATCGCACCTTCAAAACAAGCCCTCTGTTATAGGTGGCTTCACAATATGTGAACACACTTGACTGAAGTTAGACTACCAGTCAAAGTGTGGACAGGATTCCTTGTGATCTTAAAAACTTTGAATTTGCTGGCTTGCTGTAGGCCTATGCTTTGGTTTGTATGTTGTTGTTCCAGCCACGATGTCACATAAATTTAAGCCATTTCTAAAATACAAACTTTGCGTGTCGCCGTTGCGGCTTTTTTAGGACAAAAACTCTGATTAACATGGAAAAGATACCTTATATCGCGTGTCGTGGCATCGCATTTAGTTAGGACACGATGTAACATGTTGATTTGGTGCTCAAGAACATTTCTTATTATTATCAATGTAAGGGAAACAGGTCAATTTAGCTCAAAGGTAATCATTTAAGATTTTAAAGGGAACTACACCATTAATATGCAAGGGAATTAGGACAGAATCACTGTTTTACGGTTGATCACTGAGACGGCCAGCAAGTCATTGAACGAGCCGTATGACATCAATTCTGCAATGGAAATATAGTGAAAACACTATTAATTAGCACGGTAACAAGGTTGGCAGTTTAAGACATTAACTTGTGATCACAAAACACAAGATACTTCTCTTTTTTAATATAAATAAGGCTTTATTGGATAATCTAAGACATATAAACTAATCTAAAACACGCATTCACACACAAGTTGCAGAAAGAGAGAAGTGAGGAAATAATTAGTTTAAGAGAAAATCCCAAGTTTATAGCAATATGTGAAAATGCATAGACATGAACAACCATCAATAACTTAATTAACCCTCACATTGAGTTCCTCAATTAGGTTAAAAATTATATTAAATGCACCAGTTCAGCAAGGATCTGGAGGTACTTGCTTTCCTGTGTGCAGGGTTCCTTCCTGTCTTGTTCTCCGAAAGGGTTTTCCGCGTGTCTGAATTGGCTGTAGTGTTGCCGTCTGGGAGCCGTACACCGCAGAAGTACCACGTGATATGGGCGTCATGGCTACGTGCATCGACTCGAATGCTGTGGTCTGCAAAGTTGAAGTTTTAGACTTGGGTCACTCTATTTCGGAGAATGCGTCTGTTAGCCAACTTAACTCGGAACACACTAAACTCTCAACGGAAAATAAAACAAAATAAAGAAATAGAAATAGATGTAAAGTTTAACGAGACCAGGTGGCGTTTCTCCTCAAGGTTTCGGAGGAGCTGGCGTGTAAGCCACAGCACGCTCAAAAAGCGCGAAGAAGTGCGGCTAAAGCATATAACTAAAAGCTATGACTAGAAGCGCAAAGCTAAATACTAGCCACACAAAGCTAAAAAGCTCGACACAAAAGCGAAGTTTGATTGGTGTGCTGATTATTTTAAACGCGGCTGTTTACACACCCCAAATGTGCCTCGACAATTGTAGCTCGGGTGTTGTCATGTTTTCTCCCCTCATTCATAAATCCAAATGTTCTCTATCAGTTCACATGGTCCAACGTTTTTCCCGCTCTTGCCGAGTTATACGTTGGAACCATGATTTCCTATAACAAGATATGCGTCTTTGACAAAGAATGATTGGAAGAAAACAATTCAAGCAAGAAATTCAAACCACGACTACCAAACATGAATCCTAAACATTAAGCTATTCATTAGTTATTAAAATACATACACAACATAACTGATAAGAACCTGATAAGTTCACATGTGGGTTTACATACATAATATGGAGTTAGCATAGAAATTATTAGTTCTCAGTCCTTTTTAGTGTCATTTAGTCATATGCATGGAAATAGTCATTTTCTGTGCCTTCTCTGCCATAAGGACATGGTGTTGGCGTGTTGGTTCCTCCTAGGTGGGGGAGTCAATCCAAAGAGCTTGTGATTGCTATCACTGTTTTCCATGTGATGGTCACGCTGTGCATCTCTTTTGACCATTATTCTTGATAACTTGTCCCCAAAATTGACAACCTCCTTGGAATTGTCAATAAGTGTTCTTTTGTTTTAATGTTGAAAGCTGTTCTGTGAAAGAGTTGGTTAGGCTTGCTTTAGACTGGCTAGGGTCTGATTTATGACATCCTGTTGTTTTGGGCCTCTGTGGAATTTGGACTCCTTGTTTCAGCCATGTTTTGACCAAATCTTAGATTGTCTGATTCGGTCTGATATCCTACATCAATGTTGAAAACCCTTGTGTCTGACCTTAAACATTTTTGGCTATCCTTCAAGGCTATCGACATTAGCCTTCCTCTGGCCATGGGGACTTGGGGCAAAAATGCCCCTGCACAAACAAATTAAATCTATTATGTCTGTTGCTAACAAAGTGAAAATGAATAGAAAGTGTCGATTGCGGGATTACATTAAGATCTGATCGTGTTGCACCGTATTTCATTTTAGGCGTTTTTATAGTGTTGTGCATTATAACCAATCACACACGATTTTGTTGAGCTTAGGAATGTAATGGCCAATCAGAAGCATTCTGTTGAGTCATCGCTGAAACTCATCAGTTTTGTTGAGTGCGTGTGCGTTCTCTTTCTGTTCTCTTTCATTAAACATATTTTATTAGCCTACATGACACCCATGTCTGGCTCTTGCCTAAAAAGACGGGTTTATTATGTTTATTACATTTGGCTGCTTTTAGCCTCACCCTGGAGTTCACTCTCCGCCTGTGCTTGGAGAGCATAAGAGACTTTGTCCAAAAACATAAAAAAATCTTAAATGCAAACCTTTGACGGGGTAGTGTAAAATTGTGATTGTTTAATATGTGGTCAGTAAATAACTTACCTTTTTATGATTTCATATTTTTTTGACATTAAATGTAAAAAATGTATTACAAAAAAATATGTAAGACTACAAATGTGCTAGAGATGTGTGGATGAAGCATCTCTACACAGGCTAACATTTCACACAACTAACTTGTTCTGCTCTTTTTTCTGAGCCAGATAAAAGGAAAACAGCGTGTGGAGAGAAAAAAAACCTATGAAGATTGAATTATCGATGAGCCCAAATTCAATTCGCCCCCAATGAGTGGATATCTGGAGAAAAGTCTAAACCTGAAAATGCAGCATGTAAAAAAAATGCAGCCACGCTAACCTGTAAGTGGGTTTTCAGATGCGTTTTTAATCAACACCTCAACCCTTAAAGCAAGAAAAAAAGCAGAAAAAGATGAAAGGGAGATAAAAAGAAATAAATTGCCCTCTCTTCTTTGCATGGATATTTGGCTTGAAGCTGAAAAGACAGAATACCTACACCTAAATTAATTTCTACGAGAGTTAACCAATAATAGGATGTTCAAGTAATGTGTCAAATGTGGTCGCGGGTACTTTTAATTCATTCACCAGAATTCCTATGTAACAAACCCACAAGTAGCATTAAGCTATTAATCGGGGGGTGTTTAGAGGATAAGTCTGAAAGCTTTAGGTGGTGCAATGTATGTCCCAGTCTGTTGATTGAATATGTTTGCACCACCCAATCACTATAAAATGCAATTATAGTTCGCATTGATTTTAATTGGATGCACAGTGGACAGTCGAACGCCAGGAGCGGAGACAAAATCACTGCTGGTGACTAAATCTCTTTTACTTAATGCCTTGATTAAACCCATCACCCTCCGCACTTAACAAAAGCAAAACAATTTTGATACCGTCGATCAGCCTCTGGGGAGTCCAGAGAAGCCAATTAACCTTGGTTGCCATTTACTTTGGGATGAGATCTGAGGGAACTCTAACCCAGTGTGTCGTCTGTTATCTGCTACGTGATCTCATGGGGGAAAGCTGGCATAAACCTCGTAATAATTTTGGAACTGGCAGCATTTTTAAAAAGTCAGCTGGACCAGTGGACTTTGGGGTGGCTGGTATGAGTTCTGGCCAGAGGTCGTGAAGCTCAGGAACTTTGAGCATACTTGTGTGTTTTTAACTAGATTAATTGGTGGAGTTGGCAGCTTCATCTGCATTGGCTTGAACGAGTGGTCCAAGTGAAGCTTAAATGTCATTGCAAGATAATATCACTCACAAGCGCGATGAAGAAAGTCTAGTGCAAACTCCAGAAACTGGACTATGCCTAAATATATTTGCAAAGAGAAAACTGAGCGGAAAATAGCTTGAAATGTACCGGGGATATTTATTTAGCTTTATTTATGTTTATTTTTTAATAATATTTTTTTTTTAATATAATATCACTATACCTTAAAACATTTGCTGTATTGACTGATTTTGCACAAACGTGAAGCTGAATAAGAATGCTACTTGAGGTAGTTGACAGATCGAGAAATGTATATAAGTTTTAAATTCAGTAAGTATCATTCTTCATTCAGTCAATCTGTTTGAGTTAGTAGACAAGACACAGAATTGTAAGTATTAATTTATAAATACAATTAGTATTTATATAGTTAAAAATGTTTGTTGCCAGTCAGATTTATTTTATTTTATACTGATTGAGATGGGATATATTTAATACTCACTGAAAGAAGACATTAATTTAATACAGTGATCTTATAATATAAGGTCAAATTTTGAATTCTAACTGTAGTTTTATTATTTTTCTAAAATTTGGGGGTCACAAGATTTTGTTTTGTTTATAGTTTTACTTATTTTGATTTTTTTTTAATGCCAAAATTCATTAATCAAAGTGAGTCTTACAATAATATTCTTGAGCAGCAAATCAGCATATGAAATAATTTCTGAAGGATCTTGTGACACTGACGACTGAAGTCATGATGCCTAACATTTTTAAATATAGTAAAATAGAAAACAACATTGCCCTTGTCAATGATATTTAGTTTTCAGTCTGTTTTGATGCAGCCTTGGTGGGCACAAGCAATTTTGAACAGTATATATTTTATTATTTGTATTTATTGCAAAATTTATGTTGGACTAATCACTTGCATTACTGCATCTGCATTAATTCATAGAATGTGTGTCAACAAGTCACTTTCCCGTGGTACAGTACATGATCACATGTGCAGTTGTCTGAGCACATGACACTGTTTTGTATTCTCAAGACTGCTAGTGAATCTCAAATTGCAGCAATATTACCTGAGCCTCCACATACTTCAATTTGCAAACTTGGCAGGCTATGGGAAATGAGGCTCCACTGTAGCGCAGAAGGGTACAGTCACACCTGTTCTCACACACACACACACACAGCCTTACTTCTGGCGGCCATCCTTTTTTCCTATGCAGCCACGAGAGTCATTGATTCCTCAGCAGGATAATGTGATAATTTACTGCAGAATTGCCTCTGCCGGTTGCCTTAAGTTTACTGAAGAGCTTGGATAATATTGGGGTTTTTTTTTTTTTATGTTGTTGCTGACAAGCTACAGGCTCTGTGCTCAGCACGTTTCTGAAATGGCTGGATGTGCCGGGCAACATCTTTTCCCATCAGGCATTCCAACTGATCGGCCCTGCAGGCGTACACAGATGAACCCATCCGCAATGTGTTTTCACCAGCCTCTGCTGCGCAGGGAAGCATATTTATCATACACGTTTGTTAGAGCTTAGAGTTTAGGGTGTAAATATTCATGATCTACAGTATCAGACTGTTGCCTGAGAGCAATGCACCATCAGGGAGGTCAAATGGATTCTGCTGTTTGTATGTGGAGTTTGCTGTTGTTTGTGCCATGAAGCAGCATTGTGAGAAATGTTCAGGGTTCAAGTTAAGTTCATTCGACAACATTTGTTGCACATTTTACATTAAAACAGAAAATAACTTCTACTCATCCTTCAGTTTTTTTAAAAGGAAGAAGTCATGATTAAAATAAGGTACTTACAGTGCAGCATCTGGAAAGTTACAATGCCAAAATATTAATCTAATTTCTGATAAAGCTCTTACACTTACAGAAATAGTTAACCCAAGACTGAGAATTTGCTGAAATTGTGCTCACCCTCAGGCCATCCAAGACGTAGATGAGTTTGTTTCTTTATTGGATCAGATTTGGAGAAATTTAGCATTACCTCACTTGTTCACCAATGGATCCTCTGAATTGAATTGTTGCCGTCAGCCTGGCGACTGAGTTACAGTATGTAATGCACCAAACATTTCTAGTGAGTGTGGAACTGCACAATGGCTTGGAGAAATGTTGGCCACAATTCTGCTTCAACTCAGTGATGTGATCTTTTCAGGTTGTCCCTTGACATATCTGTTGGGTTCAAATCAGGACTATTACTCGGCCTTTCCAAAATTACATTTCTTCTGCTTTAACCACACAGTGTTAGACTTGTGTGTTTATAGGGTTGCAGGACCTACTTTTTGTTGAGCTTCAGTTCACAGAATGAACCTTGACATTCTTCTGTAGATTTTTCTTGTATAAAGCAAAATTTATTTTGACTAAAGCATGACAAACTTCTGCTAACCCACACTACCGTTTAAAAGTTTAGGGTCACAAAGATATTTCTTGTTTTCTTATTCTTTTTTTTTTTAAACAAATAAATACATTTTATTTTGCAAGGACACATTACATTCATCAAAAGGGGCAGTATAAAGATGTATATAATGTCACAAAAGGTTTCAAATAAATGCTGTTATTTTGAACTTTGTCAAAAATGCTGAAAAAAAAATGCATCACACAAAAATAGTAAGCAGCACAACTGTTTTCACCTGAGCATAAGATAATTATTAAAAACGATTTCTGAAGGATCATGTGATCACTGAAGACTGGAGTCGTTCAGCTTTGCCATCACAAATCTTTTTTGTTTTTTCAAATGGCCAATTTATATTCATTAATTGAATCACCTGACTCCATTTACCTCTTTACATGAACTGATAATCTAGAAATGAGAGAAATGAATTATATGTTCTTCTGCTGCTTCAAAACAACAGTGTATGGCATACTCTCTTCAGCTGTGTGTGTACATATGTGTGTATTGAAAGACTGGATGTAATTTACACAAGGTTAGTGAATGCTTTTATCACTCACTGCATGTTAACATGTATGCTATTTAAGTCTTGTGGCTTTATTGAGAGCATTTTCATTTTCATTTACAACACATAGCAAAACGAGAGTTGATCAATAGATTTTAGGCTTGATTTCAAATAGGTTTATAATTTATTGTAGCATGTGCTTCTAGAGTTTATCACTCACTAAAAACCTGAAAGGGTGACAAGCTTCCATCTTGTACTACACTTAAAATGCATAAGCAGCAAATATACACGTTCATGAAGACACGAAACATCCAAAACATCAAGAGAATATGTGCTTTTAGCATAAACATCAGACAGATCAAATAGCTCGATTTAAATGAAATTTCCTGCTGCAATAAAAGATAAGAAGTGCTTCCTTCGGTTAGATGCTTTCCTCAAAAACTAGAGGCAAGTGGATTTTTCTGACCAGTAAAGAAGCGATCAGTGAACAGGACGAGGCTCGGTGCTCTTAGAGGTGGAAAAGTGTGTACTTCAAAGTCCATTGAACAAAGCCATCAGTGAGAGTTCTAATAGTGCTTTCACACAAAGCAGCGTTTCCAGACGCTCCTCTGCTGGAGGTGTTCCCAGAATGCATTGTCAGCCTCATGCTTTTTTTTTAAAAGCGAAGCATAGAACATGTATTGACTGCCATGACAATTACAGGTGTCAAAGCATTTACAGTTTATATTCATTTTGGTGCAATTTTCATAAGCAAGTCGAAACCTTTCAAAACTCTTAGTACAAATCTCATAACAGATCCTCAAAAATGCACTTTTTTCAAACATTTTTAGTGTTTTCAATTGTGTTAGTACAAAACACAAAATAAGTACTTAATCTATGTAAACATTTCATTCACAGTAACAGCCTTTCATAATTCTATATTTCTTTTCATATGCCTCTATTATTATTCAGGGGCAAGACATGTGTCTTTAATCCTCTGTATCTTAAAGGGGTCATATGATGCTACATGCATTTTTACAAGTTGTTTGAACTTAAATGTGTTTTGGCAGTGTGTGTACACATCCACCCTGTAATGATAAATATCCACCCAGTGTTTTTTTTTTTTTATCTGGTTAAATGTTTTCCCCTTTCTTAAATCGAGCCGATCTCAGATGCCTGTCTGTGTGATGTCACAAAGATAGGCCCCTCCCACGATAGTTTGATTGACAATAGCATTTCAGCACAGACTGGACTAGCGTCTTACCTCAGACCCGCCCTGAGTCAGCTCTCATCAGTCCGCCATTGTTTCACCACCAGATGTAGACAAGAATGTGGAGTAGACCAAGAATGACTCCTACGCCATTGTGAGGTGTTTCTTTTTTGTTGGATGTAATATGAACCTAGCGTCGTCAGTTACTCCCGACGGTCTGGAGAGTCCTAAATACGCAGATTAATGGAGTAAGTTTGTATGTTCTGAAAAAGGGAGCGCCCGCCGATCTGCCTAAATGCGTTTAAGTTCGAGCGAATCATTCGTGATCAATTTTCATCTACAGAAGAAGTGAGTATAAGGTTTTTTTAATAAATCTTTGCAAATCACCTTTCCTAATAATGTTCTATTACAATGTTCGTCAGATTAAGGTCGACTAGTAAACGGGAAGTCACTCCATGCTCTGAGACAGACTCAAGCAAGGGGCGGGGATCCACAGATTCTAATTAACATTTAAAGGAAAATAACTGACAAAAAGCCGGCTTGATACTGAAAAGAGCTTTTGGACAGGGGAAAAAAAAAGTGGTTTTGTACACTACCTATTGAAACATTTAATAGCCCAAACTATATACACGACTTTTCATTGAAGAACCCCAATACATCTATCCGACTTGTGGACCATTCACCTAGATAGCCCTTAATGGTTAATCAGTGAGATCATCTGGTAAATCGATACATTTCTATAGATTAAATTCTGTCGCTGCTGGTTTTGCAAGTTGAAAATGTGAACATGTGTGCAAACGCATGGTGAAGAACGTGAATGCTTAATATTTATGTAGAAACCAGTGATAAAAAAAAAATCAGTATTCTGGTTGACTGCAAGAGAAGCAGGGTACAAGGACAGATTACAGCGTTTCACTACAAATGAAAAAAAGATCTTTATTTATAATTCCTTAAACCGTATTTACATGGCCTTAACGGATCATGTAAGTGATAGTCCATGATATGATAAAAAAACTATATTTTTTGAACATTCTAAGAATAGGAGATGTAAAAGATATGCATTAACAGATACTGCGTAAGAGCGTTAGTGAATAGTATAGAAGAGACTGTCAGATCGAATGTGGCAAGGATTTTTGTCATAGAGGATGACACATTAAGTAACAAGTTTTTTATATGCCTAGTGAACACAAACTGTTCTGCATTGATATTAATACAATACTATACGATATGCAGAAAGAAAAGTGCTACTCAGAATTGGATCATCTGTTCCCTTGATCAAAGAGTCAGGAAATATAGTGATTGGGTCAGAGAGAATCCTGAAGATTATCACAGGGACTCATATTAAGAACATTGAGACATTTACATTTATCAATTAACAAACCTGTTATCCATAACGAAACCAGATCGGGTTTCTTAAGTAAGTTAGGATGAAGTATATACAAACGGGTTTTTTTTCATCACACTGTTTGGGCTATGACTGAATCGACCTCACATTGGTGGAGAGTTGGTCTGACTAAAAAACTTGTGGTTGTGTTTTGATTTTACTTGTTAGAAGCAATACAGCAGTGAAAACTCACAGTATAACGTTAACCTGAAAGAGGGAGCGTAGCCATTTTTTGCAGAGCAGTATTCATGTTTTTTATTCACACGCATGAATAGGCTTGTGAACCCTAGGGCAAGCATCCTAAACCCCAGGTAAATCTACTGTGTTATACTGCTTAATAACGTTCACACTGCTCATATTTACCGATTGATATTTTGTACATTTGGTATGCGAATGTAGGGTACCAAAGTATCGAAGGTTCGATCATGAGAGTACAAACTTCTAATGTGCAAAGATGAATAATTTGTGTCCAATATCGACGTCACGCTGCGTTGGTATTTGTTAGTTTTTTATGTTTTTTCCATTTTGTGGAAGTCTTCAATTGCCATCAAATGTGACGTCAAACGCTGATTTTTTAATCTCACCAAAGCACCACCGTCTGTCCGGCGTCATGTCCAACATCAACCTGACGTTATATTGATGTCCTGTGCCTGCTGGGGAACTGTTTCACAGTGTGTTACTTGACTGACCAAATCACACGAGTGGCATCTAACTGTATCTTTTCTCACACCGCCACTTACTTGACACTGTACCTTTTGCACTGCAATGCAAACTAAAACCAGAAAATCTGTGCTAACTCAGTAGGGTTCCATGTGGGTACAAAGTGCAGCTAACCCGCTTTAATACTTTACACCGAGTGTCCTAAATACACACAACACAATTCCACGCACTCAATTTTGAGTGTCCACCATACGCAACCAACAACGGCGCACAGAATCAATCAATATTACATCCCAATCAGAAGTCTGGGGGCGGGCCTCTCTGTAAGCACACTGCCACTTTCAACGAATGGATACGTTTATAATCTATCATAGTAAATCTTTTAAACTTATGAAATGTACATACTGAGTGACATTAGATATGTTTACGTTTGAATAAAGCACTATTCTGTAGAGATTCTCTACTGTGCGTTAGTTTGTATGTTTGTTGTTTCCACCACAATGTCGCGGACAGAGAAACTGAATATAGATATTTCAACTGTTGCGCTAGTTAGGGGGGATAAAACCTCTGGTATTCAGCAGGCAAAGATACTTTTTATCGCATGTCACGGCATGGTGTAACACATCTAAAACGTACCTCCAGGGCTAAAAGCGGGTTAGAAGAACAACTTTAAACTGGTGTTAAGCGCAGTGTGAAAAGTCCTTTAGAAACTTGTGGACGGGTTTATTGACCAGGGCCAGGAAACCACCCAGAACATCCAGTAAATATAAAATAGCATAGCAATGCCTTGCTGACCACCTATAATATATCTACCTTTGAAGTTTTGCATGAGTCACACTTTTCCCCCAGAAAAATAAAGTCTAGTTAGAGTTAATTTTAGTAATTTCCCTCTCTTTCCCTCTGAGAGCATATAGGTATTCAATGTGTTCAGTGTGGACAACGCATAAAAATTCAATAGCACAAAAAGTAACAATTACTACTCAAAGTTAATACATGTTGGAATTGCTCAAAATCAGCCACTTAAGCTTTGATGGGGTCCCCGCATCTCTGTAAACTGCTGATTGGGAGTCTCTAAGGCTTGTATTTGACATAGTGGGTTTCTGGGAATTTAGGCCACTTCAAAAGCGTGGTTATGATAAACGGCGATCTGGGATGAAAGTGAGAAGCGGACTCAATCCACGAGATTAAGTAATACATGAGATGGAACAAAATCCATTAAAGTGTACTTTGAACCTGCAAGCTTGCAGGCACTAATATTTTTTAATGACAGAAGTTTGTGTACAAAGTGCATGTGTTTATGTATATGTCACATAGATTTTAGGTTCTGCGTTACGAACCATTACCACAGTGCTTTGCATTACTGGAATAGGACTTTAAGGTATCGAACTGTTTTCCGATTGAGGAGTTAAGAACAACCACATTATTATATAGATGATATTAACATAATTCAGAACCTATCATTAATGGGCGTGCAGGGCTTGTTTAATAGTCCGCAAAGGAAGAATCATGTATAACTGGATTAGCATGAATCGGATGACTGGGTAGATTCCAAAACAAAGTACATAACGTATTAAGCAGATAATTTGTAGCAACGCTGCATAACCGATATAGTTTTTTAATGGTTCATGTTCCATATTAATTCACACAAAGCTAGTAGTCTTCATATTTTCTCCCTAATCTCTTTTTCTTCTTTTAAATTTTCCTCTCTAAAAATCCTACTGTGTCATACCATTATATACATTCTTTTCACAATATAATTGGTCCTTAAATGTTCGCTAATGATTATGCAAAGATGCTTCAGAATTTGGTGAAAAAGGCAACCTCTCAAAGACTGTGTCTGAAGAACTATCATTGCATGGTTTCTAAACACTGGGGATGTATAAAACGCTCGCGTCCTTAATCTTCATCCTATCCATGACCTTAGTAACTGTTAATCTGGAAATCTGACCACAAATATGTCAACCGGACGACTCTGGGTGTGTAATGGCCATGTTTATAATAGTTTTGTATTCCTGTAAGCAGGTAGTCCCAATGTTTTTTTTGTAAAGCACCACCTATTTTTACTGAAATATTTCCTTAAATATCTTACTGTAAAAAGTCATAATTATCAGTAATTAACACCACATTTGCCATGATTGCTTTGTATCAACGGGCCTGTGGAAAGCACTGATTCAAAGGTCAATAGAATGTAGTATCTTGCAATGGGTATGATGTTAATAAAACAAATGGACATATAGGATCTTACCGCTTTATGGTTTAAGCATATGTTACGTGTAATGATATTTGTAAATCAGGTAGAGAAAAAAAAAAACAAGTAAGCTAAAAAGAATCGGAATACTCCATAATGTGAATTAACCACTAGATTCATGTTAAGGAACTACAGTTTTGCATCGATGTGATCTGTAATCCCTATGGACTCACAAGTTTGAGTAGTCGGGCCCATATCGTGAGGTACTTTTAAGCGGTTAATTAATGGGACCAACAAAACTAGGTTATTTGTTATATTTAAGTAGATATGTTTTGGGGGCGGGGAGCATCCCAGATGCATTTACTTTAATATGAAACGGGTTAGCAAATCCTATGCTGAAAAAAATGTGAAAATATGGGCGTTCAGACAGAAAGTCATACAAGTTTATTCAAACACCATAAAGACAAAGCAAAAAATCAATTATAGAATTTAATTTAGATGGGGGAAGCGCGTTACTTTTTGAATGAGGGTAATTTCAGTTTCATAACAGATGTACCTTGAACCTTTGCAATAGAAACAGATATAACCATATAAGACGCTTTTTTAATGAGAACATTGAGTCACTAACTGCAATTCATTAAATTAAATATAATTTGTATATATTTCTGGGAGGGGTGTGCTTTGGGTGAGTGTGTACTGGGCAGAAAACATCTACCCCACGCCACTACCTGAAATGGCTACACATAATCACCCGTTACTCTCATCATTACCCATTAAGCTTCACGCACATGTCCAAAACACCCCACCTGTCCATAAACCCTCGGTAGACTATTATAGCCGACTGCTCTAGCCAGCTTTCGTACAATGGGACATTCACATTCATGTTTCGATCATCTTTCCAAAGCAGCCGGGAGCATGGCTAAGTGGAGCACAACCGGTGCTCATTTAATCTCATTCTACCGAGTGGGGAATGGACCTGAAACTTCTGTGTATCAGCCTGAATCCATAGCCTTATGCATATTGCCCATCAGTACCTAATGTGCCAATTCGAGACAAGACACTCAAAGCACAACACATAACTTAACCTTAAAACACAAAGACATAGCAGAAGGTGTATTGTATTTACGTATTTTGCAGCTTTATAACCTCAACCAAAGCACGTTGGAAAAAGAAGTCAATAAAATAATCAGCATTGTCATAGATACAGCCATTCCCCTGGACAGATACCGAGTTCACATCATAAAAACAAGGGTGACAGACACAAATGGCAAAAAAAAACCCACATATTCAAGGGTTCGAATTTTATCTCTCTTACTAAACCAAACAGAGTAGCGTGAAGTGTACGAAACGGGTGTGATGGGAGACGCTAAACAACAACTAACTATATTGGGTGGATGTAGCTACTTTAAAGTATTTGTAGTTTTGAGGTTTTCACGCTTTACCAACAGTGACCAAGATGAATGAGCCCAAAAGAGGTAATTCACTACTCAATAACAAGACAGCAATCATCTGAAGTGCCCAAACACACAATGGTGTGAAATTAAGACCGTGTGCGATAATCAGAAATGCTCTGAGAAGGAAAAAAAAAATTAAGAAGTTGCTGTGTTAGTTTAGACCAAGTGTTACTTTTGAAGAGACATTTGCTTTAGTAAAAAGAAGCACATCTATTAAAATATCCAGTTAATTAGTAGGAAACTACGTGACAGCCCAAAGGCAATATAGAGATTTGTTTAGAGCTAGTAAAACTATAGTGTGGTAAGTTTCCAGACTTCGCCCTAATGAGGATATTTGCAAATGTCCTTCTTATGAATTTTTAGTCTTGTTAACAACCTTACAAGTTTTATTGAAAAGAATTATGGGAATTTTCTCTTCAAGATATGCATAGTAAAGTGCTCCTTGCTTTACCCATTGGCTAAATGTAGCTCTTAAACTGAACAGTCACTTCATAATATATTACAGCAAGTACAAATTCTGCCTCCCTGACCTAAAGAGTCCATGGGCACGTAACATATACACACATTTGTTTTTCTGTCATGGTGGGGACTTTCTATAAATCAAACAGTTCACGCCAAAAAAATAAATGAAATTTACTGACCCTCAGGCCATCCAACATGTAGATTAGTAGTTTTGCTTCATCATACAGACACTTGCCCATGATGGTGCCTCTAGAATGAGAGTCCAACATCTGATAAAAACAATCATATAATCCCCAAGCAAACATACCCACAGTTAATCCATTAACGTCTCGTGAAATGACAAGTTGGCAGCTTCAAAGTCCCTATCATGATGTTTGTATTTCATTCAATTACACCCATTCACTGCAGATGGCTTTTATTTTTTAGAAACCATTTTCCTCATGGGGTCTATTGGCTTGTCCCCTCAATGTAGAAAATTTCAGGTTTTACTATTCTTTTGGGGACATTATTTCCCCAAAATGTAGGCAAAACCACACGCTCTTGCTCATTATTTTGGCAGTGCTCTCTGCAAAATTAATTTAAAATGATCAAAGCTGCCACACACTCACACACACACACACACACACACATAAAAAGCCAAATGTCCTGGTTTTGTTTAAATATAGCTCTTTGTTACACAGCATTTGGTTGAGGAAAATGTGTTCTGTTGCGAACAGGCCAGAGGAGAGAGAGATCTAATTTGGTATTCTCGTCGATTCCCCTCTATATTTGTCTGGAACAATCAGGTGATTACGGCAGCAGAGTTGGATAGCAAATCAATGGCGTGCCTTTCCCTGTTGTTTCTCTCGCTGTTTCTCGCCATCTCATCAGGAAGGCCAGATTCAGTTCAGACACACAGAACATACGATGCAATATGCTAAAGGTTAACAGAGCACAGGTCAGCCTTAATCAGATTGCTTGAAAATGTCAGCAGAGGGCAGAATCCTTAAAACTGCATGAGCGCATTAAAGGAATAGCTCACCCAAAAATGACAATTATGTAATTTTCTCATCCAATGTATTGTTTTCACAAAAAAGAAGATCTATTATACCAGTATCTGTTAGAAATGTGTAAGCATTCATCTTTTTATGTAAAGAACAGAAGCTCAAATCAAGAACACGTTTAAAGGGATAGTTCACCCAAAAAAGGAAATTCTGTCATCATTTACTCAACCTCAAGCTGTTCCAAACCTGTTTGAGTTTCTTTCTTCTGTTGAACACTAAATAAGTTATTTTGAAGAATGTTGGTGACCAAACTGTTGACTGTAGCCACTGACTTCATGGGGGGAAAAATACATGACCGTTACCAATGTCTAATGAATCATTTTCATTTTTGGGTGAACTGTCACTTTTTAATGTTTGATGTCAATGGCAAGACACATGAGAACCAATCACGTTTTGACTTTTGATATTCATTGACTATGCTAATATCTTGTTCGTAAAAAATCGAAAAAATTGATCTTTTACTCTGTGCCCATTTTCAATGTATTCGTTCTGCTGCTCAATCTATGCGGCCTCTCCTGAATCTTTAATGCCACGACAGTTGAGAATGTGAGTTCGCAGACTATAACGAATGTCATGTACAAAATAGTGCACGAGTTTATCGCAAAATAATGGCAAGAAATGTTGTTTTGTTGGCCAAGTGCAAAAACAATGATTCAACCCAACAAGTGTTATTCGATTCACTACCAAATGACTCCAATGAGTTGATTCGTTTTTGTGAATCAAAAATATACATCACCACCAGTGTAGACCAATTCCCTAAAATAAATAACTTCTTTTTGTTGAATCAAAAACATACCGTGCCACCACTGCAGCCCGAATACTGAAACAGCCGGTTCTTTTTAGTAAATAGTAAAAGATGAGTTACCGGTTTGAATCAGTCTAAAACACTGCCATGTGGAATTCACAGTATTAGCAGCTCATTTCTTTCATAAGCAGCATGGACAGCAGGCTATAACTGAAATATGAACCTAAATGAATTGGAGTTGAGAATTGATTTGATAGCTTCTGAATCAAATCTGTTTAGTCTGTAGAAAAGTTCTTGTGCATGTATATGTATGGACTCTTAATTTTTCATTAAAATATTTTCTGTAAATTGTGTCTTATGTCTAGTAGATGTGTTTGAATGGACTTTGATAAAAAAATTAAAAAAAAACCTAAAGGTCTGTATGCTCTTCTTCATTTTTCACTTCACAGCTCTAACCTAACACCTGCTAATATACCAAGACATTACATAAATGGCAGACTAGAGATGTTTAATAACTTCATCTAAATACAGCAAGGCAGGGAGTCTTCAATCAGGAGGCCAGCGATGACATTTAAACAGGCACCTGAGCAAATTAAACCCGCAGAAGGTTAAGCTCTGTTAACACCTTCGCAATGTCAAAAAATCCTGCATAAAGTTACTTTCCCATGCCTCTTTTATTTGAGGTGGGATTCAGTGTGATGGCTCACAAAGCCAGGAGAGCTCTTATACTGTGCTCTGTCTGAAACAAATTATCTGCTTTTAGCTTACTAGGATTTGTAGACAGAGAATACAGCGAGAGAAATGGGATACTGTCAGTGTGACCCCTTGGGGAGAGTTGTGAATTTGGTGCACTGTTGTCCCTTTATGTTCCTCAGAAGGCCTGGATGCAATGAAGACTTTACTTTATTGGCATTTTTGACAAGGTAACGGTGCAGGAAAGTTATCCCATTCTAGATGGAGCAAAGTTATAGGTTGTTTTAGGTGGAGCAGTGCTGTCAGATCTTTAAGCAAACCATTCACATGTGAAATTTATAACTCTGGGATATCATTTTTAACCCTGGGTTATCTTGTTCCATGTACATTTTAGGCATTTGGCAGATGCTTTACAGTGACTTCAAGCTATTTTTCCAGTATGTGCATTCCCTGAAACAGAACCTTGGTTGAGCTATAGGAATGTTTCACACTGTACAGTACTGTATGGTTATTACTCCCAGGTGGTCAGGTTTTGAAATTTAATACTGTACATTTGAAAATCATGGTTAACATTCTTCTTTACATTACTAATTGACAAGATTTATAACTTTGATTGGACAAATACAGTGTGCAACAAGCACACAATCTGTTCAAATAACTCCATCTGTGTTATGTTGTCACAAAGCCACTTAATTTTTCTTGGGAAACAAAACAAAATTAAAGCACATTAGGAGTATGTCACTACATGATCATTTCTTGCAGAGGATAATATTTTTTTATTTATTTATTTATTTATTGCAAAGATGCATTAGCATATCACTTATATTTATTTACTTATTGCAGAAGAGCATTATTGCTCAGATGTTAAAAACTAAACGTAGCACATTAAAAGTTTTTGCATGATTGGTTGATTTTGTCACATACATTCCTTTTGCTCAAATAGTAGAGCATCAGTCTGATTCCCAAGGAAAGCATGAACAGATAAAATATATACTCTGAATGCAATGTGCGGTGCTTTGGTTAAAAGCACATTCAAATGCATAAATGTAAAATTTAAACATTTATGCTCTGCAAACTGTCTACCTTGAAAAGGGCTTCATAACCAATTGTTTAAATGTCGCCATCCTTCTCGCAAAATCCTTGCAGCCTTTTGGTTTTTTGGGGGGGGGGGGAGGGGAAATGTTCATACCCACTCTGGCTTAAAATCTTGGGTTAAAATATACAGTTATCCCCGGTAAGATTCACTATAATTAATGTGACTCTTTCACATATAATTCACTAGCATTCACGTAGACCTCCATGCGCGAATTTCAATGTCCCTTCTTTTTTTCTTTTAAAGGGTTCATATGATGCTGCTAAAAAAAACATTATTTTGTGTATTTGGTGTAATGCAATTTGTTTATGCGGTTTAAAGTAAAAAAAACGCATTATTTTCCACATACTGTACGTTATTGTTTCTCTTCTATGCCCTGCCTTTCTGAAATGCGTCTATTTTTATAAAGCTCATCGTTCTGAAAAAGCGAGTTGTGCTGTAATTGGCCAGCTATCCAGTACGTTGTGATTTGGCCGAATACCTGTTCCTGCTAAATACCGGTGATTGTAAATGTTATGCCCCTTACCATATTGTGATGTCCTGTCCGGCCCGGAGCGACGAGACAAAAACATTAAAACCCCATTACAAACGAGGCATTTGTTGCATCCTTTTGGGACATAATTATTGATTATAATGACTTATACTGTTCTTTTTAACGCGTTGCGTTTGCGTTGCATCGTGCCGCGTAAACAAAACTCTGTCTGCATTTGTGATCAGAAAAATACAAACAAATGCTACTATCTACTGCCCCAAACCTCGGCGTTTGAATCTCAGGCCAATCCTTTAAATGAACTAACTTACATAATCCAGACTACCAGGCATGTAGTCTAACGTTACTGCTCCCATGATCATTAAATGGCCTCCCTAAAATGTGACTGCCACATCTGGCTATTTGTTAACGGTTTCGGTGAACAGTGTTGTAACATTACAACTTAACCCTGATTTGTAGTCGTGGGGCGGCCCTTTTGGAAGACCAACAAAGTAGTTTTCGCTTGTCACAATGAAAACACAGCGCGCTGCGTGAGGGGGAAGCCCCTGCTTCGTGGGCCTTGAGGCCGGGCTAGAGTGAGCATGATGCACGGGGTCCGAGAAGCGCGCCCGGTGGATTGCGACGAAAGAGCGCACCACATGTGACGGCCCCCAGGCTGTACCCCGCTTGTCCACGTGAAAGTTGAGTGTATTCCCTCAGCAACCCGCAAGATCAGCGCTAGACATGACGAGGGCGGGATATCAATCCATGTGTTTGGAGACAACAAGAAGTGTCGCTTTCAGCAACAAGCACACAGCGCCTTCACTACAGGCTCCGCGTCAACCAATACTACAGTGAGATAAAATTTACTCTGTAATCTTCTTTTAGGCGTGAACATTTGGGCGGCGTTAGCACATCATACCACATAGTAATAGAATGTGGGGGCTGTTAGGACGACCGGTTAGGTAGGTGTGCTGACTCTTAACTTTTATTAAGAATATTTTTTTGGATTTGAGACTTTAGTCTTTGCAGATTTACAGATCTTCTTTATGCACAAGAGCTTGTGACACTCCAAAGAGAAAGGAAAAATTGATATTGCATCATATGACCCCTTTAAATGACAAAACAACTAGTTGATCTTTACCTCCCAGATGACATCCTGGTATAGGAAACTGCCTGTTGAAAATTGGAAAGAAAAAGAAAAATATATTTAGGGAATATAATCTCCTTCGTGTCCACAAAACAGATGCTTTAGCTTTATGTTACTACAGGAACGTCCTCAGACCAAATTTGCCCAAAACTGAGCAAAACTTGCTGTCACACTGATGAATGATGCAATTAAACATTGGCATCTCAAACTCACAACATCTAATTCACCCCCCACATTTCACAGGTTCATTACATGCTGTAGATTTAATGCCATTCTTAAGTAAGATATCCGTGAAAGCATTTCCTTTCTGCCGTGTTCCTAAATCGCAAGAAAATGAGCCTGAAAAATCAATAGGTAAAGTAATTTCACTTTAGTGACTTCCAATCAAACACCAACCCAAACAAAAACACTCAAGCACACTTTTTTTCCCTGATGCACAAGTCATGATATCACTTGCCTCCTGAATAAAACATGCATCCCATTTAGATTCACTTGGCTTCATCTTGAGAGAGAGAGAGATCTGGCCTGATGGGACGTAGAAAAGAAGCAACGTCTAGAAATAGTGTTGGCACAAAGAATCGACTTATTCGCAGATAATTATGTCCATTATACAACTCTGAAATCCTGCTTCCTCTTTACCTCAATAGCTTGCGATGAAGATGTCTGGTTGCATTCAAAAATCTCCACTTGAGAGTGTAAGTAAAACCAGAAACCAGCAGCTCAGAGCACCTGCCATGATGGTACTCCTCTCAATATGCTAATTAAGGAGACAAAAAGTAGACGATTTGACAAGTACAAGATGTCGAGAACACTTCTCAGTCACATATGCTGGAGCATATATAGAAGAGACGCCATTAATGCGAGCCCACACATCCTGGCTGCACTTCCCCAGACGTTTCCCTCTCTAAACTTTTAGTGAAGAGAAAAGCAACTTTGATATCATTGAGTGGGCTACCATAATTTTCCTCGCCGGATCAATAATATTAATTAAAAAAAATGAACTAGGCTATGTTTGGACAACCAGAAACCCGATAAGCACGGCTGCACCTGTGTTTCTGCACACAGATCCCCGGCTCTGCGCTTGTCGCTTTCCTTTATCCACCCGGAAGGTTTTTTGTGTGTGACACATATTGACGTTTTCCATGCATACTGTCACCATGATAGATTTTCAGTCCTTTGCCATAACTCCCCGCAGTCCTGAGCCTCACTGTTTCCATCAGTCCGTCTCTCTTTTCAGCCTTCTTTCTTTCTCCTACACACACAAATTGATCCAAAACATGCAGGAGTACCAAGCGTCTACGCTAGTCAATCAATGCATCCTATCGTTAAATAACAAAGTGTAGCAAGTATGACTATTCCCACTCAGCATGAATAATTAAAGTCGGCTACTCTCATGGACACAGGCTCTATATTTTTTTCCTTATACTTCATTCACACTAGAATCGGCCTCTGGGCACAGCATGATTTTTAAACACCGATCAACAAACCAAATGCACTGCGGCCTCCACAATAAATATCTGGTTTGATGTAAATCCTTAATTAGCAGACACTATACACTTCTGGCTTGCAGCTAGCCTATATTTCAAAAATGTAGTTAAGATTTTTTTTTATGGTGCTTTCATAAAGGCGCAACATAATCAATGAACAGGGAGAGTAAAGTCTATTCGGCCCAGTGTGTCTGGATAAAAATTAAAGATGTTTATTAAAAGGCCGCTCAGTGAAGAGAAACAGTGCTATGCAATAATGTAAGGATGTAACCACATATTCAGGATTGAGGGGGACCAAATGTAATTATATATTTTATTAAAAGCCTTATATTATATAGTATGGTGTTTGGGGTGTCGTTCGAGGGCCCTCACCCTAAAATTGTTTACAAGGCATCGTATAGTTTCTTGGATAATACCCAATAAATATTATAAAGTCTAAATATATATAGAGATCTTTTTAACGTTTTATATAGCTATTACCTTCTTTTCTACTCACGCACTGTACGCAATGTACGACTGTAGTAAACTAATGTATGTATTATTTACTCCTTGTCTTTTCTTATTTTATCAATGTTTTCGTTTCATATATTTAATTCCCAATCAAATATTGTTATTTATCTGTTTATTTTTAATGAATACTTTGAATTTTTTTTAGGGTAAAATAGGGACAAGGTGGATTTACTTTTAAATTGAAGCATATTTAGATATAAGTTTAGCATGCAGGGTGATTATGCATCAGCCAATGTATTATTATAGGAAATAAATAGAACCATTTTAATTCAGTTGTAGCACAAAATGTATCTTATTAAAAGAGGGGTAAGAAGCCCCCTATAACTTTTATAGACTGTATGCCTTAAAGCAGTGTTTCTCAACCAGGGGTCCGTGGGCCCCTAGTGGTCCTTGACATAAGGCCAGGGGGTCCGTATAAAGTATTAATTTTTGCAAAAAATTTTTATATTTTGACATTACATGTTCCCGTGAAAGAAAAATCCAATATAGCTGATGATATGGCCAAATACTGGACAAGTCAGCTAACGTGAATTATACTTGACTGCATTTGGTCCTCACAAAGACACAAATGATACGAGTCAATTTTGTTCTGGGGGTCCTTGAGGATGGTTCTGAATTGGACTGGGGTCCGGTACGCCAAAAGTTTGAGATTCACTGCTCTAGGACTTAATGACAGTAACCTATAGGAGCCTGTAGCATAGCGGACTCCCCTTATGGGCAAAGGTAGGCGACCGCCTTGGGCCCCCAAAAGCCAAGGGCCCCCTAAAATGGTTTTCATATTCAAGATGTGCATTAAGCGCGGACATGTTAACGGTTGCTGTTCACGGTTTTTATTACCATGACAAATGTCTGCGTGTGTGAGTTGAATGTGCTTCTAGTGTATACTGCTTGTAGCAAATGAAAATATCATGCATCTGAGGCTGTAATTAAATATTGAGCAACAGTGCGTATTATATGTTTATCGTTTTAAACGCCGCTTACTCATTTATGAGAAGGACCCAAGTAGATACATACAGTAACATACAGTTACTTTTTTTGGTTGATATAATCCTTGGGTGTGTGTATAATTTCCTTTTCTTTATTTTTTTCAGTTTCATTTAAATGTGTAGTTAAAATAACTACAAATAAATGTATTTTAAAGTTTAGAATTAGACAGACTTATGGGCTGCTTTGCTTACCGCCGTTACCCAAAAGGAAACCATTATATTTCTGCCGCTCCAAAAGCGCCTCCTGCTGGCAGAGAATGAATGTGCATTTTCAATAATCCCATCTGCAGTTTTTGTTCAGACCAATTCGAAAATCCACCCACATAACCCCGTTTTTAATCAATATAATAATTTAAACTTCTGACTCATCCCTTTTCTTAAAAAAAATGGTTTAAAGGCTCAATTGTGAGGTTTATCATTTTATAATTTATTTTGTTTTTGTGAAAACCTGTATCTCAACTATTAATCAATTGCTATTTTGTGGTCTAAAACATGAAAGAAAGCCATTATAACATGTAGATGAAAAATGTAGAAACATTGGACACAACTATGGGGCACCATTGTACAGCAGCAAGCATAACAAAAAAGGAACCTCAAGGTTGATTTTGGAAAATGTGTGCAAATGTATAGGGCCCTATTCCTATATTTTGCCTGGGGTCCCCAATTCACTAAATCCGCCCCTGCCTGTAGGGTATATATAGCCTAGCTATGTTATGTTGACAGTTTAGTTCAATAACTGAATAAATGATGACAAAGCAGAATCTGAAAATTAAAACTATTCAATGACTTTTATACACGCATATTTAATTGCCCAGATTTTAACTGAAGATATGTTATTAGCAACTCTGTGAATGCAAATCTGTCTGTCTGTCCGTCCATCTATCTATGAACTAACAAACAACACTGAGGTTGAGGTAAACACTGAGAAATTACAGCCCTGCCGTGAAGACATGTATTGTTGAAGACTATCTCTGAGGAAACGAACTAGTCAAATCCACCCTCTTCAATTGCTGTCTTTGAGAACTTTTTGAATGTGTCTCATTGTTCTTTGTCATTTCCTTTTCTCGTTTCATTTGAAAAGACTCCACAGAGGAAGAGATGCTCGCAGGGAAATGACGAATTGCTGCAGCCCTCGAGAGCACAGAAATTAGCGCGGCTGAATGTAAATTACTGCCATTGTAAATGATGACAGAGGCGAGGCGACACCCAGATAATATTTTTCTGCTTTTCTCACTTCTGCTGTTGAGCTACAATAATAGAATCAGAGGTATTGTTTCATCTGTACTTAGCAGCACAGCTTCAGAGGGTAAGACAGCGAGTCTGTTCAGCGGTTCAGTGATAGCAAGTAGCCTAGTTGTTTATTTAGTTCAATCCATCTCAGAGCACCAAATATGCGTTGCATCTCTTTTCTTTTTTTTCAAAATCTTTTGAATAAAACCATTCAACCATAATGCACTTCAACTCAGTGTAATTCTAAAGGGAAACTAGAGAATGAAGAGACAGTATTAAAGAGTTTACAGTAGGACTGAGTGTCTCTTCCAAACGAAATGCAACTTTCCTTGAAGACTTTAGTTATAGGATTCTTGTCTAGTGTAGCGGCGCCACCTGGTGACATATTCCCATGACGTTTTCCCTATATTAAACACAAAATGCTACAAGTCTGTACTGGTCTTTTATTTCATGCAGTTCAGATATCTTAGAATATTGCATGTGAGATTTTACTATTGTGCCTTCGCATTTTCTTGAAGTGCAAGTTGAGTCATCAGTATATATAGACTATTGACTGCAAATGCATGTAGGTTGAAGGCTGTTGTCTGCTAAAAGTTAGTTTTGCACATTTTTAAGAGTAGGGTAGACTGAGTACAGTAGAGACACTTTCTGCCTTTTTCATCACTACACAAAAACTAGATGCCAAAATTAAGTGATATTTCTTTTGCTTATGTACTAAAATATCATAAACTAATTATAGCCATAAGTAGTTTATATTTTCCACAATTAGCTCATAAACATAAGGTGCATTTTTGTCTCAACTGTACCCTATATGGTACAGTTGAGACACCCATTCTTAATGCTCTAAAGCTGGCTAACCATTTATTGCAAATGTAATAAATTGCAGTTGTGCAATTTGTTTTTTAAATTCAGATTTATTTATTCACTTTATTTAATTCAGATTCAGTTAAACAAAATAGAAACAAAATATTTAACACTAGAAAAGATATGGCAAACAGTGCAAATGTAAACATAACAGTAAAAATAACAACGTAAATTGTCATGGAAAACAACAAAATAAGTCCACACTGACTACCTTGCCTAACACACACCACACACACACACACACACACACTTACTTGCATTTGTGGTTTACGGGGACTCTCCATAGGCATAATGGTTTTTATACTGTACAGACCACAATATTCTATTGCCCTACACCTTACTCTGTAAAGAGCCAGCAGTTTCCAGAACACAATCTGTGTGAATGTCTCAATCCGCGCAGCCCTCTGCCACAAGCCACTAACTGATGGCACTGGTCACTTTCCCTGTATCACTTCAACATCTCCGCTTCGATCATCACATCCCTCGGTGGATCCTGCTGTAGCACTGCAACTGAAACACACTGCATATATACAAACATACACACTAAGACATCTATATATTTAGTGCAAAAAAGGCCAAAAAGACCATGAGGTTTTTTGAATAAACTGTAAAAAAAATTCCGTAAAATTTACGGTAAAAAAACGACAGCGGTTGTTGCTGGAATTTTACCGTAAAAAATACGATATCAATGTTTTAGGTTTTATGGTTTAAACTTAAATTTACAGTTAAATACCGTAATTTCATTAACTGATTAAATGTTATTATATACCAACCTATTGAAGTACTGAAATCTGTTTAGTACTTTTGTAATACACTGATAACCACCAAATGCAGCAGGTGATAAGAAAGTCACATGACGAACCAAAGCCCATCCCAAGCAGTTTTAAAATATTAATATATATAGAAGGTGCACTTTGTCATTCACACAAATAATAAACACCATCATGGTAACACATGTGAAACTGAAATAATGCAATAAAAATTCATTTAACAACGTTAGGTGTAACTCACAACCCTAATATACAAAACTGATAGAAAAAACTAAGAAAAACATAGTTATTTCAACAAAAAAACATCAAATTTGAAATGCAACTCAGGGAATTCTGGGAATGTCAATTTATTCACTGTAAATTATACGGTCTTTTTCCACTTACAGAAACGGTATACTACCGTTAAATTACATGGAATGTCCAATACCGTTTTTCACCGTATATAGTAGGGGAATTTAGCGTTAACCATTTATCAGGTTTTTACTGTAGCATTTTTACAGTCTTTTGCCGTTAAATTCACAGTCATTTTTTACAGTTTAAATAATAAATACTTTTTTTACGTATATATATATAATAATAATATATATATATATAAATAATATATAAATAATATATAAATATATAATATTCTAAGAGTAAAATTTTTTTTGAAATTATTGAAATTTATTTTTGAAAATAAAAGCCCAATGTGTTAATAGTTTGTTAAAGTTATAGAATTCATCATATTTTTGCTGTAGTACACGGAACAACATCAAGCAATTACTTAACTTTGCAAAAAAATGTGGTTTGTATAACATTACACTTAACCTAATATTTTATCTCACACAGTATAAATAAGTCTTTATTCATAAAAAATATATACCTGCTTTTATATTTTAGGAAGGGGATCATCATACAGGGGGCCCTCAAAAAGCTTGTAAAAGCTGACAAAGCGGACACATTACAAAAGAAAAGCATCCTAAGTTGCATTTTAGAAATGTAAAGGGCAGTTTGCTCTGTTATTTAGTAT